>CM019715.1:10038087-10246122 GCA_009760885.1 Achatina immaculata
GCTCACAACCGAGAGGCCTACAGGAGTGCTGTTTGGGAGGCAAAGTTCCGCAAGGGACATGCAAATGAATGACTGATCTCAGTTAATGGCGAGAAATAAGAGAAGTGACGAATGAAATAAAACTGCTTCTAGTAAAACAAAAAAGCTGGGCAGAGGTGTATGTTTTCAGTTTAAAAAGTTAGGGCAGGAACAAGAACGACAAGTCAGTAAAATACGGGCATCATCATCATCATGTGTTCTCTCTTCACTGAAGGCCCGTCTGCAATGGTCCTCCAAGTTGGCCTATCCTTCTTCCTCGCAGTGCCTCCGATCAAGCTCAGTCATGTAACCTTTTTTGTTACATTATCCACTAGTCTGTGTCGTTGTGGATCTCTTCCTCATTTTCCTTCTAGTTTTTCCTCTGGTACTGTTTTCATTATTGTATTATGCCTCTAGGTATGATAGAAGTATTTTAACTCTGGTTCTTATGTTTTTCAGTCTGTAGTACTTCTTTGTGTGCTCAATTCTGTGTTCATGACATTCTCCATATTCGTCTTATTATCTTTCTTTCTAGCACCCCTAGTCTCTTATAAAAGAGGCACAAGCCTTGTATGCTTCAGTGGAGCGGAACGGTGCTGGTTTCATCTTTCATATTTTGCGGCAGATTGACACTTCACATCCTGCAGAACCTGGAAAAGAAACTTCGGGCAGGATCAGGTTCCGTACTTGCTTCTTAAAGTATCGTAATTTTAACACTTCTTTGGTGAACTGGACCACGGCTTTTATCCTTGGCCCATGCTCCCAGGGGAGTGAAAGGCGATGATGATGATGATGATGATGATGATGACGATAATGATGATGAGGCGGTGGTCTGTATGACTTATTCTTCTTCACCTCCTCCTCCTCTTCTTCTCCATATCCTCCTCCTTCTTCTCCTCCTCCTTCTCCGCCTCCTCTTCCTTCTTCTTTCTGTTCTTCTTCTTCTTTTTCTTCTCTTCTTTCTTTTCCTCCTCTTTCTTTTTCTTCTTCTTCCTCCTCTTCCTTCTTCCTGATCTTGTTGTTGTTGTTGTTCTCCTCCTCCTCCTTCTTCTTTCTTCTTCTTCTCATTCTCCTCCTCCTTTCTTCTCCTCTTATTCTTATCCTAAAACTGCGATCAGGTGTTTTTTGCATTAAATGCATTGAAAATGTTGAAGCACAGTATCTAGTCGGACTGGGAGCGGGTTATGGCGAGTTAAAAAAAAAATCTTTCAGTTCCTGAGTGGATCTATCAAAGCAGTGGTCATGCAGTGGTTCTGCATTAGACTCCACCACCCATGCTGACCATGCTGACCCATTCTCCGTTAGCCAGACTAGGCCTGTCACTATGAGCACCAGCGGGAGGGTGGTAAGAGTCTTGGTCGGACATGGTTCACCAGCTCTGACGCTGGTATATCGGCTACTGGTGACTTACTGTCAGATCAGTCAGCATTGTCTCCCTTTCTATTCTGTACTTATGACTGAGTGATAACTATCCCGTAATGTATGCTAACTTAGACGAATCTTGGATACATTTTTCTTGTTACCTTATCTAACAATCCATTCACCCGTGCTCTATACTATAAAGACTACACACGCTGGAGTTTAACAACGTGTTGCTACCGTGTAATGCACGCACAGATCTTTGTTGGAGATGAAAGCGTCTAAACACGTACACTTTATATATTGAAATATGTTTCTGAATAGCTCTGCTGCTGACTTTTGTTGTTTGTTTTTTTTTTCCTTTACGAAAGCATATCTTTCCTGATTCATAGAGTAGCAAAAAAGCCGTCTTGCTGGGGCGTATAAGTGCGTCTTTGACTGTCTTTGACTGCTCGACTGTCCATGCAGCGAAGAGGACGTGGAGAAATGCACTAATTTTTTTAATGCTGCAAGGAAATGCGAATCTGCATAGTTCACAATCATTGTATCTATCTATCTATCTATCTATCTATCTATCTATCTATCTATCTATCTATCTATCTATCTATCTATCTATCTATCTATCTATCTATCTATCTATCTATCTATCTATCTATCTATCTATCTATCTATCTATCTATCTATCTGTCTGTCTGTCTGTCTGTCTGTCTGTCTGTCTGTCTGTCTGTCTGTCTGTCTGTCTGTCTGCCTGTCTGCCTGCCTGTCTGTCTGTCTGTCTGTCTGTCTGTCTATCTATCAATCTGTCCGTCCGCCTGCCCTTCTTTCTTTCTTTCTTTCTTTCTTTCTTTCTTTCTTTCTTTCTTTCTTTCTTTGATGGCGTAGATCCAGATAATGCAAGAAAGCAGTTAGACTGCCACCCCGTGCACGTCAGTCATGCTGTTCTCGTTGACTGTTAAACGAATCAAAAGCGTTTCACTGACATCGGGTACTCTGACATCAGGTACGCTGACAAAGAAGAAACAGAATGGATAAATCACAACAAACATTAGAGTTTGACACCTTTTCGCGTGACTGCTGATGCTGCTGCTGCTGCTGCAAGTGCAACTCCATCATTCCGCCCTTGTTCTTCTGGGCGTGATCGACAAGGTGAGACCCATTGTCTATTATTCTTGGTGCACCCTGCAAGAAATAACCGGCCTCGTCTGGCCTGCTCGTGATTTCCAACCTATCTTTATGTATTTTAGGAATTAATTCCGTTCTCTACATGATATTCATGTGGGAAATGATACTGAAGAAGTTTTAACGAGAACTTCTGCTAGTTCTTACAAGAGTGAAATACGGGATAAAATGCATAGAGAAATACAGGATGACGTACAGAATATAATAATGAAGCATAGGAAGAAGTACACAAGGGACACAGAATAAATTACAGAATAAAAAAAAAATAGTACTGAAATACGGAATGAATTAAATGATGAAATACAGATAGTATTACAGGATAAAATAAACAATTAAATACAGAGAGAAATAAATAGTAAAGTACAAGATAAATTACAGAATAAAATAGGGAATATTACTGCAGGATAAAGAATATAATGAACGAAATATGGGACGTAGGAGAAGATAAAATTAAAAGATAAAATACGAGATAAAGCACAAGATGAAATACAGGATCAAATGTTAGCGATTGTTCTGAAACTTATTTACACACATTCAGGATGTTGTCCGCAAAAAACAGGTTGATTTTAAAAACAATGTCTCACTCATTAATTTTAACACAAAAGCAAAACGTCACCCAAATTTGTAATATGACAGATTCATGGAAAACAACCGACCAGTTTAGATCTACGCGATAAGTAAACACAGAACGACAGATTGGCGAGGTTCAAAATGACGTACGATTTGCACCACCTGTAAATAACTAACAGAAAGTGACAGCAGAACGCCAAATAATTTATGCAAACGATATTCAATTTGGTAGGGGCCAAAAACATCAGGACCTGGCCGTTTTGAGGAAAACATGACGTAAGAAATAATGGCGCACGAAAACAGAAAGCATTAACGCGATCTTTCGACACGTAAATTTACAGTATTCCATCTCAGTTTTTTTGTTTTTTTTTACTGATTCCCTTGTGAAATATTATTGCAGGGATTGTGAAGAACAAACCCAGCGCATTCGTTCCCAGTGTATTCCCAATGGAGCATAAGGCATCAACAAAGGTTCTTCAGCCAATCCTGTCTTGAGAAAGTCGGGATACCTCAAACCATCTCTTCCCTGCTTCCTTCAGTTCTTCCTCTGTTGTGCGTCTCCATGTCCCCAATGGCCTGGACCTCTTTCTTTTTCCTTGAGGTGCCCAGGTCAAGGCTGTATAAGGGTGTCTTGTTCTTTCCATTCGTAGTATGTGTCCCAGCCATTTCCATCTTCGTCTTTTGAGCTCTTTAGTAATATTCTCAATGCCTGTTCGTTTGGTTGTTTCCTCGTTTGCCAAGTGTTTTTCTGAAACATCTTCCTTCAGATCCTCTCAGTCTACTTTCGGTTCTCTGACTGGTTCTCCATGTTTCCGCTGCATACAATAAAATGAAGTTTACACTGGATTTATAGACTGTGAGCTTGAGGCTCGTGTGAAGAATGGGAGATTTCCTTATGTTCGTTAATTTGTTAAAGACCTGAGACGCCTGTCCAAATATTCTGGATATTTCCATCCTCTTATTGCTGTCTGTTGAAATGAGGCTTCCAGGCTTCTTCTTCTTCTTCTTCGTTCGCTTCTACCACCAAAACCGCACTGTGATCCTACTGAATTTACGCCTGTGGTCCTCGTTAGGTCCAGTGGTCTCCTGTGTGGTCCCCGAAAGGACACGAGATCCACGTGAGGACCACAAGGGGTTCAGAGTATCACAGGGCTTTAGCCTGTATTCTTGGTGGGTCTCAGAAGCGGGATTGCGTGACACCGTGGTTTTCATTGCACCAGTTTAGTCTAGGGATGGACTTTCTCAGCGGAAGACCTCGACGTGTTTAGGATATCAGTGCATCCCCGCTGGGTGAGAGGCGGTAGCCAACCCAGGCCAGAGTTGGAACTTCTCACCGGAAAACCTCGACGTGTTTTGAGATACCCATGTATCACCGCCGGGTGAGAGGTGGTTGCCCATCCAGTCCAGAGTTGGACTTTCTCACCGGAAAACCTCAGCGTGATTAGGATACGCAAACATCCCCGCCGGGTGAGAGGTGGTTGCCTATCTAGACTGCCCTGGTCCAGTGTCTCCGACTTCAGCATTTTGCGGTCGTGGCCGTTACCCTTCCTAGTTGTGACAGGATGGAGCTTTTGTCCAGGAGGACGAATCCTCGCCACTAGTGACTTCCACCCCTGGGTTGAGCCGGTTTAGGCATATTATCCCAGTATGGGCGTGTTTGGGACGTGACCGACCTCTAGAGCAGAGGTATTGTGACATGCATAGCCTTCAAGATTCACCCCTGGTGTGAGCCGGTTTAGGCAAAATTCACCAGTATGGGTGTATATCAGGCGTGACCGACCTCTAGAGCGGAGGTGGCATGACATGTCTAGCCATCAAGTTCCACCCCTGGTGTGTGCCGGTTTAGGCATATTTCACCAGTGTAGGTGTATTTCGGACGTGGCCGGCCTCTAGAGCAGAGGTGCCGTGGTATGTATAGCTCTCGTAGCGATACTACTGGACATACCAATTAAACTTCACTTTATCCTTTCCACCACCTTTCCCATCGGCAACGCACAGCAACCTTTATTTCTTTTCCGCATTTCTTCCTTGACCGGGAGGAGCTTCACTCCACGCGCGGCATTTGAAGAGTCTCGCCAGCAGTGACTTAACCTCTGGGACAAGCCGGTTCATGCATTTCATCCGATATGACTGCACTCAGGACGTGGCCGACCTCCAGTCCAGAGGTGCCGTGATTAGACTGCTTGCTTCGCATTATCCTTTCTACCACCTTTTCCGCAGTGATGCTGCGCGGCAACCTCATTTGCACCTTTCTTCATTGGCCGGGAGGAGCACCGCTCCACGCACGGCAACTGAAAATCTCGCCAACAGCGGCAGATGAGCTACCAAACGTGCCACTCATCTACCCTAAGTATCTAGTTTTCAGGCGCCAGATATTCGCCCTCGCCCCTTCTCCTGTCAGTTTAAACAGTTCTGCCACGGGAAGGCCAGGAGCTGGACTTGACTGCCAGAGGCTGTTTGAGACGCATTTACAGTCCTTAGAACCCCAAGCTATTTAAAGTGGTTTGTACCTCTTCAACTTATCTTGTCCCAAATGAGATTCTTTCCTTATTTTTTTCTCCCATGGAGTCTCTTGATCTTAGCCTTGTCTGGATATATATATATATATCTTGATTTGGCGATTTCGTAAATCTTGCTGTCTTTTCCTGTATATCTTTTTGCGTACGTGAGAATATACACAATCTATCGTAGCAAGGAGTGCAAAATAAAAAAAAAAGAAGCCCATTACACACAGTATTGTTAAATTTTGTCGCGGGGAATGCAAATAATCTATCGTATACTGTTACATTATAGCAGGGATTTCAGACGACGTATCACCTACAATGACAAAGAATTTCACACAAATGTCAGAGATCTGGATTTATACTTGGAGTCTAAAAGACCGCTTGGCACCACTTGATAATAGATAAAGTCTCTCTCCCTCTGAAATTTCTGGTGCCCAAGGCATATAAGGCTTCCGCAAGGGTTTTCTGCAAACGAATATTTTTTTTGCAGCACTTGCCCAGGTGAGTCCTCTATTTTTTAACATCCTCTCTTTTGTTCTTCTCCAAGTCTCCTTTGGTCTGCCCTTACTTCTGTTCCCCTGTGCTGTCCGTCTCAGTGCTATTTTTGGCAGTGAGTCATCAGTCTACCGGTGCACATGTCCCAACCATGGCCAATATCTTTCCTCAATAATCGAAATGGATAAAGCCAATAAGGGGGAGATAACTTAGGAAAACTATGTATTATGTTTATTTTGCTTCAATTTATCTTGAAAAAAAAATTAGCAGAGGTAGGAGGAATCTACCAGACATAATGCTGTCCTATGTTAGATACATCGGGCTACATGTGTCTACATTTGTCTACTCTTGTCTCTTCAGTGCTCTGAAGTCACCTGGGGCTATTGGTAGCAAGAGATGTCCAATTTTAGCGCTCCTTCGCTATCTTCTTGGCTGTCTCCCATGTCAATCCTGTGTTCACAATCATTTTCTCTGCTGTTCGGCTCCGTGTTTTATTATGCCATAAAACAGTGACGAACGTCAAAGGGCCCTTTTTTTTTATAGGAATGTAACTATGTTGTTCAGTTCTACCGTGGTCTCAACGTTTATCTATATACTGTATACAAGAGGTCAAGGCTCGAGTGCGGCTTGAGTCACTTTAAAGATTCGACTTGGACTCGACTTCAAGACTTGACATCTGTACCCAGTCAACTCGACAGCTACATCTACTTTCTACATCTACTTTCTACATCTACTTTCTACATCTACTTTCTACATCTACTTTCTACATCTACTTTCTACATCGCAGTATAAGACACCGCATGCTTTAATAACGCCACTGATTTTGTCTACTCTTGGACCGTATTTGAATCTGCAGGCTGTAGTCTTCTTCTTCTTTCTGCTCCTCCTCTTCTTCTTACTTCTATCTCACTGGTACTGGCATTGCGAGCCCGTGTTCTTTGAAGCCGATGCTGTGAAGATGTTGAGGCATAACATCGTGTAGGCTTGAGATCGGGTTATGGCAGCAATTTTTTTTCCCCCAGCACCGAGTGGAGCTTACAATCAGAGGCTGTGTAGTACTTCTTGAGCAGGCTCCACCGCTACGGAGACTATTAGCCAACCCTGCCTCGTTAGCCAGGTTAGGCCTGTTACTGGGGTACCAACGGAGAGGTGGGACAGGGTCTTGGTCAGCTATGGTTATGACATGACGCCAGCATGTCAGCTATGGGTTTGCCAAAAGGGACAGCGTCTTCACTCCCAGGACAACAAAGAACTTCAAGAAGAAAGGAAACCGAACCTGGTGGGCCGCTGATGATAATTGTAAGGGAGTATTATCAGGGAGTAATATTGTTTTCGTAATATATTTTTATTTTAAACATTAGAGGGTCAGAAGTTCAAAGGGCCACAATGCTTGCCTGTGTGGGAATGAGGAGGGAGGGAGGCGGTACACTTCTCTGATGATCTGAGGAGCTGTGCTGTTGTTTTGCTCTCTGTTGTAACAGAGGAACTCCTGCCTACAGTTTGACATACGAGTGGAAAAACTGCTGCGGAGATAATTGATAAAGTGAAGTGTTACTTTCTGTTTCACTTTCACAACTTTCAACCTTTTGTACATGCTGTGAACGCAAGCAACAGTCACTCCAAGTTTTATCTCAGACTTGAGAATGTTACTTTCTGTTTCACTTTCACAACTTTCAACCTTTTGTACATGCTGTGAACGCAAGCAGCAGTCACTCCAAGTGTTATCTCAGACTTGAGACTTGACTTGAAGGTTGTGATTTGAGACTTGACTTGAAGGTTGTGATTTGAGACTTGACTTGAAGGTTGTGATTTGAAGGTTGCGACCTTAGACTTGGTATGGGGCTAGAAAGTTGTGATTTGAGACTTGAAGGTTGTCACTTAAGATCTGACTCAAGACTTGAAGGTTGTCACTTGAGAGTGGATGGCTGTGACTTGAGACTTGAAGGTTGTGGCTTGAGACGTAAACGATGCCACTTGTTGTCCTCGCTTTCTATCTTCCTTTATTGCTGTTACTATGTCTGGTGAAGGCCTCTTGTCAAAATATTATATGTTGTTGTCTTGATACTATAAACAACCTGTTCTTCCTCCTCTCCTTTCTCCTCATCTTTCTTCTTCCTCCTCATCCTTCTTCTACAGCTGTCGCCGAGATTCTAAACGAATTTTCTATTCTGAAAAAAAAACGTTCTGTATTTATCAGTCCTCCTTCTTCCTCTTCTTCCTCCTTTTCCTCCTTCTTCTTGTGTCGCACCCTTCATGTCTACACACCAGTCTTCGGCTTGTAGTATTTTAGGATCAGTTTCGCCTTCTCATTTCGAACCATGTTCACTCATCCAAATTCTCTGTTTCCAGAGCACCACAGAAAGGTACTGTAGAATAAGGTCCTGGTCATCTGTGATTTTCCAGTCCTGCCTCAAATAACCAGCCGTGGGTCGGTCCTGCCTCAAATAACCAGCTGTGGGTCGGTCCTGTCTCAAATAGTCAGCTGTGGGTGGATCCTGCCTCAGGTAGTCAGCTGTGGGTCGGTCCTGCCTCAAATAGTCAGCTGTGGGTGGGTCCTGCCTCAGGTAGTCAGCTGTGGGTCGGTCCTGCCTCAAATAGTCAGCTGTGGGTGGGTCCTGCCTCAGGTAGTCAGCTGTGGGTCGGTCCTGCCTTAAATAGTTTGAGCGGAAAGATATTTACTGACCTCAGTGCTCATTATAACATATAATTCGAAATAAAATCATGGAATCTCTCCGCCTGCCGCTGAAATGAAATAACTGATTCCATGTGACGTTATTCGGATATTTCGAATATGATGTTAAGAAACATGGCGGGTTGTGTTTATTATAACTTTTTTATGTGGTCTTGGGATTCTTGGTCTGGAAAGAAAAAGTGAAGAAAAGTATGGGTAATGGCGTCCTATACCGTATATTCTCGAATGACATTACAGAAGTCGCAGAACAATATTTACTATTTGCCTTTGCAAAATGCGCGGGACTACATTACCCCCTTAAGTTGAGACCACAGAGGAGAATGTCAAACGATGCACATAGGTAGCTGTGCAATCAAGAATATATCAGGCATTGTCTTGGTGCTAAAACTATTTATGTCGAAAACGATGTTTGATTTATCGCCTCTGTTTTGATTACCTTCAGCGTTTTGCTGTAAACTATAACAAACCAAACTTGGAGAAAACTTTTGACATAACAAACTTTAAATTCATGAAGCTTTTTATGCACGTTAACACAGGTATAAATAATTTATGCTTAGCAAGTAAAGACTCTCATTTAATTTATACCTGTTTTGTGTTTCACTCCAGGGCCAGCCGGTGCACCCAGGCGAAGTGACACAGAAAACAAGGCTTTTAATTCGTGAGTTGTTTTTATAAACAAACAAAAATTAAGTGCAGATTGTAAAGGCCATGTTTCATTTTTATATTTAATAAAACACTACGCGGTTTGACTGCAAAAAAAAAAAAAAAGGGTGGGTATTCGTGTAGTGTGCACTTGTATTTTAAGTTTGTACTAGGCATGTTGTATGACTGGACAGGTGAAGGCCCGGCCCACTTATATAAGGCAAAGACAACAGGAAACTGGTTCAAGTTCGCGCTAGGTGACGTAATCGATGCATTACATGTATATTGATTGTAGTGCCTTACAATAGTTATTTTTGAGTATTAAATTTGTTGATGAGAGAAAGACAACGAAAGAGAGAGAGAGTGGGAGAGAGATCAAGGCGGGGGGGGGGGGATGGTTGAAAAAATGAGAAAGACGGCAAAAGAAAAATTTAAAAGAGAAAGAGAGGAGATGGGAAAGAGAAACAGAAAGAGAAAGACGGTGTAGATGAAAGGAAAAAAGAGGAGATAAGAAAGGCACAATCAAAGAAAAAAAAGAGAAATAGGGAAAGAAGGTAAGAGAAAGTGAGAGATAATAAAAGAAAAAGAAGGTATGAGACAAAGAAAAGGAGTGAGGCAGAGAGAGGAAGAATGAATGAATGAATAATCCTTATTTTCGAAGGGTAAAGAATTGGCCAAACAGGTCCGTTTTACACTATCCCTTCATCACGCCATCTTTCGTTCCTACAACACATTCCATTTAATACATGTATATATGTGTTTCAAATCTAAGAGTGAAACTATTACATTCACAAACATAAAATAACGAGTTACATGAGAGGTAATTAATCTAACAAAATAACATACTTAATATATTTTCAATGCAGTTAATCCAAAATCACATTCTTTTACTTTCACGAAGATAACAAATAAAGTATAGAACTATGTTCTTTGAGAACAGAATTTGGTGGCTGGCTTGTCACGACTTGAGAGGCTATTTAGTCTCCTGAGAAAGAGAGAAAGAAACAGAGAGTGAGGACGAAAGGCAGAGAGAGAGAGAGAGAGAGAAGAGACAGACAGACAGAAGAGAAGAGAGATTGATTGATTGATGATTGATTGATTGATTGAGTGATCTTTATTTCAAAAGGTTAAGAATTTGGCACGTAGGCCCGTCTGACATTCTGCCCTTTATTATAAAACTTTCTCTCTGTTCCAGACATTCCACAAATATGCTGCACATGTAACAAACATAATTAACAATAAAGTAACTACATACACATATAAATGACTATCTACCAAACAAAAGTTTCTGTACTATTCAGAATAAATAATTAACTGAATTTGGTGTCTGTAAAAGCAGTCTAAAATAACTTTTTAAGTTTTGCAATTCATGGAGGCATATAGTTGACATCAAATAGATATCGGAAAAGTTTGTAGTTGTAGGAAGGAGTACAGTTTATATTTTTTTACAGGATGGGAGGGTATTCCAAAGATGAGTAGCAGAATAAGTAAAGCTTTTCTTGTAAAGGTCAAGTCTAGGTTTGGAAGACTTATGTTGTTTAAAGCGTTGACTGCACTTTGGGCTAAATTTAAACAATTTCCATAGATAAGGCGGGTCATGCTGTGAAAGAATTTGATGTACCATCTTGGCTTTGTTGAAGAGGAACCTGTTCTTAAGAGGCAGTATTTTGATACGTTTGTGCTGGTTAGTTGTTTGTGCTTGATCTTTGTCACTAATAAGCTTTACTGCTCGCTTTTGAAGTGAATAAACCATCTTCGTATTTGAGACTGAGCAACCATCCCAGATTGTTGAGCAACAGTTTCAGTGTGTTTATATATGTGATATGTAGTATGTCTTCCTAGTGTCTTGATCTGTGAAGTGCTTACTTTTGGCTAACTAGTATATACGTTTTGCGCGATGAGTTTTGTTAGACCTTGAGCATGAGAGTTCCAGATGTTGGTCAATAATAAGACCTAGCGTTTTGTGCTCGCTACCGTTTTCTATCTGTGATGTTTCCGTGTAGAGCCGAAGTGTTGTTTTTGTCGCGTTTTGTAGTTTCTGTCTTGTTGTTATGAGCATTGATTTTGTTTTAACAGTATTTATAATCATGCCATTGTTGTCGCTTCATCTAATTAGATTATTTAACTCGGCCTGAAGAGCTGATTCTAGGTTAATGCTGTCGTAGTCGGTGCAATTATCAGCAAAAAAGGTCAAAAGAAGAGTGTTTAAGATGAAGGGGAAGTTCATTGATATAGACAGCAAAGAGTAACGGGCCTAGAATAGAACCTTGCGAAACACCCGTGTCAACTGTAGCAGAATTTGATATAGAATTGTTGAAGAAAACTACCTTTTGTCTCTCTGAAAGAAATGATGCAATTAATGTTATTAGTTCAGGATGCAGTATATAAGTTTTATTTTTTTATTTTTTTTTACAAGAATATCATGATCATATCAAATGCCTTTTAAAAGTCGATAAAGATGGCACCACATAGTCTGTCGTCATTTATGTTTACTAACCAGTTTTCTGTCATTTTGGTGAGAGCTGTGTGGCAGGAGTGATTGTGTCTAAAGCCTGACTGACTGTCTATGAGTAAATTGTTCTCTTGCATGTGTCGCAGAGTTATTTTGTGTATGCGTTTTTCGAGTGGTTTTGATAATGACGATAATATGGATATTGGTCTATAGTTGGTAAGAATGTTGGATGAGCCAGATTTAAAGAGAGGATACATTTTAGCAGTTTTAAAAGTCTCAGGGAAACAACATTTTGCAGTGCACTTGTTGTAAATGTATGTTAGTGTATGTGAAATGACAGGTGCAGCATAACGTAAGATCTTATTACTAATATCATCAAGCCCAGCTGTATTGTTGTTTTTTAAGGATAAGAGATAACTGTAAACTTCACTGACTGTTAAGAATGGAGTGCGCAACTGCTTAAATTTAGTACATCTGCTTTCCAGGAATGTTTGTAGTTCATGTAAGTCGCATACAGGAGCTGGTATTCATGATTTAAGAACGTTGATTTCTTCTCTGAAATGAGTACTGATATATGTGTTAGTGTATGCATGATTCCGGGCTTGAAGATCAAATTCCTTTCTTTTTTTTTTTGATAGGGTATTTATGGCTTTCCAAATTGATTTATTGTCTGATTTATTCTTTATTAGATTCCTAAAGTAATTTTGTATCTCTCTTGTCTTATTAAGTATTGAACTTTACCTTTTGAGTGAAAGGTAGGTCCTAAAGTCCTTGATTTTGTGCGCCCGGTCAGGTTCTCTCATGGCATGTAATATTTCAGGTGTTATCCAAGGTGACTTCGTCTGGTGTTTTACTCTCACCTCTTTCATGGGGACATGTTTGTCTAACATATCTCTGAAGATCTATAGCCAATATTCTATTGCCTCATCAGGGTCAGTTAGTTGGTACACGTGTGTATCACGTGAGAGAAAAACAGAAAGAGAGAGAGAGAGAGAGAGAGAGAGAGAGAGAGGATGAGAGTAGCTAGAAAACTTTAAAGTTATGACAAATTTGTAACAGTAATATGAATAAAGGTAAATTTGTAACCTTTATGGCAAAAATAAATGATGAGGATTTATAGTAGTTCACTCGATTTCTTCTTCTTCTTCTTCTTGTTCGTTTTCTTCTTCTTCGTTTTCTTCTTCTTCTTCTTCTTCGTTTTCTTCTTCTTCTTCTTCTTCTTCTTCTTCTTCTTCTATCTTCCTAGAACTGCAAGCTGGTGTTTTTTGCAGTCAAGGCGGTGAAAATGTTGAAGCATATCATCTTATCTACTTGAGAGGATGTTGCTCGGGCTATTCTTTCAATCTTTGAGTGGAGTTAAAAGAAGAGCTGTGGAGGCCTCTTTAGGGCGGTCCCTAGTCTGCTAGCCAGGCAATCATTAGTCTGCTAGCCAGGCGGTCCCTTGTCTGCTAGCCTGGCGGTCCCTAGTCTGCTAGCCAGGCAATCATTAGTCTGCTAGCCAGGCGGTCCCTAGTCTGCTAGCCAGGCAATCATTAGTCTGCTAGCCAGGCCATTCCTTGTCTGCTAGTCAGGCGGTCCCTTGTCTGCTAGCCTGGAGATCATTAGTCTGCTAGCTAGGCGATCCCTAGTCTGCTAGCCAGGCGGTCCCTAGTCTGCTAGCCTGGCGATAACTAGTCAGCTAGCCAGGCGGTCCCTAGTCTGCTAGCCAGGCGGTCCCTAGTCTGCTAGCCAGGCGGTCCCTAGTCTGCTAGCTAGGCGATCCCTAGTCTGCTAGCCAGGCGGTCCCTAGTCTGCTAGCTAGGCGATCCCTAGTCTGCTAGCCAGGTGGTCCCTAGTCTGCTAGCCAGGCAATCACTAATCTGCTAGTCAGGCGAAGCCTGTTACTGAGTGCAACAACGGAGAGGTGAGATCGGGTCTTGATTACGCTCTTCATCAGCTATGGTTCGCCAAACCTGGTCCTAGCATGTCAGCTATGGTTCGCCAAACCTGGCCCCTAGGAAAAGTACAAGGATGGAAAACTGTGGACCACGCATGACGGTCTCCTGCTGATGATGAGATTAATGGAGCCGTCTCTGTGTCTCCTTAAATGTGATCAGAGGCTGGCATCCCCGCACTCTGGGCATTCCTATACGTGCTCCGCCTTCCGTTCCAACACCCACTGAAGTGCGCGCCTGCTGATGGAGCCAGTCACATACTGGGTGGGGGTAACACGCGCAGAAAGAAGTTTCAGGAGAACATCCACTTCCCCTCTTCCCTCCCAGTTTGATCATCCTCCTGATGTGGTTGCCGTCATTCAACCCGATGTCGTCTCCCATACGCAGCCTCTCCAAGGTGGCTCTTACAATCTCTTCCTCTTCCATTCTTAGGGCGCCCTGAATTAATGGCCATGCCTGCCAGTTTGTCTGCTCTCTCACTACCTTTGACTCCCGCATGACCTGGGCCGTACATCCACGTCAGACTGGATAACAAAAGCTGGACCCACTTCCTGCGGAAGAATTGTCTCTCAGTTTTCAGTGACAAGCTTTGGGAGTCTGTTACACTGACCCAATGCGAGTCGTCCTGCTCCATCAACCAGGAAGTTTCTTCTGATGCGGCCTACACCTCCATTCTCATGCCTCAAAGTGGTGACTACGCAGGTTCCTGATTTGCTCGCAACAGGTTCGCCGTTACGGCAGACAACAGGGGCCCATCCACTTTCTATGTCTCGTGCCACTGACCTGCCTTTGAAGATCACAGGGTCACGTGGTTTGGAGAGATGCTGAATCTGTTCCTGAACCAGGGCTTCTATTTTTACCACGAGCCCAGTCTCGGGCATTCGCGACCATGATGGACGACAACCTTCAGCAGATTCTGCATATTTGGCACTTTAATCTATTCAAGTTCTGCAAAACTGAGCACTTGAAATAGAAAAAAAAAAATGAACCCAGAAGAAGAACAAAGAAACTCCTTGTTCCTTGTACGTAGAGTCAGTTTTATCTCCTATGCTCAGGGTAGCAGACTGCAGAAATCTTTTCATCTTTAAGCTAAAACTGCAACCCCCATCCCCCCCCCCCAAAAAAAACAAACTAATGTGTGCCCTAAGACATTTGCATAAAGGCACTGATGGAAAATATTAACAACATGCACACGTTTTTCCCGTCATACGTGGTACAGCATGACCTAGTGGTGGATGAGTGCACGGGTGATGGCTCATGTTGTAAGCAGTGACAGCTCAACATACAAGAACAACATCCAAACCAACGAGGCTTGGCGCTGACTCAGAAATTACCTCTACATTGAAGAACAGGTTCAAGCATAAGTCTAGCTGCGTGATCTCACACATATACGCAGATTCTTCTTCTTCTTCTTCTTCCTCCTCCTCCTCCTCCTCCTCCTCCGTACACTGGTGATGACGCGTGGTACCCTGATTTTTGCGATGCGTCTTTTGACTGGGCACCTCCGACTTCAGCAACTTTCCTTGCTAGGGCAGACTTTGGTCTTGCTCGGACTGCCATGAAAACGGTGATGTAGGCAGCCCTGGCCATAACTTTGTTTTCCAGCCTCTGGTGGCTGTACAAGCCCTATCTCCACATCAGATCCAGCATGCAACGCTGGCTGACAGACGGCTTTGAGACAGTTACACAGAGACGCTCCAACTTTGGGATGAGGAATCTGAAGAGTGCCTCAGCGATATCCATTCCCCACCACCTAGAGTCTGACTCTGTTTTGTTTACATCGTTCTGACAGCCATTGTTGTAAAGACCCATAGGCTTATCACGTCCTGGATTCATTGGTTTCACATCAGACTTTCCTCATCCCTGCTGGCAATCTCCATGTCCCCATCCATCCACCAACCTGACATTCATCATTCATCATTCCTTTGCTTGTCCCTTGCGGAACTTTGCCTCCCAAACAGCACTCCTGTAGGCCTCTCGGTTGTGAGCAAGATGGCCTGCTGCTGCTGCATCCATTTCCAGATCATCAACGATGTCCTGCAGCCATCTTCGTCTCGGTCTTCCTCTTTTTCTTTTTCCCACCATGTATCCTTCCAATACGGTCCTCTCCAAAGTATCATGACGTTTAATGTGGCCAAAATATTTAAGTTTTCTCTCTTTAATCCTCTTCACTAGCCAGCCTTCTTCAATATTAAGCTCCTGTAGTATAGATATATTTGTTCTTTTTTGTGTCCACGATATTTGGAGAACTCTTCTATAGCATTTACATTCAAAGGCATTTATGTGCTTCTCAGCTGTTTTGTTAAGTGTCCAGGTCTCACAGGCATATGTTGCGATGGGAAAGATGCATGCCCTTAAAAATCTTATTTTTGTGGTTCTGTCTGCTCCTCTCCACAGATTCTTTATTTGTTTTACTTTCTGAAGAGCAATAGATGTCCTCCTTTTAATTTCCCGCATTGTATCTCCATTATTAGTTAGTAGTGATCCAAGATATTCAAAACTCTCCACTTCTTCCAGTTTTTCCCCACTGATACATATTTCAGTTGCCTTGTCTGTTTTGTCAGTTGTCATCACTTTAGTTTTCTTTGCATTAAGATAGAGGTTCTGCTCTTCGCTGTTCTTGCGGACTGACATAATTAGTTTTTCCATTCCTTCTTGTGTTGTGGACAGCAATACTGTGTCATCAGCATATCTAATCTCTGGTATTTCATAACCTCCAACTGTTATGGCATCGTAATATTCTTTGTCTACATCTTCTCTAACATTCCTCATTATATTTTCAGTATACAAGTTAAATAAGTAGGGTGACAATATGCACCCCTGACATTACATTTTACAAAAATAACAATTACAATTAGTGTTGATTGCTACAAGTTTCTGGGCTACAGAAGTAGGTAAGAGTTTTTAAGCAAGCGGATCTATGTTCCCTATCTCACAAAGACTATATTAAGATAAGTGTGTTCGTAACACAGTTGTTCACACAGATGAGATCTCTCGTACTTCCATACATCCATCTCTAGCTTCCACGCAGTTGTTCCCTCCCCCCCCCCCCGCCCCCACAAGTCCAGCCAAAAACACCTGTCTTGATCGAGCTCTATAACAACTTCGTCACGTGACCAAATGACCACCTTTCACATGGTCACTCGCGTCAGTGTTTGTTGTAGCAAAGCTCGAAACCTCACACGCACGCAATTACTGTAAAATATATTAAGTCTGTATTAATCCTAAATGAATATTTGTGTTCCAGTGAAGTCGTACGAGTATAGCTTCAAGCAGATGTACATTTCAACAATAAAACATTTGCGGTGTCGGTCTGGTTTCTCTCCAAGTGATAAGTAAAATGAGGGAGTGGCAGATGTTAACAAGTGATAGTGATAAGTAAAATGAGGGAGTGCCAGATGTTAACAAGTTATAGTTATAAGTAAAATTAGGGAGTGGCAGATGTTAACAAGTTATAGTTATAAGTAAAATGAGGGAGTGGCAGATGTTAACAAGTTATAGTTATAAGTAAAATTAGGGAGTGGCAGATGTTAACAAGTTATAGTTATAAGTAAAATGAGGGAGTGGCAGATGTTAACAAGTTATAGTTATAAGTAAAATTAGGGAGTGGCAGATGTTAACAAGTTATAGTTATAAGTAAAATTAGGGAGTGGCAGATGTTAACAAATGATAGTGATAAGTAAAATTAGGGAGTGGCAGATGTTAACAAGTGATAGTGATAAGTAAAACGAGGGAATGGCAGATGTTAACAAGCGATAAGTAAAACGAGGGAATGGCAGATGTTAACAAGTGATAAGTAAAACGAGGGAATGGCAGATGTTAACAAGTGATAAGTAAAATGAGGGAGTGGCAAATGTTAATACTATCACAAGAGTGCCATGGACGAGCACAATATTAATAGATTAAAATAAAACAAACAATCATGTCATGCGATTCTGGCATTCAGGAAAATGGTGTCCCGTCCTCGTTTTCCTTGACGTCTTACAAAACTACAAGGTCACTAGTTCATTTGACCTACTTTTTCTGTTCGTTTGTTTGTTTGTTCCCTGATCTAGAAGGAGGCATGTACCCGTTTCTACAACTGGGTGCCCTCCTCCCTCCCCCCTACCCCGGCCGACTGTGCACAATCTGTCTAGCTGTGACAGGTGTCGCTGTGGTGTAGTGGCTAGTGCACTCACCTGGCGATCAGAAGGTCCCTGGTTCTATTTCGCAATCGGACGGACTTTTTTCGGATCGTCCTGCACCGAGGTCAACCTAGTCTAAAAAATATGGGTACCTGGAGTTTCCCTAGGAAGGCAAAGGTAGCGAGGTCAGGTACTGACATCCCTCCCTCAATACGTATGTAGCGGTCTTGAAGTGTCAGTCTGTCATCTGCATGTCCCTTGCGGAACTTTGTCCCCCTAACAGCACTCCTGTAGGCCTCTCGGTTGTGAGCAAGATGCCCTGTTGCTGATTCATCCATTTGCAGATTATCAGCGAAGTCTTGCAGCCATCTTCGCCTTGGTCTTCCTCTATTTCTTTTTCCCATTAATTACCCTTCCAAGAATGTCTTCTCTAAAATATCATGATGTTTAATTTGTCCAAAAGATGTAGGTTTTCTTGGTTTAATCCTCTTTACTAGCCAACCTTCTCAAATATTAAGTTCTTGTAGTATGGATATATTTGTTCTTTTTTGTGTCCATGATATTTGAAGAACTCTTCTGTAGCATTTACATTCAAAGGCATTTATGTGTTTTTCAGCTGTTTTGTTAAGTGTCCAGGTCTCACAGGCATATGTTGCGATGGGAAAGATGCAAGCCCTTAAAAATCTTATTTTTGTAGTTTTGTCTGCTCCTCTTCACAGTTTCTTTATTTGTTTTACTTTCTGAAGAGCGATAGATGTCCTTCTTTTAATTTCCATCATTGTATCTCCATTATTAGTTAGTAGTGATCCAAGATATTCAAAACTCCACTTCTTCCGATTTTCTCCTCACTGATACATATTTCAGCTGCCTTGTTTGTTTTGTCAGTTGTCATCAGTTTAGTTTTCATTACATTAAGATAGAGGTTTTGTTCTTCGCTGTTCTTACAGACTGACATCATTAGTTTTTTCCATTCCTTTTTGTGTTGTGGACAGTAATACAGTAATAATAATCAGCATATCTAATCTCTGGTATTTCATAATCTCCAATTGTTATGGCATTTTAATATTCTTTGTCTGCATCTTCTCTAACATTTTCAGTATACAAGTTAAATAAGTAAGGTGACAATATGCACCACTGACGGACCCCTTGTTTTATATCAAACGAAGTTGTTGTTTCACCATTTATTCTTACTGCTGCTTGTTGTTATCACAGCAGTGATATTAATTGTATCACATGTGTTGGAAATCCCATTTTTTTCCATTATTTCCCAAAGTTTCTGGTATTGTACACAATCAAACGCCTTTGAATAATCTATAAAAGATAAATATAGATTCACATTAAACTCTCCGCATTTCTCTATTATTAATCATAGCCCTACAACATAGAAATGCTACGGGACTTAGATTTAGATCTAGCTGTGAGAGACACTGTCTGCAAGCTAAACCGGCGCCTAGTTCTGGATATTCTGAGATTTAATTTTCACTGTAGTGTTCTGTGCTAGAGCAGGAAGGCATTAAAATCTTACCCTCTCAAGTCTGATCCACTTGTGTACCAGTAATAACTTCAGAAGTAACCAAACACTAGAGCAGTGTTTCCCAATCCTTTTTGGACCATGCCTCATCTCACTCAGTGTCTCAAAGATTTTAATGCCCTTCTCCCCTCAATATATATGAGTTGTATGTCCCACAGAGGGACACTTTGAGTATATATATATATATATATATATATATACTCAAAAATATATATATACTCAAAGTGTCCCTCTGTGGGACATACAACTCACGCTGAGAAACACTGCACTAGTCTTAGGAATAACTCAAGATTTGATTGCTCTAATGACGTCATCAAAATCGAATGCAGCTCCGGTTTCATTTACACGATACCCGGCCGCTGAGGTCACCGGGTTATTAACAAACTTGAACAGACGAGTTTTACAACCTGGGTAAGAGGTTTAGAATACTTCTTGAATGTAGGAAGCAAGGCTTGTAATAATCCAGTTTAATAGCGACATCTACTGCGCTTCTTAGTTATTGACATTGCACATGTTTTGCATTCTTTATCGACAATGATAGCCTTACAGCGGTAGTGTTGGCAGGGCTTTGGGAAATAAGCTATAGGGCAAAAAACCACGTTTGGAGTTAACGAGAACTTGACTGAAGACACGGGGATGGGGAAAGGACGCGTTTGGCTCAGGTTGGGGGAAGATGGCTGTGGGTTGAGCACCGGCGAATCGTTGCGTCTTGGATGAAAGATCTTGATTGTCTAAGACTTATCAACGTTATCATGAAGTACTTCGCCGTTCCGTCCATCCATCCATGTTTTCTTTACCGATATCTGGGGCATAGGCCATCAACAAAGACTCTCCAGTTATTTCAACGCGATGTCCCAGGCTGCTTTTTTCTTCAATCTCCATGTGTAGTCCATCTTTCTGATCTCTGCTTCGAGACTCCTTTGTCAGGTGTTTCTATGTCTTCCTTGTTTCCTCTTACCCTGGGGATTCCAGGTGAGAGCCTGTCTGGTTATTTTAGTGGCAGACTTTCCAAGTGTATGTCCTATCAACCCCCAGCGTCTTTTCATTATCATTTCTTTCACTGCGGGTTGGTTCGTTTTCTGCCATAGCTCTCCATTGCTGATGTTATCTTGCCATCTAATCTGAAGGATCTTCCTTAGGCAGGGTGTTAACAAACGTCTGCGGTCTCTTGGTACCTTTTGGCTGATGCTGTCTATGTTTCTGATTCATACAACAGGATCACTTTGACTTATTCATTATTTCCATCGTTTTGGACCTAAACGTCTTCATTTGTGACTGGTCATTCTGCCTCAGTTGATTTGGCTCTGAATATTCGTATGTGTAAAAGGTTACTATATGTTGTTTCTCTACACAAGCGAAGAGACGTTATTGCACTACTCTTTCGTCACGACCATTATAATAATACGAAGTACGTACTTAAGGAAGTAGACGAACCTGTTTTTTTTATATTTTTACTGCAGCCTGACTTCAGTAGGAAGCGTTACGGTAATGGGTTCAAACTGATAAGACGTGGCTTTTGTTTCATAAGAGTTGGGCCAGGTTAACGTTCTTTCAGGGAGAGTGAAAGTATAAGAACAGCGAAGAT
The DNA here is from genome assembly GCA_009760885.1 of Achatina immaculata. NCBI lineage: Eukaryota > Metazoa > Mollusca > Gastropoda > Stylommatophora > Achatinidae > Lissachatina > Lissachatina immaculata. Next base: position 10,059,173 of record CM019715.1, read on the forward strand.
CCGAAGCAATTCTTTGTTACCTTTGGTTACTAAGACTTTAAGGGTTTCTTCTAATCTCCTTCCTACAGTTACAAACTTCCAGTAACTGTATGATGTCGGCTACATGCCTCCGTGATTAGTGAAACTTAGTGGTTCTGTAGACTGCTCTTACAGGCCCCGAATTCAGTTAACTATTTATTCTGAATAGTAATAAAATTGTAGATTGGCAGTTAGTCATTTTTCCCATGTATGTAGTTACTTTCTGTACAGAGTGCATGGATAAGAGTGAAACGAAAGTGCTGTATTGTGTTTTATTTTATTTTTGTTTTGTTTTGTTTTGTTTCTCAGCTTTTAAATCTTGATTATGCTTGTTATGTGCCCAACATATTTGTATAATGCCTGGAACAGAGTGAAAGTTGTATGATAAAGGACAGAATGTCAGACGAGCCTGCGTGCCTAATTCTTAATCCTTTCGAAATAAAGATCACTTAATCAATCAGTCAATCAGTCTTCTTCTATTAAGTAGATAGCCAGCAAAGAAGAAAGCTATGTTACCTATAAGCTACGCGACATCGTACACAAATATAAAAAAGTAAAAATTATGTCGCACACGAAATTTTAATAAAAACGTCTCGCTTGAAGAAGAAGAAGAAGAAGAAGAAGGAGGAGGAGGAGGAAGAGAAGTGAGGATTGAAAATCATGAATTGGTTAGAATTTTTCTTTTTTTTTTTTTTTAATGCCGGACGTTGACAGTTGCGTGCGCGCCGTAATTTTTATATCAATTTTTTGTGTGCACGCTGCCTGTAGCTTAGAGGGAACATTGCTTCCTTCTTTGATGGTTACCCTGTTGATTTATTATGGTTTATTCTAGTCTGCCTTATCTCAGATCACTTTACGATGTGGCTGTGTTACTTTTTAAAATATTACAAGTGATTATGATATTTGTCACATACAACCCCTCCCCCCTCCCCACTCCCAACTCTGTATCCTCGTTCTCTCTCTCCACCGACACCCTCACACTCACACACACACATGCACAACACAACTTTGACTGTGACAGAGGAATATTTATTTTTACGAGAGCGCAAAAAAAAAAGTTTTTTTTTTTAAAGAAATGATACCTACATTCTACCTGACAACAAAGCCTTTATCACTCATATTTGCTTTGTGAACTAAGAGACCACACGAACGAGGAAGGAAAACAGACAGTGTCTCCTTAAGCTGTGCCTTGTCTTCTTCTGTGATTTTGTGCTGAATTTGTTGTGTTATAGAACATATGAAAGTTGTAGGTAGTTGATGTCAACAGGGACACATTAGAATAAACATCACTTAGCTCATGAAGCGGAAGTTTACATTATCCAAACAAAAAACAAAAATCAGCGAAAAATCAGTGAAACATTAGTGAAAAAATAAGGGGAAAAAATCAATACCCAACACAAAATACTTCAGGAAAGATATGCTGTCAGTCAGTCAGCCATTTGCATGTCCCTTGCGGAACTTTGTCTCCTTAACAGCTCTCCCGTAGGCCTCTCAGTTGTAAGAAAGATGCCCTGCTGCTGATGCATCCATTTGCAGATCATCAACGATGCATTGCAGACATCTTCGCCTTGATCTTCCTCTTTATTTTTCTCATTATGTACCCTTACAAGACGGTCTTCTCTAAATTCTCATGACGTTTAATGTGTCCAAAATATTTAAGTTTCCTCTGTTTAAACTTCATTACTAAACAACCTTCTTCAATATTAAGATATGCTGCACGTAATATTAAAACTATGAAAGTTTGAACTGCCGGGGGGTTGGGGGTGGGGGAACGGAGCGAAGACGTCATCTTTATGGAGGTCAACAACCCATGGCTGACATCAGGGGTTGGCGAGCTATAGCCAGTCAAGAACCTGTTCCATCTCTCCGCTAGTGCCACAAGATACAGGTCTAACTTGGCTAACGGGGGAGGCAGGAGGTCACCATAGTCCTCAAGGAGGTGAAGTCTTCTGAAGAAGTATTGCACGACCCCCCCCCCCCCCCTTTTACCTCCACTTAGGGACTGAAAAAAAATCACCGTAACCCACTCGGAATCCGACACGATCCTGTATCCCAATACCTTCACCTCGTCGGCTGCAGAGAGATCATCTTGCTCTAAGTTCCATGGAGATAAAACAACAACGGAAACATATTATGAAAGTATGACCCACGTAGCGAATCATCCATGCTAAACTAACAAAATAAAAAAGTCATATCCAGTCTGCGAACAAGCCATATCTTCCTAAACAAACACATAAACAAAATCAAAGAAACGAAACACAGCTCAGACGGCCGGCACTGTTTTAAATAGGAGAAAGAACGTTTCCTACTTAAATGTCCCAAAATTTATGAGCTACGAATAAAACTAGTTCCAATACGACGCCTGTGTCTATATTCCAAGGGCTAGACAGCTATAGAATACAGCCAAGCTGTTTCACAAAGGCATCAGATGCTGAAAGCTTCTAGGTCGTAGCAGTAGAGAGATCTACCCCACTGTTACGTGTATATGCAGGAAACTATACTATAACTTTACGTGTATATGCAGGAAACTATACTGTAACTTTACGTGTATATGCTGGAAACTATACTGTAACTTTACGTGTATATGCTGGAAACTATACTGTAACTTTACGTGTATATGTAGGAAACTATACTGTAACTTTACGTGTATATGCTGGAAACTATACTGTAACTTTACGTGTATATGCAGGAAACTATACTGTAACTTTACGTGTATATGTAGGAAACTATACTGTAACTTTACGTGTATATGTAGGAAACTATACTGTAACTTTACGTGTATATGTAGGAAACTATACTATAACTTTACGTGTATATGTAGGAAACTATACTATAACTTTACGTGTATATGTAGGAAACTATACTGTAACTTTACGTGTATATGTAGGAAACTATACTGTAACTTTACGTGTATATGTAGGAAACTATACTGTAACTTTACGTGTATATGTAGGAAATTATACTGTAACTTTACGTGTATATGCAGGAAACTATACTGTAACTTTACGTGTATATGCAGGAAACTATACTGTAACTTTACGTGTATATGCAGGAAATTATACTGTAACTTTACGTGTATATGCAGGAAACTATAGTGTAAATTTACGTTTATATGGAGGAAGCTACATTTTAGAGAGTTATATATATATATATATATATATATATATATATATATATATATATATAAAGTAACTTCCTTCCAGTTTCCTTCCACTATAGTTTCTCATCAAGATTAATTCTGACACAGCACTGAAATTAATTCAGGACTGAAAGAGTTGAGACTCGAGGTTAAGATGGATAAGCAGTCCATGGACCTGAGAATTGCATATGTTGAGAACCACTGAATTATGGTTTGTGGTGCTGTTTTACAAACTGAAAAAGAAGAAAGATAGGAAAGGGTAAAGATGTTTGGGATTATCGGTGATGTGTTTTGATACTTCGTGGATTTTTTGTTCTTAATGTGATCTTTTTACTTACGTGAAACGGTCTTATGTTGTAGCAGTCGCAGGAGATGAGGTAGCAGCACTAGTAGAGGCAGCAGCAGTAGTAGAAGCAGCAGCAGTTGTGGAGATAGCTGTAATACTAGAGGCAGCAGAAGTTGTAGAAGCAACAACAGCGGTTGTGGCAACATTTGTGGCGTTAATAGCAGCACTACTAGGGCAGCAGCTTATCAGCATTTGTCACAGCAGCCAGCAGCAGCAGCAGCAGTAGCTTCAGCCGTATCAGTTTTAGTAGCCACAGCAGCACTGATAAAGTTAGCAGTTTATCAGTAACATATAAGCAGCAGCAGCAGTAGTAGCAGCTTCAGAAACGTCAATTTTAATAGCGATAGGGACAATAGTGCTACTAGTATGGGAAATAGTGGTAATAGTACTTGCGGTGATGGTTGTTATAGTGGCATAACTGGAAGTCGTAATGCTGGTGTTACTGATGATGCAGCGGTAGCTTCTTCTTCTTCTTCTTCTTCTTCACAAGAGACAAGAAAATCAGAATGAAAAAAGGGGGCGGGGAGGAGGGGGGGGGGAATCAAACAAGGCAGTACATGATAAAAAAGGGTAAGTATAAAGGCAACCCTGTCATGCCTTAGAGACACGCCGGGATACCTTGTTAGCCCCCATATTTTCCTCGACCTGTTGACACGCTAGAGGGTGATGTGGTCAGCATTACGCCTGGCTGCGTTTCCTTACATAGCCTCAGAAGAAGCCAGGTACCCATTTCTACAGCCTGGGTGACTGGTGCGACTCTGGGGTGGGATTCGAACTTCAGAACATCGGAAGTTTACAGGGGTGCAACTTTTTCCCTGAGGAAGATATATATATATATATATATATATATATATATGTGAGTGTGTGTGTGTAGGTGGGTGGGGAGAAAAAGTTAGAGGGGGTTGAAGGTTAGTTACTTTTCTAGCGATCTGAGAAATCTTCTTGTTGTTTCCCTTTCTGTGACAGGGAGTTTACTGCCTACAAACTGTCCAACAGCCAGGCTTTGAGGACTGATAGCACGAAGAGATAAATCATGTTTTACTGATAAATCGCTCCCTGTTTTCACCGTAAACGTTCTTTATTCCAAGATTACTGAAAGAACTTTATGCCAAACTTTAATCTCTAAGATAATCTCATGTAATAAAGTTCATCTATCTATCTGTCTATCTGTCTATCTATCTATCTATCTATCTATCTATCTATCTATCTATCTATCTATCTATCTATCTATCTATCTATCTATCTATCTATCTATCTATCTATCTATCTATCTATCTATCTATCTAGTCTGTCCGTCCGTCCGTCCGTCCGCCTCTCTGTCTGAATGTAAGAATGCAGGTTTATGCAAGCTTACTCCACGTTTTTACATAAATCAGAGTGTACAGTGTATGGACATGAGATAAATTTATTATTTATTTATGTAATCATTTAATGTGTCTTCATGATCATGGAGATACAATGAGGGAAATTAAAAGGAGGACATCTATTGCTCTTCAGAAAGTAAAACAAATAAAGAATCTGTGGAGAGGAGCAGACAGAACCACAAAAATAAGATTTTTAAGGGCATGCATCTTTCCCATCGCAACATATGCCTGTGAGACCTGGACACTTAACAAAACAGCTGAGAAGCACATAAATGCCTTTGAATGTAAATGCTATAGAAGAGTTCTCCAAATATCGTGGACACAAAAACGAACAAATATATCTATACTGCAAGAGCTTAATATTGATGAAGGCTGGCTAGTAAAGAGGATTAAAGAGAGAAAACTTAAATATTTTGGCCACATTAAACGTCATGATAATTTAGAGAAGACCATATTGGAGGGATACATAATGGGAAAAAGAAAGAGAGGAAGACCGAAACGAAGATGGCTGCAAGACATCGTTGATGATCTGGAAATGGATGCAGCAGCAGCAGGCCATCTTGCTCACAACCGAGAGGCCTACAGGAGTGCTGTTTGGGAGGCAAAGTTCCGCACGGGACATGCAAAGGAATGAATCATGATCATTATGCTCATTAACAAATGCTGAATGACTGTGGCTGAGTGAAAGCTGTATGATGAAAGGCAGAATGTCAGACGGGTCTGCAAATGCCCAATTCTTAACCCTTCGAAAATAAAGTAAGTTCGTTCTGTCTCCTGTCTATCAACCTGCCAACATACCTACCTGCTTGCATGCCTACTTACCCACCTGCATGTCTACTTAACCTACCTGCTAATCTGTCTATCTGCTTATCTATCTACCTACTTGCCTTATAGCCTACCAGTGCACCTGCCTATCTGTCTGCCTGCTTTCCTATCTACCTACCTACCTACCTACCTATCTACCTATTTATCTCCTCCCCCCGCTCTCTCTTCTTTCCTCTCTCTCTCTCTCCATATCTACTCGACTGTCTTCCTTTTTGTCTCTCTAATATTATGTCAGTGACCACGTATCTTATTCATTATCTCTGTCTCACTCTCTCTCTCACTCTCTCTCTCTTTCACTCTCTCTCGCACCCTCTCGCACCCTCTCTCACTCTCTCTCTCTCACTTTCACACTCTCTCACTCTCTCTCTCACCTTCACTCTCTCTCTCACTCACTCTCTATCTCACTCTCTCTCTCTCACTTTCACTTTCATTTTCTCTCTCACTCTCTCTGTCTCATTCTCTCTGTCTCCATCTCTCTCACTCTCTCTCTCTCTCACTCACTCTTTCTGTCTCACTCCCTCTGTCTCACTCTCTCTCCCTCTCTCTCTCGCTCACTTTTAAACTTGTCTCTCTTGCTTTACTTCTCTCCTCCTCTCTTTCTCTTCCCTTTCATTCTTTCCTCCTCTCTCCTTTCTCTGTACACCAAGAAGCAATATGCAGACGGTAAACATTGTTATACATATAGGGAAAAGACACATACCCGACACTGTTGGTGGCCTATACATATGTCTGTCTAGGCGCGGTTTCTGAAACCCGATACTTCTCTGTACATCTTTTTAATGACTGAACTATTTCTCTCCTATCTATTTTTTTTTCTCTGATAATAATGTCGGCATAAATGACACTTTTATTGCACCGAGCAAAATTTGAATAGTCGAATTTGCATGAAAAACTTCTAAAAATATCTGACTTTGTAAGTCACAGCAGAAAAGATAAACCCTAAATGAACTTCTTTGCTTCTTAGAAAGTTGAAGTTTTAAGTTTCATTTCTAAGCAGCCGAGCAAGAACTGAGCTGGATGTGACCGTCTGAATAGCCTGACTGGGATATCATTATTCATAAAAAAGGTTGAATAACTTACAGGTGACGGTGATAGAGATCAGCAGACAAGTGAATGGTGAAAGACGTGTTTCTGACACTTATTATTTCTGCAGTTTCCATGCATGGACAAGTGCGCTGAAAAAGTTACCTTTTCGGAATTGAGGCGGTTATTTAGAGACTACGTGACTCATGAAGTAATCACGAAGTGGGTTAGTTATGAATTTTTCTTGGCCTTGTTTTTGTTTCCTGGAGTTGGATGTTTCTTTGCAGTCGATGATGTGGTGAAGGTGTTCACCGCGAGAATCGTTTCATATGGGAAGTGGGTTATGGCGGCTAGAAGAACCGGAGTGATGTTAAACCTTGCGTGATGGTAAACCCAGAGTGGAGATAAACCTGGCGTGATGGTAAACCCAGAATGGAGATAAGCCCAAAGTGGAGATAAACCAAGAGTGGAGATAAACCTGGCGTGATGGTAAACCCAGAGTTAAACCCAGAGTGGAGATAAGCCCAGAGTGGAGATAAACCCAGAGTGGAGATACGCCCAAAGTGGAGATAAACATGGCGTGATGGTAAACCCAGAGTGGAGATAAACTTAGAGTGGAGATAAACCTGGCGTGATGGTAAACCCAGAGTGGAGATAAGCCCAGAGTGGAGATAAACCCAGAGTGGAGATAAGCCCAGAGTGGAGATAAACCTGGCGTGATGGTAAACCTGGAGTGGAGTATACCCACGGTGGACCTATACCCAGATTGAAGATAAACCCAGAGTGGAGCTATACTCAGATTGGAGATAAACCCAGAGTGGAGCTATACCCAGATGAAGCTAAAGCCAGAGTGGTGATAAACCCAGAGTAGTGGTAAACCCAGAGTAGTGGTAAACCCAGAGTAGAACTATACTCAGGATGGTGATAAACCCGGAGTGATGGTTAACCCAGAGTAGAACTGTACCCTGAATGGAGCTAAACCCAGAGTAGAACTATACACAGGATGGTGATAAACCCGGAGTGGAGATAAACCCGGAGTAGAACTATACACAGGATGGTGATAAACCCGGAGTGGAGATAAACCCGGAGTAGAACTATACACAGGATGGTGATAAACCCGGAGTGGAGATAAACCCGGAGTGATGGTTAACCCAGAGTAGAACTGTACCCTGAATGGAGCTAAACCCAGAGTGACGATAAACCTTGAGTGATGGTTAACCCAGAGTAGAACAATATACCCTGAATGGAGCTAAACCCAGAGTGGCGAAAAACCCGGAGTGATGGTAAACCCAGAGTGGAGCTATACCCTGAATGGAGCTAAACCCAGAGTGGAGATAAACCAGCAGTGAAGCTGCACTTGACGGATTGGAGCTAAACCTGCAGTGAGAGCTGCCTGAGGTAGAGCTAAACTGTAAGTGAAACTATATCCAGAATAAAGTTTTGTAAAAAAGTAAGTATAAATGGAATTTAAAAAAATTACGAGAAAGTGTAGACTAAATGTATGATGCATAATAAATTTTTAAAAAATAAAAGGAATTAGAAAATGCCTTTGCTGAGGGTGGATGTAGCGGGTTGCTGTAGTGTACAGAATAGGCTGTAGAACAGGATATATACGGGGTGTGTCTAAAAAGTTCGAGGAATGGTCCGATATCTCAAAGGCAACATGGGACAAGTACACGTGACCGATAGGGCAAACCCTCGGCGGGTAGTCGGACTTAATAGGTAAGGTCACAGCACAATGGAGCAATGAATGAACACCAAGTTCTGCTACAGATTTGGAAAACCGGGGCTAGAGACGTATGAACTCTTATCGAAAGTGTACGGGACGGAAGCCATTAGCAGAAAATGTATTTACGACCGGTTCGAACGCTTTCACGACTGGAAGGAAACGACTGAGGATGAGCCAAGTTCGGGTCGGCCGTCAACAAGCAGAAACACAGGAATGATCAGTGTGCACCAGTTCTTGGCTCAGCGTGGCGTACCTGTTCTCGATCAACCACCGTACTTCCCTGATCTTGCGCCTGCGGATTCTTTCTGTATTCCCGCATGAAAAGGCGCACGTTCTGCGGACGTGATGGCAATCCGAGAACGTATGACAGCAGTTCTGGGATAGGTTCCTAAAGAGGCCTTTGCTGACAGTTTCCAGAAGCTTTATGAACATTGCTAGAGGTGTGTTGTGAAGGATGATGATTATTTTGTAGAGGCTGAAGACGCTGGTCGATGAGGCACTCAGCGACCCATAGCTGATATGCCAGCGTCAGGATTAGCGAACCATAGCTGACCAAGACCCAGCCCCACCTCTCCGTGGTACCCCTAGCAACAGGCCTAGAATGGTTAACGGGGCAGGAATCGCCATAGTCCCCATGGTGGTGGAGTCTGCTAAAGAAGCATTGCACACCCCCTGCTTTTTTAGCTGTACTCCAAGACTGAAAAAGTAGCCGCCATAACCCGCTCCCACGCTGATACGATGCTGTGCCTCAACATCTCTACAGCATCGGCTGCAAAGAACAACAGCTCTCAGTTACATTGAGTTCATAGAAATACAAGTATCTTCTGTTTTGTTTGTTTTCTGATACCATTTACCGAACTTTTTAGACGCACCACGCATACATGTCAGTTAACAATAAAACGATTGAAGAAGCTGACGTTTCATCTTATATCTTACATCCTTCCCCCTTCCCGTGCAGTTAAACGTCACATAGGACCCTCATGGTAGTTCGCAAAGATTTCCTGTCTTCGGTGAGTTTTTCAATCTCATCAAGGGATGTTACGCCCACTGAAATGACTTCTCCTAACAATGTCCTCTTTAGAGTTTCACGTGGTTGACCTCTTTTTCTTCGGTCTTTTGTGTTCCATTTGATAGCTTGTTTGGGGATTCTCTGATTGTTTCTTCTCATCACATGACCGACATGTATCTATCTTCTTTTTCTGATCAACAGTGAGACAGATTGACGTTTCAAATAGGTGTTTATTGAATTCAACAGTAATATCGAGGACAGTACTAAATATTCCATCTACCTTGCTAGTCCTGAATGTTCCATTTGAAGCTGGGCAGGTTATATGTCGCAAGTACAGGGTTAATGGAGAACGCTCCACGGACATAAATTCTCAGCCTACGTCTTCGCAATGTCCGTTGATTACTTCTGGCCATGCATGAAGCACGAAGATCAGAACTTTCCCTCTCTATATTATCCAGTGCTGTGCCGATAGACGTTGATGGTCATGCTTTTCCACAGTTCTCTATTCTGGGTGTTAATTATGAGCTGGACTTTCTCTATGGCACTTCATTGCTTCAACTACCATCTTCTCTCTTTGTCTGCTTCGGTCTATTTCCCCCTTCTACCACCCCGTTGTTGTTATCAAATATTCCATATCACCTGCTCTCATGGCGTGCCCTACGAATTTGGATTGTCTCTTTCTAAATTTTCTTATTGCTTGTCTGTCTTCTTCTGTCTCTATCAGGATCTCTTCGGTTGAACACTTCGCTGTCCATGGTGTCTTTAGCACCTTATTCTTCGTTTGAGCTCTTCGCTGTCCATGGTGTCTTTAGCACCTTATTCTTCGTTTGAACTCTTCGCTGTCCATGGTGTCTTTAGCACCTTATTCTTCGTTTGAACTCTTCGCTGTCCATGGTGTCTTTAGCACCTTATTCTTCGTTTGAGCTCTTCGCTGTCCATGGTGTCTTTAGCACTCTCCTAAGCAGCCACGTTTCCGCGGCCACCAGGAGGCGCTTTACTTCCCTGGTGACTTTCCTTGTCCCTCTTCCTAGATTTCACGAACTGATTGTTGGCAGGACTGATGTCATGGAGTCCTCGTCGAATGACTCAGATGTTGATCTTCGTGTTAAGTGAGAACCAAGCTACCCATTCCTGAACTGGAGCTGGAAGAACTGTTTGGAAAGATTTTGCTGGATGTAGACCTACCTTAAGGGGCCGGCTAGCGTAGTGGTTAGAGCACTCGTCTAGCAACCAAATGGTCGAGGGTTCGAATCCCCAGCTGAGCGGGATTTTTTTCCGACCAATACGGCCCCGAGGTCGACCCAGCCTCGTAAAATGGGTACCAGAGAAAATCTGGGAAGTAAAGGCAGCGAGGAAAGGAACTGGTCACCCTACCTCATACGCTGATGACCCAGCATAATGAGGTCTCTAACGCTTCACCCCCTACGGCATTTGCTATGGGACTATCTTTACTTCTTCTTTTAGACCTACCTTGAGGTTCTGTTAAAAGGCTAATTCTTTCTTTTTTAAATTTTTTTCAACACGTAATAACCCTATGATCTATTAAAGGTTCATTTTTATTGAATTGTCCTAGTTGTTGGTCCTTTTATAGATAATTCTTATTTAACTTTTATCCTGATATCTCTTGTCATTTAAACAGTTAATGCATAATTTAAACTTATCCTATTATCTCTGGCCGTCGAAGCTGCTTCTCAAAGTTAAACGCGAATGATGAAAGCAACGACTCGTACAATCGGCAGCGCCTTGTACCAAGATAAAACATGACAACGCAGTTTTTCTTTTTCGTTATACAAATCGTGGGGTTTTAACTGTTGATTATTAGACAATTACGGTTAGTTTCTTGCCAACCTTGAAGCGGAAAAGGGCACATAGAGGTGGTGGTAGTTATGATGTTGGTGATGACAATGATGATGATGATAATGATGATGATGATAATGGTGGTGGTGATGATGATGATAATGATTATGGTGATGATGGTGATGATGATGATGATGGTGGTGGTTGTGGTGACAGTGATGGTATTGTTATAATTCTGGGGCCTGAATTTCGCATAAGTGGTTTCTTTTCCAGTTTTTCCATTTTCTATTTGTTTCACTTTCTTTACAATTTTCTGAGGATCATATTTCAAGCTGATATGGACTGAAAAGCGCTGAAAAGGAAAACTGTGACAGGCGTTCATAGACTCAGAAGCTCTGAGAAGGAATACTTTGACAGGCGCTCATAGACAGAGAAACGCTAAGAAGGAACACTTTGACAGGCGTTCATAGACTGAGAAACGATAAGAAGGAACACTTTGACAGGCGTTCATAGACAGAGAAACGCTAAGAAGGAACACTTTGACAGGCTTTCATAGACAGAGAAACGCTAAGAAGGAACACTGTGACAGGCGTTCATAGACTGAGAAACGATAAGAATGAACACTTTGACAGGCGTTCATAGACTGAGAAACGATAAGAAGGAACACTTTGACAGGCGTTCATAGACTGAGAAACGATAAGAAGGAACACTTTGACAGGCGTTCATAGACTGAGAAACGATAAGAAGGAACACTTTGACAGACGTTCATAGACTCAGAAACTCTGAGAAGGAACACTTTGACAGGCGTTCATAGACTGAAGAGAAGCGCTGAAACGTAACACTTTGACAGGCGTTCATAGACAGAGAAAAGCTAAGAAATAGCTCTGTGACCGGCATTCATCTCACCAACTAGCATTTTAAGGAGTGTACATTTAAAATGAATTCTAATGTTGAAACGTAGTATTCACAAACACATCTATTCTAAGTACTGAGACCACACAGAAATCTCTACACTTATCTTCTGTACAAATGCGTTCTCGCTGGGAAACTTTTGTTTTCGCTGTAAAGAAGCAGTGCAGAAATATTAAATAAGACATTGTGTATAACAGAGTCAGCGAAAAGGCACTTTTGAATCCTATTATGTTGGTTCATGAGAGGAACAATGAGCAAGTTGTATTTCCAATTTAAAAGGGCGATTTTTCATCTCATCTTATCTCTCTCTCTCTCTCTCTCTTTGTCTAACTGTATTTTATATGTTTTAAAACTTAGAATTTAATTCAATAGAATAAAATTCGAGACTTGTCAACACACGCACTTTTTCTTGTCGCGCACTGATTTTCAGAATTTTATCTCAGTGAAAGAAGTACACTGCTGGATCTGCTGTACACTGATAGGTGGACAATTCTCCGTCCTTCCAGCTGTCTTCCAGATATCCATTTATATCTTTAAGTACGATTTTTCCTTTAATGAAAGCAAAATTACTTCATTTTTAAAAAAATTAAATCTGATGTGAAATAATGAACCCAGGACGTGACAAGACTTTGGGTCTCAACAACAATGACTACCAGAATGAGGTAAAACAGAGCCAGCAGACTATAGGTGACAGGGGAATGGATATCGTTGAAGCACTCATCGGATTCCTCATCCCAAAGTCAAGAGTGTCTCTGTGGAACTGTCTCAAAGCCGTTGGGCCTGATGTGGAGAAGGGGCTTAAGTACAGCCATCAGAGGCTGGAGAACACACAGGGCAGTCTACACCACTGTCTTCATGGCAGTCCGAGTAAGACCACAGTCTGCCCTGGCAAAGAAAGATGCTGAAGTCGGAGGTACCCAGGCAGAAGGTGTATCACAAAAATCAGGGTATCATGCACTATCGCTAAATGCGTACGAAGAAGAAGAAGAAAAACACGAAAACTTGAAGATTTGGAGCAGACAAGAAAACTTGAAGATTTGGAGCAGACACGAAAACTTGAAGATCTGGAGCAGACAAGAAAACTTGAAGATTTGGAGCAGACATAAAAACTTTAAGATCTGGAGCAGACAAGAAAACTTGAAGATTTGGAGCAGACACAAAAACTTTAAGACCTGGAGCAGACAAGAAAACTTGAAGATTTGGAGCAGACATAAAAACTTTAAGATCTGGAGCAGACAAGAAAACTTGAAGATTTGGAGCAGACATAAAAACTTTAAGATCTGGAGCAGACAAGAAAACTTGAAGATTTGGAGCAGACATAAAAACTTTAAGATCTGGAGCAGACAAGAAAACTTGAAGATTTGGAGCAGACATAAAAACTTTAAGATCTGGAGCAGACACGAAAACCTTAAGACCTGGAGCAGACAAGAAAACTTGAAGATTTGGAGCAGACATAAAAACTTTAAGATCTGGAGCAGACACGAAAACTTTAAGACCTGGAGCAGACAAGAAAACTTGAAGATTTGGAGCAGACATAAAAACTTTAAGATCTGGAGCAGACACGAAAACTTTAAGATCTGGAGCAGACAAGAAAACTTGAAGATTTGGAGCAGACATAAAAACTTTAAGATCTGGAGCAGACACGAAAACTTTAAGACCTGGAGCAGACAAGAAAACTTGAAGATTTGGAGCAGACATAAAAACTTTAAGATCTGGAGCAGACACGAAAACTTTAAGATTTGGAGCAGACACGAAAACTTTAAGATCTGGAGCAGACACGAAAATTTAAAATCTGGAGCAGACACGAAAACTTTAAGATTTGGAGCAGACACGAAAACTTTAAGATCTGGAGCAGACACGAAAACTTTAAGATCTGCAGCAGACACGAAAAGTTTAAGATCTGCAGCAGACACAAAAACTTTAAGATCTGGAGCAGACACGAAAACTTTAAGATCTGGAGCAGACACGAAAACTTTAAGATTTGGAGCAGACACGAAAAGTTTAATATCTGGAGCAGACACAAAAACTTTAAGATCTGGAGCAGACACGAAAACTTGAAGATCTGGAGCAGACACGAAAACTTTAAGATTTGGAGCAGATACGAAAACTTTAAGATCTGGAGCAGACACAAAAACTTGAAGATCTGGAGCAGACACGAAAACTTGAAGATCTGGAGCAGACACGAAAACTTTAAGATTTGGAGTAGACACGAAAACTTGAAGATCTGAAGCAGACACGGAAACCTGAAGATCTGGAGCAGACACGGAAACTTGAAGATGTGGAGCAGACACGAAAACATAAATACCTGGAGTTAGACACGAAAACATAAATACCTGGAGTTAGACACGAAAACCTAAATACCTGTAGTTAGACACGAAAACCTGAATACCTGGAGTTAGACACGAAAACCTAAATACCTGGAGTTAGACACGAAAACATAAATACCTGGAGTTAGACACGAAAACCTAAATACCTGGAGTTAGACACGAAAACCTAAATACCTGGAGTTAGACACGAAAACATAAATACCTGGAGTTAGACACGAAAACATAAATACCTGGAGTTAGACACGAAAACATAAATACCTGGAGTTAGACACGAAAACATAAATACCTGGAGTTAGACACGAAAACATAAGTACCTGGAGTTAGACAGGAAAACTTAAATACCTGGAGTTAGGCACGAAAACATAAATACCTGGAGTTAGGCACGAAAACCTGAATACATGGAGTTAGACACGAAAACCTGAATACCTGGAGTTAGACACGAAAACCTGAATACCTGGAGTTAGACACGAAAACATAAATACCTGGTGTGGGCTTCAATGCTTAAGTACCTAGAATGGACCCAAAAAATAAATATCTGGAACGGATAAAAAACTTGAATACTGGAGATAAAGAAACGTGGGTACTTGGAGATAAAAAACTTGTGTACATTGAGTAGATAAAAAGCTTGAGTACCTGGAGGAGATAAGAAAAACTTGAGTACCTGGAGGAGATTAAAAAAAAAAACTTGAGTAGCTGGAGGAGATAAAAAAACTTGAGTACCTGGAGGAGATAAAAAAAAACTTGAGTACCTGGAGGAGATTAAAAAAACTTGAGTACCTGGAGGAGATAAAAAAACTTGAGTACCTGGAGGAGATTTAAAAAAAACTTGAGTACCTGGAGGAGATAAAAAAAACTTGAGTACCTGGAGGAGATTTTAAAAAAACTTGAGTACCTGGAGGAGATAAAAAAACTTGAGTACCTGGAGGAGATAAAAACTTGAGTACCTGGAGGAGATAAAAAAACTTGAGTACCTGGAGGATATAAAAAACTTGAGTACCTGGAGGAGATAAAAAAACTTGAGTACCTGGAGGAGATAAAAAAACTTGAGTACCTGGAGAAAATAAAAACTTGAGTAGCTGGAGGAGAGAAAAACTTGACTACCTGGAGAAGATAAAAATCGTGAGTAGCTGGATGAGAGAAAAACTTGAGTACCTGGAGAAGATAAAGAACGTGAGTAGCTGGATGAGATAAAAAAACTTGAGTACCTGGAGAAGATTAACAAAAAACTTGAGTACCTAAAGAAGATAAAAAACTTGAGCAGCTGGAGGAGATAAAAACTTGAGTACCTGGAGAAGATAAAAAACTTGAGTAGCTGGAGGAGATAAAAACTTGAGTAGCTGGAGAAGATAAAAAACTTGAGTAGTTGGAGGAGATAAAAACTTGAGTACCTGGAAGAGATTAAAAAAAAACTTGAGTACCTGGAAGAGATAAAAACTAGAGTACCTGGAGGAGATTTAAAAAAACTTGAGTACCTGTAGGAAATAAAAAAAACTTGAGTACCTGGAGGAGATTAAAAAAAATTGAGTACCTGGAGGAGATAAAAAACTTGAGTACCTAGAGGAGATATAAAAGTTGGGTACCTCGAGGAGATAAAAAACTTGAGTACCTCGAGGAGATAAAAAACTTGAGTACCTCGAGGAGAAAAAAAACTTGAGTAGCTGGAGGAGAAAAAAAATACTTGAGTACCTGGAGAAGATAAAAAACTTGAGTAGCTGGAGGAGATAAAAAACTTGAGTACCTGGAGGAGATAAAAAAAACTTGAGTACCTGGAGGAGATAAAAAAAAACTTGAGTACCTGGAGGAGATAAAAAAAACTTGAGTACCTGGAGGAGATTAAAAAAAACGTGGGTACCAGGAGTGGATTTTAAAAAAGCGAACTTCTCGGCATTCTATGGCATCTACTGGTTCACCCTCGCCATGAGAACCAGTACCAACGGAGAAGTTGAAAAGGGTCTTGACCAAGTATAACTCACAGGGCTTATTAACACTGATGTTATTCTAATACATTCATGTATAGTATTTTCTAAGCGCTGTGTTACCACAGAGCAACAGGAGTAAGAGTAGACCAAAGGAGACACGGAGAAGAACGTAGAGAATTAGATGGCTCGCCTCGGAAAGAACTGAAATAGAAGCCAAGTAGAGGAGTTTGTGAAAAGTACTTGCGGAAGCCCCATGTGCCTAGGGCAATTAAATGTGTGTGTATGTGTGTCTCAGAGAGAGAGAGAGAGAGAGAGAGAGAGAGAGAGAGACCTGTGAAAGTAAAGTCTGCAATCCTGAAGAGAACAAGAAAAAAAAAAGCATGCGAGGAGCCAGGTGTCAGGAGTGAGACATCCTCGCCTGATCGTGGACTCTCATTTCTTTGTTGTCCTGAGTCGCTTCCTGGTCGTCATCATCATCATTATCAGGTACCGTGCCGACTGGCGTTGGCTATTATGCTTCTCCAGAGTACACGATCCTTCATGCAGGCCATCAGTTCAGTTGGTGATCTCCTCTCACACCATCTCGTCAGACTGTCCAGTATCATTTCTCTTGGTCTTCCTCTTGATCTTCTTCCTTCCATTTTTCCTGTTGTTATAAGATTTTCAATGCCCCTTCTTCTCATTGCACGTCCTATGAAAGTACATTGTCTCTCTCCTATTTTTTTTTGGACAAGGCATTTTGTCTCTCCAGCTCTTCTCATACATTCTTCATTAGTTATTTTTGCTGTCCAGGGGATTCGCAACATTTTTCTAATAAACCACATTTCTGCTGCTTCCAATGATTTTTGTGCAGACTTGCCTATTGTCCATGATTCACTTCCATATAACAAGATAGGTTCAATATAGCATTTTAGGACTCGTTTTCTAACATTCATTGATAAGGATGTGTTAGTTAATATGTTTCTCATTCTCTGAAATGCTGTCTTTGCTTGGCCTATTCTGTTCCTAATTTCTGTTCTGCATTTCCCATCTGAAGTTATTACTGCTCCAAGGTATTTGAATTTCTGCACATGCTTTAGAATAGTTCCGTTTAATTTAATACTGCGTGCTGGTGGATTCTGATTCTTAGATATAACCATAGTCTCTGTCTTTTTTATGTTCAAACTAAGGCCTTTCTATTCACTTTCTTTGGCGACTTTATCCAAGAGATTTTGTAGGTCTTGTTGGTTCTCAGCTATCAGTACTGTGTCCTCAGCATACCGAAGGTTGTTAATATTGTATCCTCCAATTTTGATGCCTGGTTCTATGATGATTATTCTTAGAATATTCTCGCTGTACAGAGAAAAAAGGTCTGGAGATAGTACACATCCTTGTCGCACCCCATGTTTTATAGGTTGATATTTTCCAGTTCTATTTTCAACTCGAACTGCTGCTTCTTGCTGCCAGTATAGATGTTTTACAATCTTCAGGTCTTTGCCTGGTCGTGTGCTGCCATTTTTTGTTGTTGTTGTTGTCTTGGGTAGCTTTTACCTGAATGTTAGTCTCGTATAGAGCGGGCGGTGAACTGGGTGAGGGGTGGGGGGTGAATGAGGGGGAATGATGAGTCAAGGTGAGGAAATCGTGAAAGCAGGGAGCGTCTACCAGATACTCCCTAACTTGGAGTTTACGCCTGTATGGTCTGTGATACTGACAGCTCACCCTGGAGTTTACGCCTGTATGGTCTATGAAACTGACAGCTCACCCTGGAGTTTGCGCCTGTATGGTCTGTGATACTGACAGCTCACCCTGGAGTTTACGCCTGTATGGTCTGTGATACTGACAGTTCACCCTGGAGTTTACGCCTGTATGGTCTGTGATACTGACAGTTCACCCTGGAGTTTACGCCTGTATGGTCTGTGATACTGACAGCTCACCCTGGAGTTTACGCCTGTATGGTCTGTGATACTGACAGTTCACCTCAGTAAAGGCCCCTAACATTCAGGAGATTTATAACCACCGACTGGATTAATTATCAGACAATATGTAAATGATACAGCGGAAGACGTTACAGGGTGTTTTAGGATATTCAGGAGGTTATTCTTATCTTATCTTATATCTTATATCCTACCCGTGCCGTTAAACGTCACATAGGGCTCGCAAAGTAGTTCGCCAATTTTTCCTGCCTTCGGCGAGTCTTTCAACCTCATCAAAGGATTTTATGCCGGTTAATTTGGCCTCTCTTAATAATGTCCTCTTCAGAGTTTCACGCGGTCTGCCTCGTTTTCTTCGCCCTGTTGTGTTCCACTTGATAGCTTTTTTTGGGATTCTCTGATCATTTCTTCTCATCAAGTGACCAACATATGTCCATCTCCTTTTCCTGATCACCCGTGAGACTAGTTGTTGTTCAGTCATCTGTCTTATATCTGCATTGTTCTTGAATTCATTTCACTTGATGCCGAGTATTTTCCTTAGGCATTTGTTTTCAAAAGAGACTAATTTCTTTTCTATTTCTTTAGTTGTTTTCCACCTTTCATATGCATAAATGAAGGTGGATATTACATTTGAATTGAATAGTCTTAACTTGGTTTTTGTGCTTATAACTTTTGAATTCCATATGTTCTCAAGATTCTTGAAGACTGACGCTGCTTTTGCAATTCTGATCCTAACTTCCTTTATGGTGTCACCATCCTGGTCTATGTAGCTGCCAAGGTATGCAAATTGATTGACTTCTTCAATATCTGTCCCATCTATGTGTATTTTTCCATTTTGATTGAGAGGAATTTTCATTATTTTTGTTTTGTCCTTGTTAGTTTCAAGTCCTATTTTGCTAGCCAGTGAAGACAGGCTATCTGTTTTTTCTTGCATGAAATTCACATTATTAATGATAAGAGTTATGTCATCAGCAAAATCAAGGTCTTCTAGTTGGGTCCCATGTACCCAGTCAATACCTGTGTTACCTGTGCTGCATGTTTTCATTATGAAGTCTATTGTAATCCCAAAAAAGTAAAGGAGACAGTATACATCCTTGTTTCACACCTGTTTCAATATGGAACCATTCACTCATCCCTTCTTCTGTCTTGACTGCACAAATATATCCATTGTATAAGTCCTTAATGATGTTGACAATTTTAGATGGTATTCTATATAGACGTAAAGTTCTCCGTAATGAATCTCTGTGTATGCTATCAAATGCCTTTTTAAAATCTATGAAGTTCAGTATTAATGGTTTCTGCTTTTCAATATGTTCTTCAAGTATTATTCTTAGAGTAAAGATCTGGTCGAGACAGCTTCTCCCTTTTCGAAATCCTGCTTGTTCTTCTCTCATTGCAATATCCACTATATCCTTGAGTCTATTCAAAATGACGTTGCAAAATACTTTTGACACAACTGATATTAAGGTTACTCCTCTCCAGCTGTTACAGTCACTAAGGTTGCCTTTTTTGGTATTTTAACAATGATTCCTTTCTTCCAATTAGAAGGGACCTTTTCTTCTTTCCAAATCTTGTTAAACATTCTATGTAGTTGTCTCATGTTGTCACTATTGATAGCTTTTAGCATTTCGGCTGTTATTTCATCTTCACCTGCAGCTTTGTTGCCATTAAATTCACTGCTGTTTCAATTTCATGCAATTTAATTTCATCTAGATTGACACTTAGTTGTGGGGCTGGTAAGTCGGTTTCAAGATTTAACAATTCTTTTGGGTGTGGTCGATTAAGTATTTCTTGGAAGTGTTCAGCTCAACTTTGCTTTTAGTCTTTATTTAATGTTAATAGGGTTCCGGTTTTGCTAAGGATTGGTCTTTCTTTAGATGTAATAGTACCTGTTAGCCTCTTTTGTATGTTATATAAAGTTTTGCTGTCTCATGTTTTTGCTGCTTTTTCTGCCTCTTTCGCCATATTGTCTATGCATTCTCTTTTATCCCTTCTAGCTGAACATTTTACTTTCTTGTCTATTTCTTTGTATGTTGCTTTCGCCAGATCTTTTCCAGGATCTGTTTTTTCATTCAACATGTCTAATTTGACTGCTCGGAGGTTATTCAGACGTTATAAAATGCAGAAACTTTTTTTTTATGAAAATGTTCTTTAATATAACATCGGGTATCCCAAAAAGTTATCTAATGGTTTAAACTATTAATAACTTTTTGTTTCCTCCAATTAATTTTTCTTTCTCTTTTCCTTTTCAGATAGTTAAATAGAAATGTTTAAAAACTACCACTAGAAAAATTCACAAGAGAGGAAAGCAATAAAATCGTGGAATTTTATTTTTAATTTAGCTAATCAAATGTTCTCACATAATGGTCATAAGGTCTTTTTTTTTTTTCTAAATTCGGCATAGCAATGCAGTGACTGTCAGTGGCGAGGGATATCGAGCCATGATCGAGAATTCCGCAAAACTTCGGCAAATTAACTATCTGAAAAGTTATCGATACTTTAAAGTGTGATTTTTTTTTGGGTACAACCTGTATTGTCTCGCTGGTGAGTTTGAATAGAAAATAAAGCAGAGAAGTAGAGAAAGACTCTCTGATTGACATATTTCAGTAATCATTGCAACAAAGCCCCTCCGAACTATTTGCAACTGACGCCCTCCGAACTATTTGCAACTGACGCCCTCCGAACTATTTGCAACTGACGCCCTCCGAACTATTTGCAACTGACGCCCTCCGAACTATTTGCAACTGACGCCCTCCGAACTATTTGCAACTGACGCCCTCCGAACTATTTGCAACTGACGCCCTGCGAACTACTTCCTCCCCAGTATCAAACCATAACGATGGAAGCATAATTCTTTATTAACAACGTTATACACGAGACGTGCAGATATTTGACGAGCAGGCTGGTCCTATGATTCGGAGGATAGCTGTCCGTGTTTCAAGCTAGGCCCCAGTTAAGAGGAAGAGGGGGGGGGGTAATCAGCAGAGCAGGCGGAGGTTCCGGGGGGGGGGGGAAGTCGTGTAAAGAGGGAATAATTTGGCATCATTTAAAGAGTGGAGTCTATGTCCAAAACTCAGATTAGGGGAGCTCAGTTCGACAGAAGAAGATTCACTCACTCACTCACTCACTCACTCACTCACTCACTCACTCACTCACTCACTCACTCACTCACTCACTCACTCACTCACTCACAAATATGACCTACTTTCGGTATATTAAGAAAAAATAAACAAAAATAAAAGATTAAAAACGTGTCTTAACTAGTTGAGATTTCCTGACCCAGGTCACTGCTTCACCCAGCCAGGACAACGACCTGCTGCTGTACCTGCATCACGGTTTGGTCAGCTGAAGGACTGATCTCAGGAGGAAAAGCCCCCAGTGGTCAGGACATACATCTCTGAACATATGCTCACATACATACACACACAGGTCAAAATCTGACCCTGCACCCCCCCCCCCAAAAAAAAAAAACCCGCCCTGTCCCAGCTGACACAGACTCGTACCTGACACACACCGCCCCGACCCCCCCCCCCCCCTGTAGCGACATGCTCTTGAAGAGTTCATGACAGCGATGAGATTAAAGCGCGTAGCTTAGATGTGCACGGTAACAATAATTAGCTTCCGCCAAAAAATGAAAGGGGAAAGACACAGAGTAACCAGGAGAAACAGCCAAGGAGGATTTGCGAACACGATTTACAGCTCAAGATTTCTGTGTGAGAAAATACGAGTATGTCTGTGTTTGTTAAATGTTACCATGGTAACACTTTCCTCGGCTGATGATAGCTCCGTAACTGTAGCTTTCGTACCTCGTTTGTGGCTTCTGGCTACAGTGAGGATCTTGTGGGTTTATGCTCTTCTTGGTTACAAACAGAGCGGTTTGCCTGAGCTTACTGTAGGTTTCATGAGCAGATTTAAGAAGCAGGATTCTCAGAATCCTCCACAAGTCATAAAGACAAGATCAGCTCCCACTCAACTCCCCTCGATGTAATGTCAGGGTGATGACCCTCTTTAGCTTGATGGAAATGGTATTCCTGATCTCGCTAGCTGGCTAGAAACATCAATCCTGATCTCCCTAGATTGCTAGAAACATCAAATATGATGTCTCTAGCTTGATATAAACATTAATCATGATCTCGCTAGCTTGATAGAAACATAAATTCTGACCTTCTGGCTTGGCCGAAATGTCAGTCCTGACCTCGCTAACTTGACTGAATTTTGATTCTTGATTTTCTTAGCACTGACAGAAACATCAACCCTAGCGTGACTGTCAGTTCTTACTTCATTGTTTTTGATCCACTCAAGGTACTCAAGTTTTTCTTTTATCTATAATTAACATTGAAGCTGAGAGACATAAAATAAAATATAATATTTACATTTCGCACTTGTCCATTCACTCAGTAAAGAAGTAACTATGTACATACATAAATGACTATCTACTAAGCAAAGATTTCGGAACTATTCAGAATAAACAATTAACTGTATTCGGTGTCTGTAAGAGCAGTCTAAGATAACTTTTTAAGTTTTATTATTCATGGAGGTATGTAGTCGACATCAAACAGATATTGGGAAAGTGTAGATGTAAGAAGGAGAATAATTTAGATTTTTTTATACAGGATGGGAGGGTATTCCAAAGATGAACAGCAGAATAAGTAAAGCTTTTCTTGTAAAGATCAAGTCTAGGTTTTGGAAGACATATGTTGTTCAAGCTTTGGCTGCACTTTGGGCTAAATTTAAACAGGTTCCATAGATAAGGCGGGGCATGCCGTGAAAGAATTTGATGTACTATCTTGGCTTTGTTGAAGAGGAACCTGTTCTTAAGAGGCAGTATTTTGATACGTTTACGCTGGTTAGTTGTTTGTGTTTAATCTTTGTCACTAATAAACTTTACTGCTCGCTTTGTATTTGAGACTGAGCAACCATCCCAGATTGTTGAGCAATAGTCTAAATGTGTTTGTATATGCGATATGTAATAAGTCTTCCGTGTGTCTCGATCGGTGAAGTGCTTCATTTTGGCTAACTGCACATAGTAGACACGCTCACTTGTGCCGAGTCTCAAGTGAACAATGAGTTGGTTTCTGCTTCAGTGTCGTTTGCTGGCTGGGTGTGTTGAAAGATTCTTTAAGAACAGTGATTTTATACACACACATACACACAATGCCATTTTAAAGTCGTGCAAAACAAAAGAAACAAAGATATACAGGTCTTTTGTGGAAAGCAGACACTAGAGGGGCGGAACAGTTAGAGCACATATATCTCATGTTAGAAGTTGGTAGCTATGCTACTACTACTACTACTACTACTACTAATACTACTACTACTACTACTGCTGCTACTGCTACTACTACTACTATTACTACTACTACCATCACTACTAATGCTGCTACTACCACTACTATTAATGCTACTACTACCAGTACTACTACTACTACTACTACTACTACTACTACTACTACTACTACTACTACTACTGCTAACCATTACTATTACTATGTTTGCCCTCAAACATGCGTTTGATGCCTTGTGTCTCTATCATGCACCTTGCCAGGCCCAGCACATCCGACGCCGGCCTGGTGGTTACATTTCAAGAAAACACATCGGTCTTCTCAGCTGTTAAAAAAAGTGAACCTGACACTTACTGGTCTAGGGAAGGAAACTCTGTGAGGCGCGGCCATGTTATCCTTTGATGTGCCAAAAGTTCAAGTAAATATATAAACTAACAGCTTATGCCGCGTTTTGCCGAAACATCGACAAGAACTGTTTAAGTTTTTGTTTAAAAATCTGCCGTGCACCGGATATTCCTTGGCAGCCATGTTGTGACCTGATAAGATCGTGGTCTTCAGGTTGTAAACATTGAATCTGTATAAAACTGCCCCTCTCCTCAGTTCTGCCCCCCCCCCCTTTCTCTGTGCTGTATTCAGTTTTGCACCCCTCTGAGCTATGTGTTTTACTCATTTCTGCGCCCCTCTGTGCTCTTCTCATTTCTGCGCCCCTCTGTGCTCTTGTCATTTCTGCGCCCCTCTGTGCTCTTCTCATTTCTGCGCCCCTCTGTGCTCTTGTCATTTCTGCGCCCCTCTGTGCTCTTCTCATTTCTGCGCCCCTCTGTGCTCTTCTCATTTCTGCGCCCCTCTGTGCTCTTCTCATTTCTGCGCCCCTCTGTGCTCTTCTCATTTCTGCGCCCCTCTGTGCTCTTCTCATTTCTGCGCCCCTCTGTGCTCTTCTCATTTCTGCGCCCCTCTGTGCTCTTCTCATTTCTGCGCCCCTCTGTGCTCTTCTCATTTCTGCGCCCCTCTGTGCTCTTCTCATTTCTGCGCCCCTCTGTGCTCTTCTCATTTCTGCGCCCCTCTGTGCTCTTCTCATTTCTGCACCCCTCTGGGTGGCGCTCCCGCTGGCGTTGGCTCGAGGCCGACGGTTTCAAACCTTCTTACACCCAACGATATACATGTAAGTTGTGAACCACACTTTTCTATGCAGCATCGTAATGCCCTAAACCTTTGGTTGTTTTTAGTCAGTAGATTCTAAAGAAGACCCCTTCCCTCCCTCCCTCCCTCCCTCTCCTCTCGCTCCCATCCCTTCCCCTCCCCTCCCCCACAAGGTGCTCTGAACAAGCAAACGGCACAAAATTCAACCAAGTTGACAGTTGTGTGTGTGTGTGTGTGTGTGTGCGTGCGTGCTTGGCAGCTTCTTAACATCAGATGGAGGATGTATCACAGAAATGAAAAAAAGCAGACATGCATAAGACAAGACCTCCTTTCAAATGCTAAAGTCCACACTTTGCATTAAGTCGCTATCTATGAGAGTCTGTAAGAGAGTATCACAGTTTTACATTGAACCAGTCCGGTTCTATGGATGCTAAGCCTGAACGGCCAGTAAAGAGACACACAGAAGGTTGGAGTCAACTGAAACGTGGTTCTTAAGAAGAATGCTGAAGGTACATGGACAGCGAGAACATCGAGCAAGGAAGTTCTGAAAGAGACACAAGAAACAAGAAAAATTATAAAGAAGATCAGAAAAAGACAATCTAAATTGCTGGGGCATGTTTGGAGGAGAGGGCGGCTAGAGCAACTATTGGCAACAGGGGAAGATCGAAGGCAGAAGAGTCAAAGGCAGACAAAGAGAAATGATGTTTGATGGTCTAGCACTCTAACACGGGAAATGCTCAGTGACAAGCCTGTTAAGATGCACAAAGGATCGAGGGTTATGGAAGGACACGATCTCCTATGTCTGTCTGCAGGTACCTAGGGAGAGAGAGAGAGAAAGAGAGAGAGAGAGAGAGAGAGAGAGGGTAGAGAGATTATACTTAATACCAAATTTAAAAGGCAGTCGTGGATGATAATGCTCCGAGAACCGTCGTGATCCAGGGACCACATGTTAGGAACCTCTGCTCTAGGTATATTCTTCTTCTTCAGCGTTCAAGTTCTTGGTCAAGCTAAATCAGAAGTCCAGTCGCCAGGATGAAGTCCACAGTCTTATCTAGGTCCTCCCGGCATCCCAACAGCTTCCGCCTTTGTCCTGTGGCCACGTCTGTTTGCTTAGATCTGTAAATGTCTGTCATTCGTGGAGCACATATTTTGGAGACTGTACTCCTCTTCTACACGAGCATTCATCTGTGAGATCTTGACTCGGTGGAGCTGTCATCACCCTGCAGTGGCCGACTCTTAATCGGAACAGGACCATTTGTTGCGTTCTTTGTAGCTAGTAGATTGGATCCGGTTCCCTGCATGCGCCTGGTCTCTTGGCCCACAGATGGTCGTAGCGGTTTCATAAAATGTTCTTGAACTCCCTGCAGCTAACTTGATGGCTGCACTGTTCCATGTTTTAGCTAGGGCATCGGCTTTTTAAAAATGAACTTATAAATTTATACAAATTTCCTTATAAATGTATACAAAAGACCTTTTACGTCTTTAGATTTCAGTTGGGATACCATCGTAAATAGTCACAGGCCAAGATGGGTGTGGCTGAAGTCACAGCTATGTCATCTCTCGGACCTAAAGGCAGTGGGGTATTTTCCTGTTGCCGTCGCCCTCCAGTCGACCATGACGTAAAAACTGTTTTTTTTTTATGGGAAAGATGTGTTTATAAAGTTTGTCTCTGTATATAGAAAATCACAATCATCGTTGGCTATTATATTTCTCCATTGTACTCGATCCTTCACGCAGTGCATCAGTTTAGTTGTTGATCTCATCTTGTCGAACTGTCCGGTATCACTTCTCTCGGCCTTTCCCCTGGCTTTTCTCCCCTTTGATGGAGAATGACGGTCTATATCTTGAGAAACACTGCAGTTCGTTGCCCAAGCGCTTAGCAACAGATGATGGGCGTAATGAAACTGGCGTTCATTTAGTTTACGAAATCTGGCTTTTTCAAAGTCACTAATGGTGAAATAAATATGTAAAAAAAATTATAAGTAGTTTCATTATGCAATATCATTGAAAAGCCTTGTCGTTTTATTTTCGTTTTAGAGACATCAATGTCATTTTCTGTCTGTGATGAATTTGATTTATGACTGGGTCATACTGATCTGAATGTTAACATGAAAAGATAATATCTTTGATCAATGAAGGGGGAAACATAAACTGGACATACATGAATTCTCTCAAAGCAAATGACATACACAAATGTGTTTCTGATGTTTTAGTTTTTGACTGGAATATAGAAAACTGTATGTGTTTTTTTGTTCTTTTTCCCTGTCACGGTGCTCTGTTTAGAAGCGTCACCAGAATATGTGTGAGGCCATAAGCTGCAGTGTAGGATTTAGACTTGGTGAAGGCTTAAACTAGCTATAAAAAATTACTGCTAAAACTAGCCAAAACTTGCTGAAACTAGCTAACACTTGAGTGCCGTCACTTGCTTTCAGAATGAAGGCCGGTTCTGTATGCCGAGAAAGTGCTGTGACAGCACTGTGAGCTGTGAACTTCACACAGACAGCGCTGATGATTCTTCATTATGTCTGCCCTGCCGGTGGTGAACTATTATGATCCTTGTGTGTTCTGATTAGGCTTGGCGCCTTAGCTACGGAGTTTGTGCAGAGAGCGAAGCTGACTAGTTTCGCGTCTGGACTTTTGTAGTTCCAAAAAGTGGCGTTCCCACCAGGTGGCTCATCGTCGAGGACTGTTACGAGGGACCAGTGATGAACATTCTGTGCAATATTAACGGCACAGGAGGTGGAGCGATTATGGAAGTATCTCCTTCTCGATGATACAGAGAACCTGATATAATATCGAGATTTGTGAAGAAGCTTGACATCCAGCGTCTACCTACTCGGCACATGATGATGATTTTTTTTTTAAATTAGAGAAACGTTATATACATTTGATTTGGTATACTTGGGGTTTTCTTTTCGTTCTATTTTTGTTTTCTTTTTGTTTTCTTTGTGTTCTTTTTTATTTTGTTTTTGTTTTTGTTTTTTTTTTGCGTGTTTTCTTTTTGTTTTCCTTTTGTTTTCTTTTTATCACACATCTTCAGAACTTTTGTTTTCTTTTCCGCCCATTTCGTTATTTTTATCACTTGTATTTTCTCTGCTATTATCATAATATGCTTTTTGTTTAATGAAGTAACAAAAACATCTGTGTTGTCGCTGTTTTCACAGTGTGGCACGCTCTACAGTTGTTTACTGTTAAAAATGTGACAGTTTCATGGCTCCGTAAATAACGGGCAAAATTTGTATACAAATGTGGCTATTTTAAAGAAAACAAACAGTATGTCCCAAAGAAGTGTCATTTCTTCGTGTCGTAAGGAAGTGAAATGTTAGTTTCTTCACATTTCTAAGCCGCAGAATTGTGGAATAAGACGACCAGAACCTGTCCTCACTGTCTTTACTTCCCCAGAGAATCCCCTGGTGCTCATTTCTTGAAACTGGGTCGACCAAATATTTCTAAATTGCATTCGTTATTGAGGCCTTAAAACATGTTATCAGCCACTGTTTCTCACAGCTGCTGTTTAAAAGAATATTTATAAGATCTACACAAACCAATACCGGATCGATTCATGTTCAATATGACCGCTAGCATCCATCGCTTTTCGAAAGTTTGCTTTATGTGACTTAGCATTTACATCTTCTTCTTCTTTCGCTTCTACAACCAAGACCGCCCCGTGATCCTACTGAATTTACTCCCGTGGTCCTTGATAAGTCCCGTGGTCCCCTTGTGGTCTCCGAAAGGACCACACGAGATCCCCGGGAGGACCACAAGAGCTTCAGAGTGTCGCGGGGCTTGGGCCTCTATTCTTAGTGGGTCTCAGAAGCGGGATTGCGTGACACCGTGGTTTTCGTTGCACCAGTTTAATCTAGAGTTAGACTTCGCATTTACGAAAGACCTACTTTAGTACCTGTTTTCGCTGTCTGAAATAAATTGGAAACGGATTTTTCCTTCTACGAAAATATACGAGAAGCGAAAATAGCTTCTTCGCTTTACGCCATTTCAGATTACGAAATGTTTCATAGGAGAGCTGTACTTTCAGAAAACGACGTAAGCTTGTAGCTGATTCATTGGTCGAGCGCCGTGTAGGCAAGCTTTGGTGATCGTGTTTCTCTATCGTGCTAGCTCTTTGCCTTCTCTTTCCACTCATTTCGATTGCTGTCTCTTCTCCATACCACTCGACCTACCCATTAAGGGTTTTTTAAAGCATTTGTTGTTGTTGCTATTGTTTATTTTGGTTTCCCTCTCTCTTTTTTTCTCCTTCGAATTTTCCTGATGTTCTTATCTCATAACACGTGCAAAGAAGTTTCCTTGCCTTTATCATATGATTTTTAAAAACAAATTTCGATATTGTGCCACGTTTCTTAACACGTATTCTCATTAAACAGCATTCAATGGCTTATTTGTTCATTAAAGAAGAATTTTAAAAAATTAGTTAATGAACATTATAAATTAGAAGTAAATAGAATTAAGAAAGATATCAACCGTTTATCGGGCAATGAACCACAAATACCTCGATTTAAAAATGAGGTTTTTCGCACTACGGCTCTTCTTTCTAAAACTGAGTCGTGAAGCGAGAGCAGCAGGTATGCAAATAAAGCAGATTGGTTACTGCTTGTAAAGACTAAAGTACAACTTTTATTTAAGAATGCTACGTACTAACATTTATACTGATAACAAAGACAGAAAAAAATGTTTTGATAAAACGTACTCATCTATGAAAATAATAAAATTTGACGTGTAATGAAGGAGCGTTGAATAATACATGATATTAATTACATGAGACCAATAGGATTATGGTGTAAAATACTCATATAAATTTGGGGGCAGACGTAAACACATCTGTGTATACACAATTATAAGGACAGACGTAAACACATCTGTGTATATACAAGTATAAGGACGGACGTAAACACATCTTTGTATACACAAGTATAAGGACGGACGTAAACACATCTTTGTATAGACAAGTATAAGGACGGACGTAAACACATCTTTGTATACACAAGTATAAGGACGGACGTAAACACATCTTTGTATACACAAGTATAAGGACGGACGTAAACACATCTTTGTATACACAAGGATAAGGACGAACGTAAACACATCTGTGTACATACAAGTATAAGGACGGACGTAAATACATCTTTTTATACACAATTATAAGGACGGACGTAAACACATCTGTGTACATACAAGTATAAGGACGGACGTAAACACATCTTTGTATACACAATTATAAGGACGGACGTAAATACATCTTTGTATACACAAGGATAAGGACGGACGTAAACACATCTGTGTACATACAAGTATAAGGACGGACGTAAATACATCTTTGTATACACAATTATAAGGACGGACGTAAACACATCTGTGTACATACAAGTATAAGGACGGACGTAAACACATCAGTGTATATACAAGTATAAGGACGGACGTAAATACATCTTTGTATACACAAGGATAAGGGCGAACATAAACACATCTGTGTATACACAAGTATAAGGACAGATGTAAACACATATCTGTATACACAAAAGAGCTAAGCTGAAAGAAAAACAATTCGTATATTGTATCAGTCAAGTAACAAAGCATAGAGATGAATGCTAGCCAAAAAAAAAATACGAACGAATAGTTCTGGTATATAAACTTAATTAAAACTAAATATAACAAAAGACACAAAAACACTGCAGTAGTGCTGTGATAATAGAATACTGGGCTATTTAAATAAAAAAAAAAGAATTGGGAACGGCTTTATTAATTAACGAGTACACAGGCGTAATTTTTCGGTTTACACCTTAATCATACAAAAACAAAAGAAAAAAGGAAACACACAGAACAAACAAATAGAAAAAGAAGAGCAAATATAAGTTCACACCAATGATATGCAACACATACAAGAATGGGGAAAAGCGGGAAAAAAACGAAATGCTATCTGTGACCTGTATAAAAGATACATATAAATTCATATTAAATTCTCCGAATTTCTTTTATTAATCTCATATTGAATGTATGCTTCATTGTCCCAAACTGGCTATACCATACTGATTTCTTCTTACATATGCAAATAAGATTCTATTAAAATATATAACATAGAATTAAATGAATGTGTCAGGTAATACTAATGTACGTTTAATGTAAATATTAACGGAGGTATAATTTACAATATAATAGCAGCGTCTTCAGTTTTGTAATCTTTCTCAATCGTACACCCCTCCAGTGAAATAATGAATAAGATCTGAATAAAAGTATTTCGCAAATCGCACTTTCAAAGGCAACCAACGATTCGGACTACTAGGTCTTCGTCAGCAAGCACATCACCCTCGTCCACATTCATGTTTCTGTACTCAGCTACTGGAGAGCAAAGATACACCAGTCGCTAATAATACTTTCTATTGACGAAGTTGTTAGAACGATAAAATAGGTCATTAGTAAAACGCAAAGGTAAAGGTATGAGTTGAGAACCAGCGTCATTGCACACGATCAAACCATAAGTGCTCTGCTGCCTAGTCAACAGTTGACCAGAAACTACCGAATAATGTCGCCATCAGCACGAACTCCGTAGCTATCGGCGTCATTCCTCTTCCTTCCCAGAGTGTTAATCCTGTCATCCTTTTTTGTTCTTTTTTCCTGAGGTTGGGTAAACCCAGGGAGTTTTTTGCAAGCCATAGTCTGACCGCCCCTGCAGTTGTCGGCGAGTGAGTGACTAATCCACCGCGCGAACGCGGCTCCCTAGTAAAAGACAAGGTGATTGTA
Organism: Achatina immaculata; assembly: GCA_009760885.1. Classification (NCBI taxonomy): domain Eukaryota; kingdom Metazoa; phylum Mollusca; class Gastropoda; order Stylommatophora; family Achatinidae; genus Lissachatina; species Lissachatina immaculata. Next base: position 10,090,660 of record CM019715.1, read on the forward strand.
GCCTTATGCCATGTAGGCACCTGGGAGATATGATGTTCTTGTCCGTCAGGGTCATGTCTGGTGGCCTTTCTTTCCCTAGCTCCAGAAGAAGCCAGGTTAACGTTTCTGTGCTTGGTGGCTGGCGCGCCACCGGCTTGAATTCGAACCAGTAATCTTTGCCATGAGAGGCTGGTGTAATAATCATTTGGCCACTCAGGCCACCACAAAAAAAGTCTCTAGTGAAAATTATTAAATTAGGAAACAATTATTATTACTTTTTTTGGCAGATAACATATAGAAATAGTTGACCATTAGCAATACCAGTGGCCTACTGTATTATTATTATTATTATCATTATTATTATTATTATTTGTTCATGTTCATCTGCGTGATATCTAGACAAAGAGAAAGGTTGCCTCCTAGAATCCCATACTCATTTCAAGACCTGCCCGACTAGGGCACCTGCGGCCGAATTCGAACCCCCGATCTTCACCATTAGAGACCAGTGCACTAACCACTTCGCCACTCAGGCGCCCTGAAGTTATATTCTTCTTCTTCTTCTTCTTCTTCTTCTTCTTCTTCTTCTTTCCGAGCCGTTAAGGCTCATTGCTGCAAAATAAAGTTCGCCTCCACTCCTCCCTATTCCTAATCTTCTCTCTCCAGTTAGTGACACCAATTACTTTTATATCCTCTGCTGTGTTGTCTTTCCATCTCTGTCCTGGTCTATCCCTTGGTCGTGTTTCCTTCATCTCTTGTACATACATCATTTTGTCTGTTCTCTTCCATTCTTTCTACATGGCCGAATAAACGTAATCTATTCGATTTTAAGACATTTATAGTTCGTTGGGATTTAAATAAGCTGCTCAGTCAGTTTCTTTTCTTTCTAGCTCTCCGTTCTCCACTGTTGGTATCTTTTATGTGCCCAAAGATTCTTCTTAGGTTCTTGTTCTCAAAGGCCTGCAACTGTTGTTCATTATTCTTTGTTGTATTCCTGAAGTCGTTTTGCCAAGGGAAAATGCCGAGATTTCCTGTACTCTCATTAGCTTCTGCGTGAGGTCTAGCCCCTCTTGCCTATTTATAAACATTTTTCTACCCTCAAAAATTGTTTATATTCATAAAAATACACATGAAGCTTGGAGTGTGAAAGAAATACACTGAAGCGCCGAGCTAACATGATTGATGTAAGGTTAGCCATAACATTAACTCATATTATGAATGCACGCCCATTGTCTTAGCACTGTTCAGTTTGAAAAGGTCGGGCACACAACGTCAGGCTTATTTCAGGTAGCTCGCTTATACCTTCTTAAGTCGTGACTGGCTAGAACAAGAGCCCGGGGAGTCCTCAAAACTTGCGTAAAATTTTAATTAACGACATAATTTCTAGGCGCTGCCGTTTTTGTTGTTGCTGTTGTTGTGCTGATGTAGCGGTCGCCTGCATTAGATCGGTAATAAGACAAAGGTTAAATGATAATGATGCTTCAGTTTGGGGCACTGCCATTTGACACACACACCAAAAAAAAAAAAAGAATGTACAAGACATGTACCGATTTACAGCCGCCCGACTTACGGCTGTTCATACTTACGACCAAAGTGTCGGCAAAATGTTCTAGAAACGGCCAAACCTGTTTTATAACTAATTTCAATTATTAAATAAATACAAATTTTAACCTACGTTATGATACATTATTGTGTGTGTGTGTGTGTGTGTGTGGGGGGGGGGTCAAGGCTGGCGAACCCATAGCTGACCATGACCTTGTCCCACCCCTAGCTTATCTGCTTTCATATACCACAGGCCTCCTGGAATCCCCCAGGCATACTCTGAGCCCCCCAGGCAGTGTACACCTCCCCTCTTAAACAGTGTAAACCCCTCCCCCCTCAAGAAGTATAACCCCCCTCAAACACTGTACACCCCCCCCCCTTTTTTCAAAGCAGTGTAAACCCCCCCCCACCCCCCACAAAAAAAAAACTCCTTTAGAGCCTGACTGTCAGCTTGTCATAAAGTGATCGCTACTTTCAAATATTCTATTTCTCTTCTGAGATAAACTTTGTTAATTACAACAAGATCGTCTTTAAAAGAAGTTTAAAAAAAATATGCATTAAAAAAAGCAGAGGCATGTTAACAAATTTTAATGAAGCAGCTGGCAAATTATTGATTTCTTTCTAACTTTTTTTCCAGCGTATTTGTGCAAAAAATAGTTCTTTACCTAAGGTTGATGAACAAATACAAATGTTTTACCAAACAGAACTATATATTAGAAACACAACTTACTGCAGTGAAAAAATGGAAGTTTAAACTAAAGGAGGTAAGTTATGTTAATGAAAAATGAATTTGATTACAAATGTGTCTTTTCGTTTCATAAATTTGAAAACCACTGGTCTAATTCTTCGGGATTAGAGCGACCCAGAGCCAATGGTAATTTGAAAATGTCATTTTTCTGTCTGTCTCTCTGTCCCTCTGTGTGTGTCTCTATCTGTCTGTCTCTGTCTCTGTCTCTCTGTCTGTGTGTGTGTCTCTATCTGTCTGTCTCTCTCTATCTCTCTGTCTCTTTGTCTGTCTGTCTCTCTCTCTCCCTCTCTCTGTCTCTCCGTGTCTCTCTGTGTCTCTCTGTGTCTCTCTTTGTTTCTCTCCCTCTCTGTGTCTATATCTGTCTGTCTGTCTATCTCTGTCTCTCTCCCTCTCTCTGTCTCTCCGTGTCTCTCTCTGTCTCTCTCTCCCTCTCTGTGTCTCCCTCTGTCTCTCTCTGTCTCCCTCTGTGTGTGGGAAGAATGAAAGATGGAGTTATGAAGGGCAGAATGTAAGACGGGCCTGCGTGCCCAATTCTTTACCCTTTAAAAATAAATATTATTCATTCATTCATTCATTCATTCTCTCTGTCTCCATTTATCTCTGATGTGGTAAGAGGGCCCACAAACGTAGAATGAACACTTTGTGGGCCCGGGTAATCTATCAGACAGATCTTGCTGTAAAAACTTGTGGAGAAGCAGCGACAGAGATTTGCCATGACTTAGAGCAAGTTCTGAAAGTACTTCAAATATGCGTCCATGATATTAACAGTAATTGTGCTGTTTTGTTGAAAAAGGAATTGCCCCACCCTTTCTCTCTCTTTCCTTCTGAAATGTTGTTCATATCAGCGCCTAATTAATGTGCGATAAATGTTGGTTTTTGTCAAGTGTCTTTTTGCTGCGGTCTTTGTCTCTGTTCACATAATACATATAAAAAAAAAGGTAAAGGTAATCCTATCAACAAGACCTGCAAAATCTCTTGGATAAAGATTCTAAAGGAAGTGAACAGAAAGGCCTTACTTAAACATCAAAAAGACAGAGACTATGGTTATATCTAAGAAACAGAATCCACAACATGCATTATAAAATTAAATGAAACTATTCTAAAGCAGGTGCAGAAATTCAAATACCTTGGAGCAGTAATAACTTGAGATGGGTAATGCAGAACAGAAAATAGGAACAGAAAAGGACAAACAAAGACTGCATTTCAGAGAATGAGAAACATATTAGCTAACATATCTTTATCAATGAATGTTAGAAAACGAATCCTAAAATGCTATATTGAACCTATCTTGTTATATGGAAGTGAATCATGGACAATAGGCAGGTCTGCACAAAAATCATTGGAAGCAGCAGAAATGTGGTTTATTAGAAGAATGTTGCGAATCCCCTGGACAGCAAAAATAACTAATGAAGAATGTATGAGAAGAACTGGAGAGACAAAAAAATCTTGTCAAAAAATAAGAGAGAGACAATGTACTTTCATAGGACATGCAATGAGAAGAGGGGGCATTGAAAATATTTTAACAACAGGAAAAATAGAAGGAAGAAGATCAAGAGGAAGACAATGAGAAATGATAATGGACAGTCTCATTGGATGGTGTGAGAGGAGATCACCAACTGAGCTGATGGCCTGCATGAAGGATCGTGTACTCTGGAGAAGCATAATAGCCAACGACATCTGATGATGATAGTGAATCCTGTCATGCCTTAGAGGCACATAGGGATATGGTGTTAGTGCACTAACCATTCGCCAATCAGACATTCACATAATACATATGCATATATGTATAAAGTTCCAACATATAATGTAATGTAATGTAATGTATAATGTTCCAATATATAATGCAATAGAATATATAATGCTCCAACACAATAATGTATATAAGTTCCAACACGTAATATAATGTTTAATGTTCTAATATATAATGTAATGTAATCTATAATGTTACAACGTATAATGTATATAAATTTCAAACATGTAATGCAATATAACGTATACTGTTCCAACATATAATGTAATTTAATGTATAATGTTCCAACATGGCGGTAGGGGGAATGTGATCGTCGCAGGTTGTGCCTTTGTTTGCCTTTCTCAACGCTTTGATCTGCGCCAGTTTCGTTTGTGTTGTGGGTTGGGAGTCTGGCTACCTAGTTACTGAGTTGAGTGTTCGGGGCGTCACTGTGAGCTGCAACTTTCTGTGGCGCGTGGACTTCCCTGACAGTGATCGGTATCGTGAGCGATATTGAAGTCTGTGGCTGATGTGTTCCCCTGTGTTCTTGGACGATTGGCGCCTTGTAGCTGCTTAGAGCTGGCTGTGAGTGTCTAAATACCGAGGACGCTTGCGGAGATGTATGAGTTCATCCCTCACGGGTCACCTTTTTTTTTTTTTTTGGTCAGTGCGCACGGACATAACTTGGAACAGTTCAAACCCATTCTACAAGATGTCACTTGCACAGGCAGCGGACCAATTATGCGTTATTATCGTTTGCAAAAGTATTAAACATATATATATATATATATATATATTATATATATATATATATATATATATATATATATATATATATATATATATAACTAATGAAGAATGTAGGAGAAGAGCTGGAGAGACAAAAAACCTTGTCAAAAAGATAAGAGAGAGACAATGTACTTTCATAGGACATGCAATGAGAAGAGGGGGCATTGAAAATATTATAACAACAGGAAAAATAGAAGGAAGAAGATCAAGAGGAAGACCAAGAGAAATGATACTGGACAGTCTGACGGGATGGTGTGAGAGGAGATCACCAACTGAGCTAATGGCCTGCATGAAGGATCGTGTACTCTGGAGAAGCATAATAGCCAACGCCAGTCGGCACGGCACGTGATGATGATGATGATGATATATATATATATATATATATATATATATATATATATATATATATGTGCGCGATATTTCATAACAAATATGTGTCATATATATACATATATATGACATTTGGTAGCAAATATTTGTCATGTTACTGGTAGTACAAAAGAGGATGTGGGACAGGGTCTTGGTCAGCTATGTTCACCAACCCTGAAGCTAACATGTCACCTATGTTCACCAACCATGAAGCTAACATGTCAGCTATGTTCACCAACCCTAAAGCTAACATGTCACCTATGTTCACCAACCATGAAGCTAACATGTCACCTATGTTCACCAACCCTGAAGCTAACATGTCACCTATGTTCACCAACCATGAAGCTAACATGTCACCTATGTTCACCAACCCTGAAGCTAACATGTCACCTATGTTCACCAACCATGAAGCTAACATGTCACCTATGTTCACCAACCCTGAAGCTAACATGTCACCTATGTTCACCAACCATGAAGCTAACATGTCACCTATGTTCACCAACCCTAAAGCTAACATGTCACCTATGTTCACCAACCATGAAGCTAACATGTCACCTATGTTCACCAACCATGAAGCTAACATGTCAGATATGGGTCGCTGATTACCATATCGAACAGCGTTTTCCCCTCCCAGTTAAATAAAAACCTCCTCCCACGAGGAATAGAAGTACCAGGTAACATGTCTTGTTGTAAATGCACACACTTTTCCTGGCATGATGGATCCAGGAGTGCATCTATTATAAGATTCATATGTATCCAAACGCTTTGACGTATCGTCTTAATCACTCAACCGTTGACTTCCGCATTGATTCTCCCGGCGGCTTTCTCTAGACTCCGATTCGGTCGAGTTTGCAGTGATAAATGCAATTTGAATATGTCAACGCCATTAAAGCCTTTTTGCGAAACACGGCTTTAGTTGTATCTGATACTGTTCTGGTGGACTGAGTTTAATTTGTCAACAGCATTTCGAGAAAGGTACGATTCATTAAAAGTAATACATTATGCATATAGGGGTGTGGTAAGAGTACGATTCATTAAATGTAATACATTATGCATATAGGGGTGTGGTAAGAGTTTATCAACTGAATAGAGATTTTTAACGTTCCGTTTATGCTGACGTGGAAGCTAGCCCCACTACCCAGAGACCAAGGGAGTTTATTGCTGGAGCATTCGCCAGGTAAAAAAAAAAAACATTTCCAGCCAACCTTTTGTTGGAATTCTAAATCGAGGCGTTTAGTACACGAGGTGAAATACATTCATCTTTCTTTCTTTCTTTCTTTCCTTTCTTTCTTTCTTTCTTTTCTTTCTTATTTCTTCCTTTCCTTCTGCCACCATGCTACATCCTTCATTGGCATTAGTTGTAGCAATAAATTTAAAGAACTCATATTTCGACAATTCCATTCATGTGATGTAGCTTGGATGCAGCTAGTGGTGGGTTGTTTACCATTTCTTTATGTGCGGTTGCCGTATCGGGGGGGGGGGGTATAGCTTGCCTACCCTGACCTCCCCCCAGAGCTATACCAGCGGAAGTTTTACACCTGGCAAGTCCAGCCAAGCTGGGAAGGTCTTCGCGGGTAAGGGTCAGACGAAACTTGCACCCTGGGGGTTGGGGCATGGGGCCAACGACCCCGTCTCAGTAATAACGATGAGTGTTACGGAAGAGATATACAAGCCTCGAAGTTGGACGGACACAAATGGATTACCACCTTGGAAAGTCAAAACTGAAAGACAACACAGAAGAGGATGTAAAAGAAACTGCAGTCACCAACTGGAGACAGAAGATTAGAAATACAGAGGAATGGAGGCGAACTTCATGCCTTAATGGGTCGGAAAGCTGAAGAAGAAGAATAAGAAGAAGAAGAGGAAGAAGAAGAAAAAGAAGAAGAAGAAGAAAGAAGAAGAAGAAAAAGAACGTTGTCCGTCTCACAGCCTCCCTGAGTGCAGTACGGTCTTGCTCAAGTTGACAGGTGTCCCGCAGTGACACGTTTATACTTTCCCTGATGACCTGAGTCCATCTGCGGCGAGGTCGTACCTTTTCTCTTTTGCCGTGCACTATACCTTCTACTACCAACTTCTCTAAGCTGTTGTCTCTCTTGATGTGGCCGAAGTATCTCAGCTTTCTAATTTTTATAGCGTTAACGAGCCAGTTTTCTGCGATACCTAATCCTATCAGTATCTCCTTATTTGATTTTCGTTCAGTCCATGATATTCTAAGTGCCCTTCTTTAACATTTCATTTCAAATGTTGTTACTCTCTCTTCTAGTGATTTGTTGAGTGTGTCCATGTTTCGCATCCGTATGTTGAAACTGAGAATATCTAAGCTCTTAGTAAACATAACTTTGTTTTCTTGTTGGTAGCCTGCCACATACTCTTCATTTGTGCTAGTTTCTATGATGCGACTGCATTTCCTCTTTTGATTTCCCCTGCGAAGTCGCCACTGCTGGTGATGACTGAACACGGATATTCAAATTTATTTAGATTTTCAAGTTCTTGATGGCCCAATGTACTTTTGGTTTTGCTTATCATTTTGTCACCTGTCGTTACTTTGGTTTTGTTGGTGTTTAAAAAGAGGTTCTGGGCTTTGCTGTGTCTTTTGGTTGAAAGAATCAACTGTTGCAGTCTTTCTGAGCTGTTTGATAGAAGGACAGTATCATCAGTGTATCTAATGTTTGGAATCTGGTGGCCCTCGATGTTGAATGAGTACAATTATCTGTTTCCATACTACGTACTACAAGAATTCAATGATGAAGAAGGTTAGCTGGTAGAGAAGATTAAACATAGAAAATTGAAGTATTTCGGACATAATGTCACGAGAATTTGAAGAAAACAGTATTGAAAGGGTACATAATGGGAAAAAGAAAGAGAGGAAGACCAAGGCAAAAGTGGCAACAAGATATTTTTAATGATTTGCTAGCTGATGTATCAACAGCAGGGCATCTTGCTTACAACCAAGAGGCCTTCAAGAGAGCTGTTAGGGAGGCAAAGTCCACCAAGGGACATGTTATTGAAAGAATGAATGAGAGGTGACCTCTAGGAGTTGTGCAGCATTGTCTTTACTTACTTTATCCTTCCTCTTGTACCGTGAAGTGTTGAGGGGAGATGCAACTGGCATTTTTGGGGACAAATGAGCGGCCTAAGTGACAGTCAGGCCATAATTAGTGAGTGTCTCCCTGATGCCATCTATCCATCTCTTTCTGGATCTTCCTCTTGATCTGCGTCCTGCAGTTCTTTGGTCGAAGGCTCTCGTGGCTGCTTGTGAGTGTGTCATTCTCATTAAGTGGCCGAACCACGTGACTCTTTGCTTCTCTGTGTGTCGTAGACATGATGTACTTCCTGCCTTTTGTCGTGACTCTTTGTTTCTTGATGTGTCGTAGACATGATGTGGTTCTTGCCTTCTGTCTTGACTCTTTGTTTCTTGATGTGTCGTAGGCATGATGTAGTTCCTACCCTCTGTCTTATTGTGCCATTTCTTACTTAGCTTATCAACCCTGGTGACGTTTGTTGCTTCCCTAAGAATCTCATTTCACATGTGGTTGTTTTATTCTATTGTTTCTTAGTAAGTGCCCATGTCTGGCACTGGTAGCACAGAGTTGGTAGGAGTATGTTGTTAAATAGTTTTCTCTTAGTTTCAAGTGAGATGTTGGGGTGTGTAAACAGATGGGTTAGCTGGTATGTAACAGCACAAGCTCTTTGTGTTCTAACATCAATTTCTTTATGAAATTCCCATCTTATGTGAACATGCATTTAAGATACTTGATTTTTTAAAAACTTCTTTTTATCTGTACCTGTTATGTTCCTAGCTATCAGTGTGTGGAGCAAAACCAAGATATTGTTATCCGTTGAAGTCATACTAGTATCTGAGTGGCGATGATGATGGTTTCTGCAGATATCAAATTGTTGGGGAATTTAGTGGGAAATATGTTGGTAGCCTCTGACGGTTAAAATATTTAGAAACCCTGATTTAGATATTTTACTTTACATTATATTGAGGAACCTTTGTGGAAGGAGGGGGGGTATCGGTCTGGAAAGACTTGTCTCAGCCTTTCTCTCTCTGCCTCTTTCTGCCACTCTCTCTCTCTCTCTCGCTCACAGTCTTACTCTGTGTCATTTTTTCTTCTCATTCTCTCAGTCACTCTCTCACTGTCTCTGTCATTGTCTCTCTTTTACTCTCACTGTCCCTCACATTCCCACTACCTCTCTCACTGTCTTACTCTCACTATGTCTCATTCACTCTCTTTCTCATTCACTCTCTCTCTATCTCATTCTCTCATACTCTCTTATTCACTGTCTCTCACTCTCTTATTCACTCTCTGTCATTCTCTCATTCACTCTCTTTCTCATTCTCTCATTCACTCTCTTTCTCATTCACACTCATTCACTCTCACTCTCGCGTTCACTCTTTTCCTCATTCTCTCATTCACTTTCACTCTCTCTCTCTCTCTCATTTACTCTTACTCTCTTTCTTATTCACTCTCACTCTCTCATTCACTTCCACTTTCTCATTCACTCTCACTTTCTTATTCACTCTCACTCTGTCATTCACTCTCTCTCGTTCACACTTTCACTCTCATTTTCTCATTCACTCTCACTCTGTCATTCACTCTCTCTCTCGTTCACTCTTTCACTCACTCCCTCATTCACTCTCTCATTCGCTTTTTCTCACTCTCTCTATCTCTCTCCCGCTCTCTCTCTCTCTCTTTCTCACATACATATTCACATACATACATATACATACTCAATGTATCAGAGTAGAACAAGATCAAAGGATTGTAGGTAAGTAGAAATTAAGTGCACAAATAATGTGAGACCGGAGCAGACAAAAACAAGAGTATAAAAGGTGTACCTCACAGTTTTGTTGGACATTCTCTTAATAGAATAGCTTATATGGACTTCTCTTTTGAAGTTTATGCAGTTTTCCCTTTTCATCTTCTTCTTCTTTCTTTCTTTCTTTTCTTATTTTTTCATATAATGAATGGTATGATACATCATCATCATCATCATCATCATCATCATCCTTCTCTTCTTCTTCTTCTTCTTCATCGAACTGTTACCAGGATGAAACCTACAGTTTCCTCCAAGTCTTCTAAGCTACCATCATATGGTTCTGCTTCAGCTCCAACCCTTCCTACTGAGCACTCACGGAGCATACATTCCATAATCAGTCGCTGCCTCTGCAGGGCGTGGAGTGAACCCTCATGCACTGGACAGTATCTAATCTGCTCATTTCAGTTGGCCCCTAAACCCATCCTACCCAACGGATACTCCGCTACCGGCAAGGTGGAACCCGCAGGAGTCTTATCGACTTTCTATAGCTACTTTCGTCCAACCCATAATTTCCTGCCTTTGTTTTTCCGCCCACATTTTAGGGCCTTAAGACGCAGAAAGTCTGCCACGAGTAACAAACAATGGCTTTACGTGTCCGATATCCTAGCAAGAAGCAACAATATTTTGCACGCAAGGCGGACAGACTTCTACGTGTGTGTCAGTCTGGCTATAAGTAACAATAATCCACGCAATACGTAGACAAACCTTTGTGAATAGCGCGCGTCCCAAAAACGTGTTTGTGCATACAAAAAAATAAAATAAATGCACAGCCATCAATGTCAGAATTTTATGCATCTTTAATTAAAACATAAGACATTTCATATTGTTAATTTTCCAGATGATTATTCTGTTTAACCCAGTAGTTCTTAACCTGGAGTTCATGGGACCACAGGGGGGGGGGGGGGGGGGGTGGGTTCACGAAAGGATTTTGGAAGATCCAACCACCAACAAATGGAATCACTGGAATAAAAAAAAGTCTTAGCATCAGCGTGATTAATTTGGGAATCTATTTATTGTTTTATTTTTAATGAGTTCTCAACAACAAGAACAAGAACAAGAACAAGAACAAGAACAAGAACAAGAACAAGAACAACAACAACAACAACAACAACATTTCTCAGCCAGGAAAGGGGTCTCTGCGGCACACACACACAAAAAGTTAAGAACCACTGATTTAACCGGCAAATTCCTTGAGTTGCTATTTGAGTGCTATTATTAGATCAAGATTTCCGAGAAGGAATTTCCCTAAGATTCGTTAGGAGTTTCGCTGGAGGCATTTAGGAGTTCGACATGCTATACACAGGGGCTCCGTGAGATGTTTCGGTACAGGTTTTTAGTGATCCCATAGACAATCGGTATGGCTTCTGTGAGAGGTCGTTAGAGCTTGCGCGAGAAGTCGGTAGGGCCTCCGCAAGAAGTCGTTAGGGACCAAAATGATTACGATAGAAAGATGGTTAAAAAAAAACAGACGTGAGGGCCAGCAAACCTTTTCTGGCCAAGACCCTGCACTATCTTTCTTTTGGTGATCCTAGTAACAGGCTTAGCTTAGCCAATGGGATCAGGGATCGCTATGGATCCCTTCACAGTGGAGTTTTTCAAAAGGTTTTGCACCTTCTCCTGTTTAACTTCACTCCGAGTCCATTTACCAGCCACTGCAACCCATCACCCGCTCTACACACTGCAACCCACCACCTGCTCTACACACTGCAACCCACCACCCGCTCTACACACTGCAACCCACCACCCGCTCTACACACTTCAACCCACCACCCGCTCTACACACTGCAACCCACTACCCGCTCTACACATTGCAACCCACCACTCGCTCTACACACTGCAACCCACCACCCGCTCTACATACTTCAACCCATCACCCGCTCTACACACTTCAACCCATCACCCACTCTACATACTTCAACCCACCACCCGCTCTACACATTGCAACCCACCACCCGCTCTACACACTTCAACCCATCACCCACTCTACACACTTCAACCCATCACCCGCTCTACACATTGCAACCCACCACCCGCTCTACATACTTCAACCCATCACCCGCTCTACACACTTCAACCCATCACCCACTCTACACACTTCAACCCACCACCCGCTCTACACACTTCAACCCATCACCCACTCTACACACTTCAACCCACCACCCGCTCTACACACTGCAACCCACCACCCGCTCTACACACTGCGACCCACCACCCGCTCTACACACTTCAACCCACCACCCGCTCTACACACTTCAACCCACCACCCACTCTACACACTTCAACCCATCACCCGCTCTACACACTTCAACCCATCACCCACTCTACACACTTCAACCCACCACCCGCTCTACACACTGCGACCCACCACCCGCTCTACACACTGCAACCCACCACCCGCTCTACACACTTCAACCCACCACCCGCTCTACACACTGCAACCCATCACCCGCTCTACACACTGCGACCCATCACCCGCTCTACACACTGCAACCCATCACCCGCTCTACTCAATGTTTTACCAAAACACGGTCTTCAGAAGGGCCAGGTACTGACTCTGAGAAGGATAGATTCATACAGGTTATTTAGCCATGTCTAAGACCCCCACCACACCCCCCCCCCCCCCAAAAAAAAAAAACAAAGCTTGCCACAAGATCCATAGCATATCATGTTTGATTCGTTGCTTTCTATTTTCAAGTTTTTGGAACTATATTACTGTATAGAATATGTACCAGAATATCGTTACTAGAAACGAAACCAGCCAATAAGATCAATACACGATACACTTTCTAACCAGGTGTTGAGCTCGTGCGCGCATTTAAATGTAAAAGAATCTGTTTATGAAGATAAGAAAGCCCCTAACTTCCATTAAAAGCTCAGGTATATACAAGAATTTATATTCGCGTGCAACTTTTATAGGGCATACACAAAGACAATCGCGCTGACGGAGCTGACTGCCAGCTCTGCCATGTCTCGGGAGTCATACGCCACAATGAGCGCCCTTAGCAGCCGTCAGCGGTTGCCGTGTCATCCGAGCACACCTGTATTCTGTGCTGAGACATGGCCTTCCCTCCCTTTTTTTTTCACCTGCAGTGTCTACGTCATATTCTCGGTATTTCGTGGAATACGAATTGTTACGCTTTACTTTTCAAGCTCAAACAAGTCTGAGACAGCACGGCTTGGACAACACGGCTAAGCTAGCTTGGCCTTGTAAGTTGAACTTAAAACTAGACATCGCCTAGACAGCCAGAGAAACAAATGAAGTCAGATAATTTTCACAACAAAATCTAGTTAAAATTTATATGAAAAGAACAGTCACGTTTCGTGGAGATGCCATGAGAAGACAAGTTAGAGAAATTGTGATGACCGGAAAATTCAATGGAAAAAGATGGCGAGGGAGGCACCGATAAAAAAATATCTCAGTGGACCGACCAAGAGGCTTGGAAAAGAGAAAAAGATTCGAACTGATTGAAAACACCAAGGACCGCACAAGATCTATTCTTCCTTTCCGGAGCGGTTTTTTTTTTTTTACTAAACTATCTAAACTCAACTCTGTCAGAACCAAAGCTGTCTCCAGACTTCAGGACACATCATACAGACCTCTTCCCTGTATAAGTGACTTAAGAGCCGAAACCTGCCGCAGGAAAAGAACCAGGATTTCTTCTTCTTTATTTTTTCGTTGGTTCCATTGTGCCGCGTTCTGCAAATGAGCTGTGATGTTTGTGTCTTACGGCCAGACACATCCCACTTCGTTATGGTTTATTTTTGGGACCGCTGCTTTTACTTTTTTTTTGTTTTTTGTTTTTAGCGTGAAAGGGAACAAGCGAGAATAGACAGACAATACAAAGATGAACCAATCATTGGATGGATGGATGGATGGATCAACAGACGGACAAACAGACACGCATAGAGAAGAAAGGAGACAAAAACAAAATTAAGACGCTTAACCACAGCCCTGTTTGTTGACGGACCACAAAAAACGTTTCAGAAATCGGTGGCCATCTTTTGTTGGGTACATCTTCTTACTATCTGGACTACAAACCGACATGACGAGACGGTATCTCTGATCAACGCACAGAAATGACCACGCCTGATGTCCCTTTTTTCTTTCAGAATCATTACACTGTCCACTCTTTATATGTTCCATCAGAACCAACAGATGATCGCCTAAAATACGTATGCTGGTGAAAACTAAAAGCCAAATTTAAAAAATCCAACCCATGTTGTTTCTTTCAGTGCAGAATAATTTAGAAACAGTGGTTCTTAAACTGGGCCCTATCGCCACCCCCACCCCAACATTGAAAACACTGGAAAAACCATAGAAGATCCAGATGGGGAGAACAAAATGGGGAAGCGGTAGCAGAACTGGCTGAGCGTTAAAAAAAAAGTTTTTTTTTTTCTTTTCTGGCGTTAGTGATATGGTCCAGGAAGCAAAGTGTCAGTAGCCCGATTCAGTTTGGGAACCGCTGTCTCTATCGATGATTGTCCCCTCTCCATGTTACATTAAAGTGTGGCCACACCCGGGTACTTTCTTATCACAAGTGAAGGTTCAAGAGCATGTAAGATCCCTGGAGTGTTTAGACAGGATTTATGGTGGTTCTCGTGTAGGCATTATATTCTGGAGTGTCTGTACGCACGTTAAGAAGTACACGCGTCCCATTTTTTTCCAGGTCAAAGTGGAATCCATCCATCCATCCATCCATCCATCCATCCATCCATCCATCCATCCATCCATCCATCCATCCATCCATCCACCTTCCATCCATCCATCCATCCATCCATCCATCCATCCGCCCACCTTCCATCCATCCATCCATCCATCCATCAACCTTTCATCCGTCCCCACCATCCGTCTAGTCCAGGGTGTTGATCAAAGTTTTTGTTTAGCATATTCAACGTGGTAAATATACTCATCAGTGGAGAGACAAAATCACTTAACACCACTCAGCCAAAAACGTGCGCGCCTGTGTATGTACGTGTTTGAAGAGGGGAAAGTTAAGAAGGGATTTAACGGTCATGGTGATGATGACGATGATGATGATGATGATGGCGATAAATAATAATAAAAAAATAATTTTTAATCTTTCATAGCCTCATCAGAAACCTTAAATTTAAAAACTTTTGATCAAATGAACTATACTTCAACATGGCTTTTTTCTGGAGAAAAGAAAAGATAACAGAAAACAGTATAAAACTTCCACTTAGTCTCTCTTCTTTACTTTATACTCGTGTATAACACCTCCTTTGCAATGCTGCAGACTATATGGAAATCTAAAAAACTAAGCATGAAGACGAAAATCAGGATATTTAAGAGTAGTGTTCTATGGAAGTGAATGCTGGAAAATCACCAAAACTGTAGAAAACAAGCTGAATTCTTTCCAGACTAAATGTTTATGAACAATTAGAAACATATTTTGGCCAAACACGATAAGAAATAACATCTTGTTGGCAGAAATGCAGATGAAGACACTGACAGCAGTTCTTGAGGAAAGACGCTGGCGATGGTTGGGACATGTGCTCCGAATGACTGACAACTCACTACCAAAAATAGCACTAAGATGGACACCACAGGGGAAAAGAAGTAAGAGTAGACCAAAAGAGACAAGAGCGGAAGAAGGCAAAGGACAGGCATTCGTGGATAACCTTTGCGGAACCCCCATGTGCCCAGGAAACTTAAGGTTGAGAGAGAGAGAGAGAGAGAGAGAGAGAGAGAGAGAGAGAGAGTGAGATAAGGCCTTCCTTAGTATGTTAAGATTATAATAAAAAACACAAACAGTAATGCTTGTAGTATGTAAAACACAAGGATGCTTGCTACAGTACTTGTAGAAATACTCATTCATTCATTCATTTGCATGTCCCTTGTGGAATTTTGTCTCCATAACAGCTCTCCCGTAGGCCTATCGGTTGTGAGCAAGATGAGCTGCTGCTGATTCGTCCATTTGCATATCATCAACGATGTCTTGCAGCCATCTTCGCCTTGGCCTTTCTTTCTTTTTTTCCATTATGTACCCTTTCAAGACTGTCTTCTATAAATTTTCTTGACGTTTAATATGTCCAAAATACTGAAGTTTTCTCTGTTTAATGTTTAATATTAAGTTCTTGTAGTATGGATATGTTTGTTCTTTTTTGTGTCCGTGATATTTGAAGGACTTTTCTGTGGCATTTACATTCAAAAGCATTTATGTGTTTCTCAGCTGTTTTGTTAAGTGTCCAGGTCTCACAGGCATATGTTGCGATGGGAAAGATGCATGCCCTTAAATAATCTTATTTTTATAGTTCTGTCTGTTCCTCTCCACAGATTCTTTAGCTGTTTTATTTATTTTGAAGAGCGATAGACGTCCTTCTTTTAATTTCTCTCATTGTATCTCCATTATTAGTTACGAAGCAATGATCCACACTATTCAAAACACTCCACCTCTTCCAGTTTTTCCTCTTTGACACATGTTTCAGCTGCCTTATTTGTTTTGTCAGTTGCCATCAATTTAGTTTTCTTCGCATTAAAATAGAGATTTTGATCTTCACTACACTTACAGACTGACATAATTAGTTTTTTCATTCCTTGTTGTGTTGTGGATGTTGTGACATGTCATCAGGATATCTAATCTGTGGTATTTCATAAATTCCAGTTGTTATGACATCGTAATATTCTTTGTCTATATTTTCTCTCACATTCTTTATGATATTTTCTGTAAGCAAGTTAAATAAGTAAAGCATAAGTATGCACCCCTGACGGACCCCTTGTTTTATGTCAGACCAAGTTGTTGTTTCACCATTTATTCTTACTACTGCCTGTTGGTCTAGACACAGCAGTGATATTAATTGTACCACGCGTGTTGGAAATCCCATTTTTCCTATTATATCTCAGAGTTCCTGCTGTTGTACAGAATCAAATGCCTTGGAATAGTCTGTAAAAGATAAATATAGATTCAAATTAATTTCTGTGCATTTCTCTATTATTAATCTCACATTGAATATATGATCTCTTGTATATTTACCTTGTCCACAACCGGCTTGGACCATATACTGATTTCTCCTTACATATAAAAATAAGAGCTATTGAAATATCTGCTATAGAAGGGTTAAAAGGAGTATGTTGTCCCAAGTTTGCCCTTTATCGGCAATGGAAGAAGAGCGAAACAAAGCTGTAAAATAGAAAGGAGCTTATAGAGCACAAGAAAGGAGTTTACAGTGCATTCTCACAGTTTTGTCCCCTTCTTTATGGAGCATAGGTGCGGACAAACATCCTCCATTCGAACCCATCATAGGCCAGCTATTTAATTTCCTTTTGAAATTCAGGAAAACTTTTGCTGTTTATTTTATCTATAAATTCCACCCCCGCTCCCAGATAATCTTCTGGGGCTGAGCGGGTGGCACTGAAGAAAAAAAGTTTTTGTAATGATTGGAAACATCAAGGAGCGCACAAGAAAGGGATGAAGCTTGATCATCAACGCCGTCCAGCACGGCACGTAATGAATTATTTTTCCAAATCTTACGTGGTCTTCCATTCTTCTTTTGATTTAGAGTGGCGCAGTTTTAAACGTTCTTCTTCAGTACATCATACGGCCAGTTTGGCTGAATGGTTAGAAGCTCGGTCTGCTAATAAGGTGGTACTGAGTTCGAGTCCCAGCAGTGGGGATTTTTTTGTTGTTGTTGTTGGTACCAGCTTTTTCATGGGACGAACTGTGTCCCTTTCACTGCCTTCTTGAATGCAATACGGTCTTCCGCAAGTTGTCACATTCAGACTTTCCGTGATGTCCTGAGTCCACCTGTGGCCAGGTCGTCCCTTTTCTAGTTGATTGATTGATTGACATTCCTTTAGGGCCAACATTGGCTCATAGGACGGACATCATATCTTTCCATGTCTGACCACTCGCCGCCGCCCGCTGTATGTCTTGGATGGACTTGAAGCCCAAAGTTTTACTCTCTCTAGTGATGGTTCTACGTAGAGTCTCCCTTGGCCTGTACTCTCTCTAGTGATGGTTCTACGTAGAGTCTCCCTTGGCCTGTACTCTCTCTAGTGATGGTTCTACGTAGAGTCTCCCTTGGCCTGTACTCTCTCTAGTGATGGTTCTACGTAGAGTCTCCCTTAGCCTGCTCTCTCTAGTGATGGTTCTACGTAGAGTCTCCCTTGGCCTGTACTCTCTCTAGTGATGGTTCTACGTAGAGTCTCCCTTGGCCTGTACTCTCTCTAGTGATGGTTCTACATAGAGTCTCCCTTGGCCTGCCTTGCTTTTTTTTTTGCCCTTCGCTGACCATGTGAGGGCGTGGTGAGGGAGTCTGGATTCGTCCATTCTGAGAACGTGGCCAAGACAGGCCCATCGACTTCTTTTGATGTATCTTGATACGTAGACTTGGTTCGATTCCTGTGTTATTGACTCGTTAGATTTAAAGTCGGACCATCTGATGTTCAATAGTCTACGGAGACATTTGTTCTCAAATGCATCAAGTCTTTGGTTGAGTAGACTGGTTGATTTCCAACTTTCACAAGTTAACACTGGGATTACACAAGTACTACCACACACACACACACACACACACACACACACACAAAAGTCCTGTCTGCCTATTAGAGAAATCTTTGAAGGTAAATGCGGCCAGGTGTGAAATTGACAACACTTTCATGTGCTGAATGTCTTCGACCTGATGGCCTAACACCTTATCCTATGCTTTAACTTCATGAAAACGGGGATTTTACCTTTCTTTTCTTCAGTAATATCCCCTTGTGGGAGTGGTTGGCAATAGCAATGTTAGATATTGTTTAATACGGCACACAATGTAAAGCACATTCTATTATATCAGCACCTGCTTATTAAAGGCAACAAAAGGAGTAAACATTTCTTTACAAAAGAACGAAATTTTAATGCTACAAAGAACAGAAAAATACGAGTCACGAAGTCATAAAGACATAAGATGTTAAAAAGGATACAAGCTTGTACATGCGAAACTGACTGGTTACAGCCGTCCATACTTACAGCCGAGGTCTCCCAGACATATTTTAATTTAGAAATACTAGAAAACAGAGTGTAAATACACATTAAATATGCAGTAAACAATCTCGTCCCGGTACGCCGGCCCTTGACTGCTTGCTTCCTGTTTTCCATTGTCTTGTTACCGTTGAACTTTGAACTTGTGACGTAATATTTTATCTTTCATTAAAATCTACAGCATCATGCCCCCCCCCCCAAACTCTCTCATTTTGTGAGTACACAATATATATATATATATATATATATATAATATATATATATATATATGTCAGTGTATATACAGTGTGCGTATGTACATTTTGTATGTAATTAGAACAGTTATTGCAGTGTGAATGTTTATTTTTTGTGCGTTGATTCATACAGTAGGTTTTTTGTGTGTGATGTATATGTCCATACAGCCACTGAGCTAATTTGCTTCTTCTTCTTCTTCAGCTTTCCGAGCCATTAAGTCTCTTTGCTTCAGATAAAGTTCCCCTCCATTCCTCTCTATTCCTAATCTTCTCTCTCCAGTTGGTGACACCAATTTCTTTTATATCCTTTTCTACGTTGTCTTTCCATCTCTGTCTTGGTCTACCCCTCGGTCTTGTTTCCTTCATCTTTCGTACATACAAAACTTTCGTTTGTCTGTTCTCTTCCATTCTTTCAACATGGCCTAACCAGCGTAGTCGGTTCAGTTTCAAGACAGTTGTCTCTATCTGTTCCGTAAATATTTTATACGGAGATGAGGTTGTTGACCCTATGTTCCAACCCCCAATATGGGGGAACCAGAGTGAAAGTTTCGTCTGACCTATACCTGCGCAGACCTTCCCAGCTTGGTTGGACCTGCCAGGAGTTGCATTCTGTTAGCATTTTAAATGTATGGTAAACATGCCTATTCATATTGTAACATGTTATAGCAATGAACTGTGCTGGGTGTTAATACCGCCTTAAATAAACCGCCGACTTAAGGTCACATGGCCTTTCACATGTGATATTTCAAGTCGGCGCTTGACTGCAGAACCTTTTCCGTCAGCGCTGGTTTTATACCAAAGTATATCACAGCTATAATAAGACTCGTCTAGCAACCAAATGGTCGAGGGTTCGAATCCCCAGCTGAGCGGGATTTTTTTTTCCGACTAATACGGCCCCGAGGTAGACCCAGCCTCGTAAAATGGGTACCAGAGAAAATCTGGGAAGTAAAGGCAGCGAGGAAAGGAACTGGTCACCCTACCTCATAAGCTGATGACCCAGCATAATGAGGTCTCTAACGCTTCACCCCCTACGGCATTTGCTATGGGACTATCTTTACTTTTATAATAAGACCAACCCTCGGGTATGAGCTAGAAACGTGGAGTGCAGCAAAGGAATATGGACAACAGTAGCAGGTCTTTGAGAACAAGATCCTAAGAAGACTCACTGGGCCCATAAAGGATACCAACAGTGGAGAATGGAGAGCTAGAAAGAACACTGAAAAGTAACTTTAGTAAGTTTAAATAACAAGTTATTTAAACCACATCGGATTATAAACCTTTTGAAACTGAACAGATTAAGGTGGTTGGGCCATGCAGAAAGAACGGAAGAGAACAGGCACACGAAATGAAGGAAACATTGTCGACAGGTAGACTAAGACAGAGACGGAGAGACAAAGTAGAAGAGGATATGCAGGAAATTGGTGTCACCAACCAGAGAGAAGATTAAGAATAGAGAGGAATAGAGGCGAACTTTATCTGGAGCAATGAGCCTTAACGGTTCGGAAAGCTGAAGAAGAAGAAGAAGTTTATATCAAACTACATCGTGATTACAAAATCCATTATATCAAACTATATCGTGATTACAAAATCCATTATATCAAACTACATCGTGATTACAAAATCCATTATGTCAAACTATATCGTGATTACAATATCCATTATATCAAACTATATCGTGATTACAATATCCATTATATCAAACTATATCGTGATTACAATATCCATTATATCAAACTATATCGTGATTACAAAATCCATTATATCAAACTACATCGTGATTACAAAATCCATTATATCAATCTACATCGTGATTACAAAATCCATTATATCAAATTATGTCGTGATTACAATATCCATTATATCAAACTATATCGTGATTACAATATCCATTATATCAAACTATGTCGTGATTACAATATCCATTATATCAAACCATATCGTGATTACAAAATCCATTATATCAAACTATGTCGTGATTACAATATCCATTATATCAAACTATATCGTGATTACAATATCCATTATATCAAACTATATCGTGATTACAATATCCATTATATCAAACTATATCGTGATTACAATATCCATTATATCAAACTACATCGTGATTACAAAATCCATTATATCAATCTACGTCGTGATTACAAAATCCATTATATCAAACTATGTCGTGATTACAATATCCATTATATCAAACTATATCGTGATTACAATATCCATTATATCAAACTATGTCGTGATTACAATATCCATTATATCAAACCATATCGTGATTACAAAATCCATTATATCAAACTATGTCGTGGTTACAATATCCGTTATATCAAACTATATCGTGATTACAATATCCATTATCAAACTACATCGTGATTACAAAATCCATTATATCAAACTATATCGTGATTACAATATCCATTATATCAAACTATATCGTGATTACAATATCCATTATATCAAGCTGTGTAGTGATTACAAAATCCACAGTTTGCAACTACCTTTCGCTTTAAAAACCCGATAAAGTTTGGCAAATATCATGGTTTTGCTGAGGATTAACCCTTTTACTATTGAATTAATTTTCTATAATCTCCCAGAAGAAATTTTGACGAGAAACTTTGGTAGGGGAAAAACAAACTAGAAGAAAGTTAATTTATAATTAAAAAAAATAAAAATGCGTTGAGTTAGAAATATGCTACTGCTCATTTTATTTAGACTGGCTTTAAAACATTTTGAGGTTAGATCTTAGCAAGATCTACCAAGCCTGCCAGTCATCATCATCATGTGTCCTCTCCCCATAGAAGGCTACCTGCATTGATCCACCATTATCCTCGTTTCTGTATTATCATAGTGCGCCCTGCCAAACAGTCTAAAATCATTTATTTATGTTGCTCAAAAATCTATTGAATTGTCGTCCCATTACTCTTTTTTTCCCTTCTAATTTGGGTTTCTATATTGTATTATGTCTATTTATATGACCGAAATGTTTCGTAAGACACTAGTGTTGAAACACCAATATAGGTAACAGTTCACAATATCACAACAAAGTCTCAATTTAGTAAACTTCTCAATCTTACACCCCTCCAAAGAAGTAATGTGTTTCCAGAGCTTCGAGTACACGAATTCGTAAAGGTGAAGAGTCTATTAGAGAAGGTGGGGGTGTGTGACTCGTCAGTTTTTACTGAACTCAAGAACTGCGGAAAATATGCCAAAAACTGTGTAACGAAAATAGCCGCCTACTTAAAGAAGAGAAACTCCGCAAATCGGAAAAGATATGGCCCAGTGTTGATCGCGGGCGGCTCGTGTTAAGCTTGGTGTTTCAATGCTGTAAATAGTCTCATCTATTCATACGGATTTTAAAACTGCTGGAACTGTTTTCACGTATTATATGACTGCGAGGACTGCAATAAACACGCGGCCACAGTTTTCATTTATTAATATTTAGAAGTAAGTTTATACATTCTAAAATATAACGGAGTTACTTTCATTGTTTCGGTCACATGTTTGTTTATTTACAGTTCACAAAATAATTATTGTACTAAACAGTTGTCTTCTTTAGTCACACATTTATGTTGAAGCTGTTTTAAGACTTTCAAAGTTTTCAAGTAAAAAAAATACTAAAAAAAAAGAAACAAGACGTGCATTAATAGAAGAAATATGTGTATTAAAAACATGCATTAAAAACAATAGGACAACTTTAAAACAATATATAAATCAAAAACAAAAACAAACTGGAACACAATAAACCTGGTGTGTCATAACAAAGAGGCAGGAAAGGATCTTTTCCAGTTATGGTTCTGTTCGCCGTGCCTTATAATCGCTTCATCACTCTATCACTCCATCACTCCATGACTCAATCACTCCACACTAGTCGTTGCTGTCATGTGTTCGAGTCAATCAATGAGGACATTAATTGACCTAAATTATCGTCCTAATTATCAGGAGCCGGAATAATACCTGAACCGAACTTGTTTATTTAACTACGGGTTATTTTTTGTGACTGTTACAACAGTTTATTAATTTGGGGGTATTTTTGTGACTGGTACAACAGTTTATTTAATTTGGGGGTATTTTTGTGACTGGTACAACAGTTTATTTAATTTGGGGGTATTTTTGTGACTGGTACAACAGTTTATTTAATTTGGGGGTATTTTTGTGACTGGTACAACAGTTTATTTACTTTGGGGGTATTTTTGTGACTGGTACAACAGTTTATTTAATTTGGGGGTATTTTTGTGACTGCTATAACAGTTTATTTAACTTTGGAGTATTTTTCTGACTAATAAAACAATTTATATTGAACTATATCTTATTTCAAGACTAGTGTAATTGTTTATTTATCTACAGTTTATTTACTGGCACATTTGACAGTTTCTCTACCTGTGGCTTAGTTAGTGACTAGTATAACAGTTTATCTACGTGTTGTTTATTCACTGACAAGTATAGTATTATGTTTGACATTTGTTTGTATACCGAGTGGTTTAACCGTTTATTTTCTGATTACTTTTAACAGGTTTTTTTTTCATGTAATCATTTTTAAAAATTTTGTTGTAATATTCTTTTCGAAGAACTAATGAGAGAGATTTAGATATGTGGACATATTGCACGGACCGGACGTACGGGACTGGTATGATTTAGACTGGTCACGAAATAAAAATAATACAATGATTATGCAGGAATTTGTGCGTCACTCTCGTGTAGCCGACTCGTTAATCTCCCTTGTTTTGTTTCACTGGTTTGTGTTATGTTCTTGCTAAGGTTTTTCTTCCATCTTTTTGCATATTTATTACAGTATGTATCTTCTGTTCATGTTATTGCTGAAATTTGTTTAATAGAAATCTGAAGCGAAATAGCTTCTGTTGGTTTAATATTTTTATATACATATTTTGCACTCACTTTCCCAAAGCGGTACATTGCAGTTATTGGATGTAGATATGAAATCTTTTTACCCTCATTTCTTAATATTTGTCTCCCTTGAAGAAAGACTTGTGAATTAACGTTCCTTGAACGACGTACACAGGGACATTGACGCATGATCTAAATCCACGTTTACTCGAAGTTACAACTGAATTTCCTTTCATTAAATCTTATGAGTTTGTTTTGTGGCCAAACGCTAATTGTGTGGGTTTTTTTTTCCCTCCAACAGCGGATTTGTCATTGCTTGTGCATTCGCGCAGTAAGACTCCGTTTTCATGTATAAATGATATCATGAAGATATCTCCACGTTTTAGCTTTGTGATCAGCAGTCCTTGCTGGCTCTTCTCCCCAGCTTTTACCGTATGTCACGTAATTATTGCTGCTTTTTAATTGCGTACATTTCTAAATGCGAAATTAAGCATTCATTCCCCTCCCACTCCAGTAGCAGTCCTCTTTCCCCGATAAACTGGCAAGAAAGGAACTTTAACTCGTCATACGGAACATTTCTTTATTATTATTATTATTAACATCTTTTGTAAAAATCAGTTACGTCCTGGGTAACCTTTATTGTTTTTCGTTTAGTCTCGTGTGCTTTATGTGTGTTAGGGATTGGCTTACTGTAAACAGCTAGTGCGCTTATTTGCGATTTTATAATGATCATTACGGCGTACATGATAACAGCCTATTATTTATAACATTCTTTATCTATTCTGTACGGCTGTACAGAGCAGAAACCCGGCCTCTGTTAATGATAGGCAGAGAGAATGATAAATGCAGGAGAAATGTGAATCTACATGAAAGTAGGTTATATAAAATAAAGAGAATGAGAAGAACAAATGTACGAGTGTTAGAACAACTACAAGCACAACATGAACCTCTCAAGGGAGTAAGGAACAGGAATTAAAAAACAATTTATGGCCACATTAAAAGATACAATAATACATTGAAGTCCGCACTAGAAGAAAAGATGGAAGGAAAAAGAGGCAGAGGTAGACAGAGGTGTAGATGAGAAGACTAACATAGGAGAGTGGACAGGACACAGCCTGACTGAGTTCACCATCAAGGCGAGGGAGCGACACTGGAGATTCACTACCGCGAACTTCCGTACTGGTGATGGCACACGATGATAGTGAATAGCATATCTATGCGCTTATCCATTCGCTGTTTGGATAGCGAAACGTGAGTGTTACTAATCCGACCTTCAAACTTTTACCAACTTTCCTTTTTAGAATTTGAAATAGCGTATCACAGAATTACCTCGTGACATCCTTGTTATCCTGGGGGTACTTTAGAACGTACCTTTTTTCCCACCCAATTCTTATCTCATTCTTGCTCAAGATAGACAGGTTAGAGGTTATGATCCGCTGTCACTAGGTGTGCCGGCACAGCTAACCTTGGAGTGTTTTTCACGTACTGAAAGGGCATGAACTGTGACAGTATTCCACAGTCTAGTTTATTAAATACTCAGTAACGGCTTGTTACTTATGAAAAATTTAATTTGACTTTACGAGCCAGTATCATATGTAAAAGTGTTGTTGCAATGATATATATGTTAAAAAGGGGCTATTTTCGTTTTGTAATGTGCCTCTGTGATATTGAAATATGATGTGATATTGAATTTTAATGTATATTAGGTGGACCAGAATAAATGACAGCACCCACCAGCATCTGCGGAATAAAACAAATGACAGCACACACCAACTACTGCGGAATAAAATAAATGACAGCACCAACATCAGCAGAATAGAACAAGAGACAACAGCACATCTGCGGAATAGAACAAGAGACAACAGCGCATCTGTGGAATAGAGACAACAGCACATTTGTGGAATAGAACAAGCGACAACAACACATCTGTGAAATAGAACAAAAGATAACAGCAACATCTGTGGACCAGAACATACATGTCATCATGTGTGAATTAGAACAAACTCACAGCACCAACAGCTGTGGACTAGAATATTGACATTTATGACGTGTAACTACAAGAGACTGAAAAGAACTATCGTCTGTGGACTAGATAAAATCAGCCAAAATAAATGTAGAAGTGAAATGACTGTATTCTCCTGACGTTCGCAATACTAAAGTAAGACAAACGGAACAGGAAGTCCATTGACGATGTATGCAAATAAATATTTGGGGGTGGGGGGACGGACGGACGAAAGAATATGTCATTAAAAGAACTGAAAATAACAGAATAAGCTGACAGATATATCCGGATCCATATGTTTCACCAGGAACCAACATCTTGTTTATATTTCAGAGTTTTGAAAATGTTTTCCAAAGTTGTCTTTTCAGTTGCAAAATTAACTTCAGCTGTTTTATTCCTTCAGAAACACTCAAAGGGAAACAACTGAAAGAAAATGAAAGTAACACGAGTTATCCTCCAAGCTACCGGTTTTATGTATCTAGTCATCGTCATTGCAGGCAATGACGTATTCACATACAGTAAGTAGCTGATACATTAGGTAGTACAACATAGTCACAACCACATGTGGTCTATGATCAGGCTATCTTTCATGTGTACTTACACGTGGTCTATAGTCAAGATATTTTCATTGCTTGTCATAGAAATATCTGTAGTTGCTATGAGCACGATTATTGTATGTGTTATTTCAGGGTTTTTACTTCTATCTTTGTGTATTTTAAATATAGACTATAGAAAGTCGATTGAATGTTTTGATATTTCTGAGAGAGGTTTCTGTTTAATATCTTATATCTTATATCCTTCTCGTGCCGTTAAACATCACATAGGGCTCGCAAGGTAGTTGCCAATTTTTCCTGTCGTCGGCAAGTCTTTCAACTTCGTCAAAGGATTTTATGCCTGTTAATTTGGTCTCTCTTAACAATGTCCTCTTTAGAGTTTCACATGATCTGACTCTTTTTCTTTGGCCTGTTGTGTTTCACTTGATAGCTTGTTTTTAGGATTCTCTGATCATTTCTTCTCATCACATGACCAACATATGTCCATCTCCTTTTCTTGATCACCCATGAGACTGGTTGTTGTTCAGTCATCTGTCTTATCTCTGCATTGTTCTTGAATTCGTTCCACTTGATGCCGAGTATTTTCCTTAGGCATTTGTTTTCAAAAGAGTCTAATTTCTTGTCTATTTCTTTAGTTGTTTTCCAGCTTTCTCATGCATAAATAAGGATGGATATTACACTTGAATTGAATAGTCTTAACTTGGTTTTTGTGCTTATAACTTTTGAATGCCGTATGTTCTCAAGATTCTTGAAGACCGATGCTGCATTTGCAATTCTAATTCTAACTTCCTTTCTGGTCTATTTAATATACTATTGTTATATTCACAATTTGGTTACATTCTACGTGGATCAATTATATTACATTTTTCAAAAAAAATATTTTATGTTTATTACTTATTTCTGATGCAGATTACTTTTAATATATATCAATCTCACCTTCTGTGATATATATTATGTTTTAAATCAATGCTATATATTATCTACATCTAAGATATATTTTAAATATCTGCTTCTATTGCATTCATTATACCTTGTGTATATACTACTATCTACTTTCTTCATATATCTACTTCTGTTACATTCAGTGTATATCTACTACTTACAGCTTCTCTTTACATATACGTGTCCGTTACATTCATGATATATTTACTGCTATCTACTTTCTTCATTGTATCAATTACTGTTATATTCATTTTATGTCTACTAATATTCACTTTCTTCATATATTTACTGTACTTTCATTACACTTATCATATTTCTACTTATCTCCATTTACTTTACAAATGTTATTCTAATTTTTTTTAAAAATCATTTTGTCTAATGTATCACTTTTGTTTTCCACACACAGAGATGATTTTATGTAATGCATCACTTTTGCTTTCCATACACACAGATGATTTTATGTAATGTATCACTTTTGCTTTCCATGCACACAGGTGATTTTGTGTAATATATCACTTTTGCTTTCCTTACACACAGATGATTTTATGTAATGTATCACTTTTGCTTTCCATGCACACAGGTGATTTTGTGTAATATGTCACGTTTGCTTTCCATACAGACCAAGACGAGCTACAAGAAGACAATATAGAAACAATGCTACAAAATGAACATTTTATTCACGTAAGTGAGCGACGCCCTTCTGCACCACAAAGTACTTCATCAAAGCAAAAACCAGATCATATGCCACTGACTTCATCCGTGGAAGCAGAACCCTATCACAATATACCAAATGGACGTACGGAGTTACCTCCAGATCACTGGAAGAAACAAGCATTTGCCAGAGATGGCTATCAAGAAGTATACGAGGTAAAGCCTACAACAGTTGCTAAACAACATGAAGAACACTGGGTAAATCTCTCTAACGCTCTCATGGGCGAGGAAAACGAAAACGACCTTTGGTTGTCCTACGGTATAGACGAGAGCTGGCAACAAAGACTTGAACGAAACAAAAGGGATTTAACTGCTGGAAGTGGAACTGAAACTGGTGAGATGAGTTACCTCCACTGTCTCTGTATCAGATCTGTGTATGTATTTATTAACAGAAATGAGTACAGGTCGGCTCGGCTTTCATTAGTGTTTTTGTCGCAGTATTATAATAATAACCACCGCTCATGTATCGCTTCATCTGCCCCCCCCCCCAACCATACTTCCCCTTCCAGTTATCACCCCTTCACTTCAGCGCGCGCACACATTCCTACACACAAATATACCAATTCTAATAGAGTTACTAGTTTATCAAGTAGAGGTCGTGAAAGAAAGAATAATGTTTGTATAACATACATAATGTTTGTATAGCATATATAATGTTTTTCAGGCATGGGTGAGTGCATATGACATGTGCAAGAGTTTTTCTATATCTAATTCTTCTCATATACATACTACTCATTCATTCATTCATTTGCATGTCCCTTGCGGAACTTTGCCTCCCAAACAGCACTCCTGTAGGCCTCTCGGTTGTGAGCAAGATGGCCTGCTGCTGTTGCATCCATTTCCAGATCGTCAACGATGTCTTGCAGCCATCTTGGTCTTGGTCTTCCTCTTTTTCTTTTTCCCATTATGTATCCTTCCAATACGGTCTTCTCTAAATTATCATGACGTTTAATGTGTCCAAAATATTTAAGTTTTCTCTCTTTAATCCTCTTCACTAGCCAGCCTTCTTCAATATTAAGCTCTTGTAGTATAGATATATTTGTTCTTTTTTGTGTCCACGATATTTGGAGAACTCTTCTGTAGCATTTACATTCAAAGGCATTTATGTGTTTCTCAGCTGTTTTGTTAAGTGTCCAGGTCTCACAGGCATATGTTGCTATGGGAAAGATGCATGCCCTTAAAAATCTTATTTTTGTGGTTCTGTCTGCTCCTCTCCACAGATTCTTTATTTGTTTTACTTTCTGAAGAGCGATAGATGTCCTCCTTTTAATTTCCCTCATTGTATCTCCATTATTAGTTGGTAGCGATCCAAGACATTCAAAACTCTCCACTTCTTCCAGTTTTTCCTCATTGATACATATTTCAGTTGCCTTGTCATACTACCACAAGAACTTAATATTGAAGGTTGGCTATTAAGGAAGATTAAACAGAGAAAACGTAAATATTTTGGACACATTAAACGTCATGATAATCTAGAGACCTGTACTCTGTGTGTGTGAGTGTGCTCGAGCGCGCGTGCGTGCTCATCTAACCAGTCTTCATGAACTTGTTTATAATTTTGTTTCTTTATCTCCTTGCCAGTCATGTCATCTTTTTCTGTGTCCTTTTTATAATGTCTTCTTCTTCTTCTTCTTATTCTTATTCTTCTTCCTTCATAAACTGTATTATTTCTAGTGTCATCCATTTCTTTCTTCGTTGCTGTTTCACTTTTTCAGTTTTTTTTCCCTCTTACTGCCTGCTGGACTAAATCTCAAAGCATTTCAGATTCGTCATCAATAATTTATATTTTTGCTAAAGAATTGTATCTTTTCATAACCACAGCTCTGTATCTGTCCTTTTGTTTTGTTTTGTTTTGTTTTGTTTTGTTTTGTTGCTTTTAAATAGGTTCATGTCAGGTTTGATGGTTTCTCATTCTTCTGTGCGTTTTCTTTACTTTTAATCATATGTTGCCGTATAATGGGTCATAGTCATTTTTGCAGTCAGACCCCTGGCAAATGTTTTTGTTGTTAATAAGTCATTTCGGAATCTTTTATTAATGAGAATGTTGTAAGTGTGATTACAGGTCTTTCTGTTCGGGCTGATTCCCCATTCTTCTCAGATGTGTTTCCAATAATCGTGCTGTATATTTCTGCCCATTCTGTTCGTTTATCTCCTCGTTCATTTCTCATTCCCAGACCATAACCCCCCGACTATATCTTTTACTTTTTCATTTCCAGCTTTGGCATTGAAATTACCGGGTAAAGCTTTAACTTCATGTGATTTAGTGGAACTCTTAGCTTGATCTAAGTCATTATAAAATGTCTAAAAATGTTCCTCAGAACTGTCCACTGCTGAAGCATATGCTTGTACGATGTTTACTTTTATAAGTCTTTCTTTTAACTGAACTAGTATCACTCGATATGATATATTCCAATCTCCTTGAACTGTTTCTGAGACATACAACTGGGATAAA
Source organism: Achatina immaculata (assembly GCA_009760885.1). Lineage (NCBI taxonomy): Eukaryota > Metazoa > Mollusca > Gastropoda > Stylommatophora > Achatinidae > Lissachatina > Lissachatina immaculata. The sequence goes on from CM019715.1 coordinate 10,121,351, forward strand.
AGTGATTTTAGTAATGAAAATAGATGGCTGCAAGGTTCGGTTTTACAAAAAATATATAGAAAGAGTGAGGGAAGTCTGCAGATGCAAGAATGGCAGAAAATAAGATGACTACATACAAAAATGAATAACGTACAGCACTTCAATATTTCGACAAAAACCTTTTTCGAGAATCACATAAAAAAAAAAAAACCAACAACACAACAGATAAAAACAAGAAAAACGGATGAAAATTCTACACTTAGCCTCCTCTTAGTAAGAAAGTTTGGCACAATTTTAAAAGTTGTCATGGAAACGGGAATTTTAGCTTTTCATCCACCATGTCTTGTGTCTGGTACTACTCCACCTGACTACAGGGCTGTATTTATTTAATTTTGTCTAAATGAACAACTAGCTTTATTTGAATGTCTAGTTTTAATATAGAGCTTTATTTTACCATCCAATTTAAATACAAAGCTTTATTTTGCCGTTCAGTTTAAATATAGAGCTTTATTTTTGCCGTCCTGTTTAATTATGGAGCTTTATTTTGATATCCTTTTTAGATACAGATTTGTATTTTATTGTCCACTTTAAGTACAGATCTTTATTTTGCCATCAATCAATCAAGTGCCGTGCCGCGTGACGTAGGCGATCATTTCTCTCAACAATTCCCTGTCTATAGACTTGATTATGAGATTCGCCGGTGACTTTCTTCCTAGCCACACTGACAGCCTATCCAGTAACTTCTCTTTCTGTCTTCCTCTGTCTCTTCTTCCCTCATTTTTTCCATTTGCCACAATGTTTTCCAATTTTCCTCTTCTCAGAAAATGTCCTTCAAATCTTTCTTGTCTGCCTCTGATCTTTGCTGTAATTTGCATTTTAACTCCAGCCTCTCTTAAGACTTCTTCATTAGTGTTCTTAGCTGTCCATGGTACCTTCAACAACCTTCTTATGAACCACATTTACATGGCCTCCAATTCTCGCTGTACTCTCTTATTCATGGACTATGCTTCACATCCATAAAACAAAATTTCCTCGATGTAACATTTAAGTACCTGGAACCTTGCTTCCATTGATATGGATCTGTTGCACATGACGTTTCTCATTTTCTGGAATGCTGTCTTGGCCTGAGCACGTCTGCTTTTTATTTCGTTGTGACATTTCCCATCAGTTGTTATAATCGTTCCTAAGTACTTAAATCTATCAACTTGTTTCAGATCTGTGCCATCGATGGTAATGCTACATTTTGGTGGTATTCTTTTCTTTGAGATGATCATCACTTCAGTCTTCTTTTTATTCAGGCTGAGACCGTTATTTTTACTTTCACAAACCACGATATCCAGAAGGGCCTGTAGCTCCCCTTCACTTTTAGCAATCAGAACTGTGTCGTCTGCATATCTTGTTAAGGTTGTACCCGCCAATTGATATTCCTGGCAAGCTCTCTATATTTCTCATTATGTTTTCGCTGTACAAGGAAAAGAGTTCAGAAGATAGAACACATTCTTGTCTCACTCCCAATGTTATGTCTTGGAATGCTCCTATTTGGCTCTCAAACTTCACTGCTGCGATTATTTTGCCATTCAATTTAAAAATGGAACTTTATTTTGACGTCTAGTTTAGATACATACCTTTTTCTTGTTGAATTAAAACTTGCAACAGTGCTCTTTTGCCTAGTATTATTGGCAATCTTTTATTTTGTGCATAGCAGAAAGATGACATTGAAGAATTGTGAAAATTTACGGACAACCATTTTATTTTTATGTGAAGCAGAGTAGCTCCTTTACTGGATAAAAACTTCATTACTGTTCTGAATTTTAATAATGTTTAAGTAAAAAAAAAGCTCGCTGTCATGAACACTTAAACAATGATTAGTGTTTCTTTACGATAAAGCTACCAGGCGATACTCAAAGGTTTGGCGAGTTTAACAGTCTTAACTGTCTCTAGACAGGGCTAGAAGCAGGCTTTGCGGTGATCAAGCCGAGAGGACACGTGGTTAATTATGTTCTTTTTTTGCTGTGATCAAGCTGAGAGGACACGTGGTTAATTATGTTCTTTTCTGCGGTGATCAAGCTGAGAGGACACGTGGTTAATTATGTTCTTTTCTGCGGTGATCAAACTGAGAGGACACGTGGTTAGTTATGTTCTTTTCTGTCGTGATCAAGCTGAGAGGACACGTGGTTAGTTATGTTCTTTTCTGTCGTGATCAAGCTGAGAGGACACGTGGTTAGTTATGTTCTTTTCTGTCGTGATCAAGCTGAGAGGACACGTGGTTAGTTATGTTCTTTTCTGTCGTGATCAAGCTGAGAGGACACGTGGTTAATTATGTTCTTTTCTGCAGTGATCAAGCTGAGAGGACACGTAGTTAATTATGTTCTTTTTTCCGTGATCAAGCTGAGAGGACACGTAGTTAATTATGTTCTTTCTTCTGTGATCAAGCTGAGAGGACACGTGGTTAATTATGTTCTTTTTTGCGGTTATCGAGCTGAGAGAGGACACGTGGTTAATTTCTGTGCTTTTTGCGCGTTATTAGGTATTAGTGATCCGACGAATTTTTTTACAGCGGATTTGACGGATTTTAATTAGCAAAGTCAAGTCCATGTTGATCGTTTTTCTTTTTTTTTTTTGAAATCCAAGGCATTATCCATAAGGATAACTATGGTGAAACAGTCAATGGCAAGCTTTACTGTGAGGTTATGACGTGACCAAAGGGATGCATTCGCCGCAAAACGTTCAGTCAAGTGAGAGAACGACTCTTGGTTTCTCCACCATGATAACAGGCCCGATCACACTTCACTCGTTGTTCGACAGTTTCCGACTTCCAAAGAAATTACAGTGATTCCTCACCCCAACTATTCGCCTGATCTCGCCTCCTGCGTCTTTCTCCTTCTCCCCAAAAATGAAAATAAGGCCGAAAGGCCGTCGTTTTCACACGGCTGAGGAGATCCAGCAAGAATCACAAGAGGTTGTGGACACATTCACACTTGAGAACTTCTAGGGATCAATGCAATCATGGGAAACATGCTGGGATCGCTGTATACAAGCCCAGGAAGATTACTTGGAAGAAGACGGTGGAAGTTACGCTGGGTAACACATTTTGATGTTAAGGTAAAATTCCTGAACGTTGGGTAGCACCACGTATGTGTGTTGAAGGCGGTTCGTTATCATTATTATTATTATCATTCTTATTATGCCACAATTGACTGATAAATATTTTTTTTTTTGACAGAAAACGTCAAAGTGCAATATCGTGTTGTTGGACTGAACCCAAGTACTAATAGAACCCAGATTGAGGATTCTGTGAGTCATTTTTATATGCAATCTTTAACATACTTTTTAATATGTTTGTGATTTAATAAAAAAAAAAAAAAGGAACTTCATGATTTGATAACGTGGCTTTGTGGGGATTAAAATGCAGCGTGGAACAGCCATCACCGGCCCATGGCTGATTGCTGGAGTCAGACATGAACCATAGCCAAAGAAGACTCTGTCCTACCCCTCCGTTGGTGCCCTCGGTGATAAGACTGTTAACACAGAGTACAGACTGCTATACCCCCCCCCCCCAAGGCAGCGGAGTCTGCTGAAGAAGTAATTCACTTTTGGGGGGGGGGGGCGGGGGCTTCACTGCGAGTTTGCAAAAAAAAAAAAAACAGCCGCCTTAGCCCACTCTCCGTGCCACATGATGCTTTTTTTTTTTGTCCTTCAACGCCTTCATCCTCGTCAGCTGGAAAGAACATCTCTCTGGCAGTGCAAAACAAGAACAAGATGGCTTGCTCTGTGAATCTAGATGTATGTTTGTCACAAACCCTGGACCAAGAGCAGACGGCAAGGATCATTTTTAGTTCATCTTCCGGCATCTCCAGCAACTCTGGTAGATTTTCAGACGCGTGGAACTCGTTATTGCTCTGGAACTGGTCAGAGAGATGGAGAGGTGTTAATGCAATATCGGCTAAGCATTGTCATTGTTTGAAGTGTTGAGAGAGGTGTTAATGCAATATCGGCTAAGCATTGTCATTGTTTGAAGTGTTGAGAGAGGTGTTAATGCAATATCGGCTAAGCATTGTCATTGTTTGAAGTGTTGAGAGAGGTGTTAATGCAATATCGGCTAAGCATTGTCCTCATCTGAAGTGTTTAAAGTTACGCAGGAGAGGCATCTATGGTCTTCAGACACGACACCTGAGACGAAAGAGATCCTTATTATACGCCACGATGTTTTTTTGTTGTTTTTTGCTTTCTTTGTTCATAAACAAGTTTGGCGTGTTGTAATTACAGCTGTTTTTCACTATCAGGTTTGAGAAGCATGTAATACATTAATATATGGCTGTTTATACACGTGTATTCGTCTAGCAACCGAATGGTCGAGGGTTCGAATCCCGAGCTGAGCGAGATTTTTTTTCGACCAGTACGGCCCCGAGATCGACCCAGGCTCGTAAAATGGGTACCAGAGAAAATCTGGGAAGGAAAGGCAGCGAGGAAAGGAACTGGCCACCCTACCTCATACGGTGATGGCCCAGCATAATGAGGTCTCTAACGCTTCATCCTCTATGGCATTTGCTACGGGACTACCTACCTTTTTATAGACGTGGTATTTTGCGTGCTAACACATGACTGTTTATCCACACGATGTTTTATGTGTTAGCACTGCTTACCCATGTGATGTGTTGTGTGTTAGCACATAATTGTTTATCCACGTGATGTTTTTGTGTTAAACTTTACTACGTCTACGTGATATTTGTGTGTTTAACACACAACTGTATCCACGTGATGTTTGCCTTTTAACACGTTACTGTTTCCATGTGATGTTTTTGTGTGTTTAACACGTGACTGTTTATCCACGTGATGTTTGAATTTTCATTTATGATTTATTTATCCATGTGATGTTTATGTGTTAACACAATATTATTTATCCACTGATTGTATGTGCTGGCGTGTAGGAAATGTAAGTAATTTGATAACAGTTACTACAAATAATTGCCGAAACATTAACAGGAGGGTGTCTGGGTACTGTTACATGTTTTAGGACATCAGTTTCTGGCCTGAATAGATCCTGGTAGAACCACGTGGTGATCCACTTAGCAAGTCCAGATTATGTGAAGTGTTAGAGAAGGGTGAATTTTAAAAAATATATATATAACAGCAAGTGTTGGGGAAGGAGGAGCGGGGATTTGCGGTGGATTGTCGTTGGCTTCATGGGTCCATGGCCTGAAAAGGATTGGGAAACACTGATGTAGAGAGTTGTGCTGGTGTTTTGCTCTTTATAGCTGAAGGTTTCTTTTCTGGAACAGTATAAGAAAGAAGATCTACCCGGGCGTCATGATGATGATGATTATACATGAAAAGTAAACAAAACAGCAGATGGCTATGTTGCATACTGAAATATTTTACACAAGAATTAGTTTATCTCTTACAGTGTGAAACGCCTTGAGGATCACGTGATCACGCCTGTGACGTCATTCTTTTGACCCGCTCCAAAAATAGCCAGGAATCACTTTTAACTGAATAGTTGGTTCAGTAGGACTAAACTGAGTCTAAGTACAAACTAATAATGTAAAAAGGAAATTATTACAAATGATATAAGTAATTAGATTTCTCTTATCTGTTTCCCAGTTTGAAAAATATCTCCAAAAGTCTCTTGGAAATTCTCAGATCAATATTAAAGTCACAGATATGTAAGTAGCTCTGTACGCGACTTGTATTGTCTTAAATTTAGACACTTTTTTGTGAATAACTTCTTGTGTGTGATTTGTTTCATGTCAAATATAGGGGTTATTTTATACTGCTTTTTGTCATTGTCAAATATACATAGTTCAAATAGTGGTTTTCTGTGTTATATATATATAATTATATCATTATCATCTACGACAGATCTGGTTTAACTCTTGTTTATATTTAACTCAAATTTAATAATAGATACTAGGAAAAGAGTCTTCAGATGCTACATCGAGCCAGTACTACTGTATGGAAACGGATCATGGTCTCTAACAAAAACAACGACAGCAATAGAGGCAACTGAAATGTGGTTCCTACGAAGAATGTTAAGAATATATTGGACGGCTAAAATAACAAAGAAAGAATGCCCAAGGAAAGCCAATGAGAAACGAATCTTAACAAACACACTACGGGTGAGACAGCCTAAGTTCATTGGCCATATAATGAGAAGAGGAGGGATGGAAAATATCATGACAACAGAGAAAAGTGGAGACAGGAAAGGAAGAGGTAGGCCAAGAGAGAAAATCTTAGATGACTTGACAAAATGACATGGAGAGGCACAACAACAGAAATGATGAATAACATGAAAGATCGCCAGAAACTGCGGAGAGACATGGCAGCCGGCGCTCCGGGCAAGGCACATGATGAATAACATTTAATCTTGTGATACATCTTTGGCTGAAAAGTGAAGCTAAACATTTTAGTTTTATGAATACTATGTCGTTATTGTTAACAATGATTACTGTGTTATATTTGACTCGTATCCAATGATATTTTGACTCGTTTGTATCTTTGTCAGAACCAGCAATGGCACAGTGACTTTTGATGTTGAGCATTATGAAGGCAATATTTCAAGGAAGGACCTAGCTCGGGCTGTGTATGGTCTACAGAATAATGGCTTGACAATTAATGGCTTTAAATACAGTATAACAGATACTCTAGTGCAAAATTCTCAAACGAATAATATGGGTGAGTTTTTTTATCCACTGGTCACTGTTTGCAAGATAAAAGAACTGGCGGCTAAACTGGTTCCAGTAATAAAAACAGATGGAAGTGTGTGGTTCATTTTTACAAAGAGAAAGAGAAAACAAAGAGAAAGCGAGCAGAAAACAGATGGATAACATATAACAATCCAGTATTTCGGCAAAAGCCCCCTTTTTCAAGAATCAGACGCAGAAATAACACAACAGATAAAAACACGAAAAATAAATGAAAAATATAGATTTAGCTGTTGGCCTCCTTCTAGTATGAAAGACGGGCACAAAATGTTTTTTTTAAAATATCTGTTGTGTTGTTTCTATATGTGAACCTTAACAAACGCTTTCGCTGAAATATTGGACTCTTGTAATTTCTTAATTTGTATGTACTCATCTTGCTTACTGCCTTTCTTGTTTCTGCCCACTTTCCTCACTCTTTCTACCCCTTTATGCTTCTTTCTACCTCTGAACCTCTTTCTACCTCTTTCTGCTTCTTTCTACCTCTGAACCTCTTTCTACCTCTTTCTGCTTCTTTCTACCTCTGAACCTCTTTCTACCTCTTTCTGCTTCTTTCTACCTCTGAACCTCTTTCTATCTCTTTCTGCTTCTTTCTACCTCTGAACCTCTTTCTACCTCTTTCTGCTTCTTTCTACCTCTGAACCTCTTTCTACCTCTTTCTGCTTCTTTCTACTTCTGAACCTCCATCTGCTTTGGTTACTTTTTGTACACATTTTTGTCTGCTCCTTGTTTGCACAGGAAAGAAAGGAACTGAAAAACCTTGATACACAGTTGCATTTAAGAGCACATCTCATCATCATCATCATCATCATAATCATCATAATCATCATCATCATGTGGCTAACTTTTGCTTTCATGTAAGCTTATGTCAGGTATGTGGGAGAAGGGGTACAGAATGTGTATTCTGCTACTTTTATATTTGTATACAAATAAATAATGAGCATTTATACACACTCTGTGTGTAGCAAAACAGATATTCGTTCAGAGATTTGTCACGTATTTTGATAGCCTAATTTCTGTCAAGGTTCCCGTCTTATATGCTGCACTGGCTTTTGTAACGTCATGTGTTGCGTCATTCTGGAAACGTGAATACCTCTTTCTAGGCAATGAATCTGGAGATAAACGATCAGCAGGAGGAAATATGGCGGGCAGCAAAGTTGTTGCTCATGTCCTCTTCAAGGATTACTGGAAGAAATGGCTGAATTCCTCAGCAGCTGCCTGTGAAATTTGGAGTGTGGAAGGGGAAGGGACAGTTAATGACAGCACTGCAAGGAAGTGGTTCCAAAGGTTCAGGTCTGGGGACATCGACATCAAAGACTAGCCCAGGTCGGGACGCCACTCACTGATGAAGCCCTGCGCCAAGCTGTTGAAAGCAATCCCAGCGCCGGTGCTCGGGGCTTGTCAGTCCAGCTGGGGGCCTTCTCAAAGCACCATATTTCGGCATTTGCACGAGCTCCGATTCAGCAGAAAGCAGCATCGATGGGCTCCCCCCATGGTATCATTCCCCAACAAGAGCAGAGACTTGCTGAGTTCTGTCGCCAGCTGTTGACAAAACTCACACGACAAAAGATTTCTCCGCCGTATCGTCGCTGGGGATGAAATGTGGATTTTCCTGAGGTACCCCAACACATCCAATGGCTCCAGCTAGGCCGGGTCGCAGAGGCGGTTGTCGACGAGGCCAGTTCGACATGTTGTTTTTTGTACAGCAATGAAATTCACTGCAAAAACGTGACGAACTTTTGTTCTTACTTATTACTATAAATATGGAAACAGATCCACATCCAGACATATCTCACTGGCGTTACACAATTATTTCTCATTCAGATCCTGCAGTGTGCTTCCTCTGTGAAAGGTACCAGTCATGCCAACGGCAAAAATCAAATAGACAGTGGGTTTGCAGGTAAGAGTAACTTCAAATCAACCATAGCTTGAATGGCTCTTCTTGCATCATACTGAAAAGTCAACATGTGTCTCTCATTAAGTCTTTTCTTCTACATTCAACTTCCACTTAGTAAATGTTTCTTTCAAGGGCTTATCATATTTTTGTAATGTGTGAATATTAAAAGTTTGTAACAATTATTACATTTTTTTACATCTTTTTTTGTGTGTTTGACAGTTCTTTTAACTTCAGGTTAAAAATTCCGAAAATCGTCACAGTAAAGTAATAAGTAACAGAATTACAACTTTGTGCAAATAAGAAACAACGACACTTTCGTACAGTAAGGTAGCAGAGCACACTGTTACATGGTTAGACCTCAACAACAACAACAACAACAACAACAACAACAACAACAACAACGACAACAACAACAACAACAAATCGCAGGCAATGCACTTTTAGGCGCGAGAGAAAGAAACATCACAAGAGAATTACCTGGCTCTCACAAGAGAATTACCTGGCTCTTGAACCACCAACTCCGGTGGGATAACCAACCATCTAGCAATGAAAGAACTTTTCTATCTAGCACGCCTCTTAAAAATGTTTTGATAGCAAAGCCATCAATGCCTGCCCACCCGAAACCCACGACACCTGGAAAGGAAATGAGGTCATGACACAAAAATTCAGTCTCTCACAGGTACGCACTTTTTCAGACACAAACATAATATGTTTTATACCACGTGTGTATGTTTGTGTTCTGAAAAAGTTTGGTACCTCCAAGAGACTGAATCCAAGCGAGGGCTTTTTTTGTGTCATGACCTAGTTTCCTCTCCAGGTGTCGTGGGTTTCGGATGGACAGGCACTGATGGCTTTGCTATCAAAAACATTTTTTAAGGAGATGCTAGATAACGAAGATCGTTAATAAGCTGTTCTTTCGTTGCTGGATGGTTGCTTGTCCCACCGGAGTCCATGATTTAAGTCTCAGGTAATTCTGTCATGAGTTTTCTTTCTCTTGTGAGTTTTCTTTCTCTTGTGAGTTTTCTTTCTCTTGTGAGTTTTCTTTCTCTCGCGTCTAAAAGTGCTTTGTCTATGATTTTTTTTTTACGTCAAAACATACAAAACTGTGTTCTGTTATTTTTAAGTAATAGACACAAGTGTGAATGATTATTCTAAAAAAGAAGTAGTCAAAACACTTTAGATGTGAGAAAAGGAAAAAAAGTAGACAAAACACTTTAGATGCAAGAAAAGAAAAAAAAAAGGTAGACAAAACACTTTAGATGCGAGAAAAGAAAAAAAAAGTAGACAAAACACTTTAGATGTGAGAAAAGAACAAAAAAATAAGATAATGACCTAGTGCAAGGAGGAGAGACAGACCAAGAGAGAAAAATCCTGGATGGATTTGCAAGATGGCATGGAAAAAGGGCACCAGAACAACTCATAGAAGCAACGTAAAGCAGAGAGTTGTGAAGAGTTATGAACCACTAGCTACATTAAGCACAACATGTGATAAATTCAACAAGGTGGCTAAACTCATAGCTTGTTGTCCACTTTCAGCCATGAGAGTCTGTGGTTTCAACCACAATTATATTTTCATGCTATTTTTCATTTTCTGCTATCTAAAGTGCTTTGCCTACTATTTTTTTTAAAAATAATTATCTCTATCACTGTACAATGCACAGAGCTCATTGTCTTCAGTTTTTATTTGTACCTGAAATCTCAACAGAGATATTTTAATTTTGCATTTTGTTTTATTTATAGGTTGTGCTTTTAAATTAATCTTTCTTACACAATTTCAGGACAATTTATTTATTTATTTATTTTGTTTCTTTCCTTAGGGTTTCAGATTCTCGTAAGTAGTCATTTGTCAAAATTCTTCTGTGAGTTAATCCTAAATAACTGTAAGCATGTTGCATCTCATATCATTCACCATCAGTCCTTTTCTTATTCTTTCTTTCACTATTACTGAGTTTTTCCTGGTTCTTTCATATTCCTGTATACTACAAGAGCTTAATATTGAAGAAGGCTGGCTAGTAAAGAGGATTAAAGAGAGAAAACTTAAATATTTTGGACACATTAAACATCATGATAATTTAGAGTAGACCGTATTGGAAGGGTATATAATGGGAAAAAGAAAGAGAGGAAGACCAAAACAAAGATGGCTGCAAGACATCGTTGATGATCTGCAAATGGATGCATCAGCAGCAGGACATCTTGCTCACAACCGAGAGGCCTACAGGAGAGCTGTTTGGGAGGCAAAGTTCCACAAGGGACATGCAAATGATTGAATGAATGAATAGAAATTACATTGCATTAAATTGAAACAGCAGTTAATCTAATGGCTAGCAACAAAGCTGCAGGTGAAGATGAAATAACAAGCGAAAAGTTAAAAGCTGTTAACATTGACAACATGAACCAACTACAGAGAATGTTCAATAAAGTTTGGAAAGAAGAAAAAGTCCCTTCTAAATGGAAAAAAAGGAATCATTGTTAAAATACCGAAAAAAGGCAACCGTAGCAATTGCAACAACTGGAGAGGAGTAACCTTACTATCAGCTGTGTCAAAAGTATTTTGTAAAGTTATTCTGAATAGAATTCAAGATATAGTGGATGCTGCAATGAGAGAAGAACAGGCAGGATTTTGAAAAGGGAGAAGCTGTCTCAACCATATCTTTACTCTAATAATAATACTTGAAGAACATATTGAAATGCAAAGGCCATTAATCCTGAGCTTCATAGATTTTAAAAAGGCATTTGATAGCATATACAGAGATTTATTGTGGAAAATTTTAAGAATATATGGAATACAATCTAAGACTGTAACATCATTAGAGATCTCTACAATGGATATGTTTGTGTAGTCAACACAGAAAAAGGAGTGAGTGAATGGTTCCAGACTGAAACAGGCGTGAAACAAGGATGTATATTATCTCCCTTGCTTTTTTGAATTGCCAAAGACTTCATAATGAAAAAATGTTGCACAGGTAAAACGGGCATTGATTGGGTACATGAGAACCAACTGGAAGACCTTGATTTTGCAGATGACATAACTCTTATCAGTGATAATGTAAATCAATGCAAGAAAAAACAGATACTCTGTCTTCAATGGCTAGTAAAATAGGACTTGAAATCAACAAGGATAAAACAAAAATATTGAAACTTCTTATTAACCATGAAGGACAAATATACGTAGAAAGAACAGCTGTTGAAGAAGTAAACCATTTTGCATATCTTGACAGCTACATAGACCAGGATGGTGACACCAGAAAGGAAGTTAGAATTAGAATTGCAAAAACAGCATTGACCTTCAAGAATCTTGAGAACATATGGCATTTAAAAGTTATAACACAAAAGCCAAGTTATGATTATTCAGTTCAAATGTAATATCAACCCTCATTTATGCTTGTCAAAGCTGGAAAACAACTATAGAAATAGACAACATATTAGACTCTTTCGAAAACAAATGCCTAAGGAAAATACTCAGTAAATAGTGGCATGAATTAAAGAACAACACAGAGATAAGACAGATGAGCAAACAACAACCTGTCTCATGGGTGATCAGAAAAAGAAGATGGACATATATCAGTCATGTGATGAGAAGAAACTATCAGAGGATCCTCAAACAAGCTATCAAGTGAAACACAACAGGCCGAAGAAAAAAGAGGTCAACCTTGTGAAACTCTAAAGAGGACATTGTTAAGAGAGGCCACATCCCTTGAGGAGACTGAAAATCTCGCTGAAGACAGGAAATCTTGGCGAAATACCATGCATATGTTATGTTTAGCAGCACTGGAAGGATGTAAGATGTAAGTATGGATATATTTGTTCTTCTTTGTGTCCATGATATTTGAAAAACTCTTCTGTAGCATTTACGTTCAAAATCATTTATGTGTTTCTCAGCTGTTTTATTAAATGTAATGTAATGGCAGAACAAAAAAAAAAAAAATACCAGCTGAGTTGATGGGAAATATCAAGGACCAAGATTTATGGAGAAGTATATCAGCCAATATCTGCTGGCTTGGCAGCTGATGATGATAATAATTTAAAATAATTATTTCTTAGTTCTTTGTTTTTCACAAAAAAATGTAAGATCCTTAAAATAAAAACAGAAATTAAGATTAAAAAAAAATGTTTTTTGCAGGCCTGTACCCATATGGAGTTGATCAAAATGACAGAACACTTCAACCGGATAATGAATTTGTAACACAACGTTTGAAACTTAGTACTTTACTTGTTTTTAATGGGAGAGCTTTTGATACAATTTATGTAAGTGTTCAATGTTGCTGGTACCATGTGGTGTTAAATTTGTTTATTTATTCTCATATGATTGTTTCCGTGTCATTATTTCTGAATGTCAGACCGACCTGCATGCAAAGCTCTTCACCTTCTGAAAATAAAGTTAAATGGTGTGTTCTGTAAACCAAAGAAAAAATAATTGACAAAATGAGAAGCAAGCCCAGAATTACACTGGACCATCAAGAGGTTGAAAATGTAAATAAATTCGAATATCTAGGTTCAGTCATCACCAGCAATGGTGACTGCACAGTGGAAATAACAAAAAAGAGTTGCAATTGCATCACAGAAGCTAGTACAAATAAAGAATATGTGGCAAGGTACCAACAAGAAAGCAAAGTTATGTTTACTAAGAGCTCTGCAGCATATGGATGTGAAACATGGACACAACAAACTACTAGAAAACAGAATAACAGCATTTCAAATGAAATGTTACAGAAAGACACAATATTGTGGACAGAATTAACATCAAATAAAGAGATACTAATGAGATTAGATGTCTCAGAAAACTAGATCATTAACACCATGAAAATGAGAAAACTGAGATACTTTGGAGACATCAAGAGACACAACAGCTTGGAGAGGTTGATAGAAGGCATAGTGCCCAGCAAAAGAGAAAAGGGATGACCTCACTGTAGATGAACTCAGGACATCAGGGAAAGTCTGAATATGTCACTGCAAGATGCCGGTCAACTTGAGCAAGACCGTACTGCATTCAGGGAGGATGTGAAAGGGACAATGTTCTGGAAAGGACATGTCACATGAGTGAATGAAAAATTTGTTCTGTCATACTGTTTTTTTTTTCCACTGATAACATAGTGATGATTCTATGCTATCAGATTTGTGTGTTGTGGTCAGTGGAAGATTAGCCATTAGTCTGAACAGAATTAAGCCCGTTAGCCTGAACAGAATTAAGCCCATTAGTCTGAACAGAATTAAGCCTGGGTGCCCTAAATGGGAAAGGGCACAGTGTCAAATAATAAAAAAAGAAATAAGATAATGACATAATGCAAGGAGGTCAGAGTAGACCAAGAGAGAAAATCCTAGATGGATTGGCAAGATGGCATGGAAAGAAGACACCAGAACCATTCATAGACACATCTTACATCCTTCCTGTGCCATTAAACATCACATAGGGCTCGCATAGTTGTTTTGCCACGTTTTCCTGTTCTCGGCGAGTCTTCAACGTCATCAAGGGATGTTATGCCCGCTAAACTAGGTTCTCTTAACAGTGTCCTCTTTAGAGTTTCATGTGGTTGACCTCTTTTTCTTCAGCCTGTTGTGTTCCACTTGATATCTTGTTTTTGGGATTCTCTGATTGTTTCCTCTCATCACATGGCCTACATATGTCCATCTTCTTTTTCTGATCACCCATGAGACAGGTTGTTGTTTGCTCATCTGTCTTATCTCTGTGTTGTTCTTGAATTCATAGACACAACACATAAGAAAAAAAAAACATGACATTCAAATACAGAGTAAACTTTGTTTACATGAAAGTGATTAAAGAAGTGGGGTATCAGTTTATGTTTGTCTGTGCAATACAAAGTCATATGGTAACAGCAGATATCACAGATAGATAGGAATCAGGCTATATATCGGAGATGGATGATGTAGGTCTGTTGGGAAGGGAGAGCTTACTAAATTTAGCCTATGGGCCTGATGGACTGTTAATTCATCATTGGTTGAGATCTTTGAATATTTATTTGTTTGGTTTTTTTATGTTCAGTTATAGTGACCACATTACATAGAATAGTCTTGTATTTTAAGAATTTGTCTCTTTCACAACATCTGTCCCCTCAACCGTGAAAGGTATGTGAGGATGAGACAAGACATGATGAGACAAGGCATAATGAGATAAGGTGTCATGAGACAAAACATGATGAGACAAGGCATGATGAGACAAAGCATGATGAGACAAGATAAGATGAGACAAGACAAGACATGATGAGACAACATGATGAGATAAGACAAGATGAGACAAGACAAGACATGATGAGACAACATGATGAGACAAAGCATTATGAGACAAGACATGATGAGACAAGACAAGATGAGACAACGTGATGAGACAAAGCATGATGAGGCAAGACATGATGAGACAAGGCATGATGAGACAAGATAAGATGAGACAAGATAAGACAAGACATGATGAGACAACATGATGAGAAAAAGCATGCTGAGACAAGACACGATGAGACAAGACATGATGAGACAGAGCATGATGAGACAAGATAAGATGAGACAAGACAAGATGAGACAAGACATGATGAGACAATACACAAAGATGAGTGATCAATACATAATAATCTTTCATGTTTGCTCACAAATCCTTTATATTTCGCTGTGTGGTAGTGTATGATGATACCTGAATAACAATCAGATTTATAATTTTTCCACTTATCAGTTTTTCTTATTAGTTTCCATCTTGTTGAAGCTGATATTTATCATGTGAATAATGAATGACATTGAAGAATTTTTTATATTTTTATGTAGATAGATTTTCATGTCATGAATACATTTAAAATAGTAGCTGATTCATAACACAAAAAGTTACATTGTTATATAGTTATTGCTATTTCCTGTATGCTGAGTGCTACACAAATATATTTTGTTGACAAATATAATTGTTAATGTTAATATAGATCTTAGTACTTAAGAAAAAAAGAAGGGGGGGGGGAACTATCACCCATTCAAGAGGTTAAATAGAGGATATGATATTAGTATCTGTAGTTTTTGGTGATATAGTCAGTATCAAAACTGACTACTTTTTCTTTCCAAAGTCTAAGAGGAGTCAGCTCTTACAACAAGATTGAGCAGGATATCTCCAGTTGGAATCAGATCACTGACCACCATCACAGGAGACAAACACACTAAGAGTTTCACCATTCACACAGCTCACCATGTAAAGCTTATGTCCTTAGACAGTTGCATGTAGTCTGTTTGTTTGACTTGACTTGATTAAATTTTCTATAACCAGATTTCAGTTAATGGCATCATCAGCTTTGGAGAGCCATATAGCAGTTACAGTCCAAGTCGCTGCCCTGTGTATAATGAAAGAAGAGGGGAGAGATACATACTTGCTGGATACTGGAGTGATTTAGACTTACTGAGTTACGACATAGGGCGAGTATATTATCAGGTGAGATTGGTTCACGATCTAAAACAAACTCATAACTGATATTATTACACTGTTTTTTCTTTTTAGCTCAACTCATGTACTACCTGACAAAAAAATCCCAAGATGATGCAAACAGAATAATAATAAACACATTCACTATTATTCAGCAGGTAATGGTAGAATGTCTGTATTTAGCTTATTCATAAATTTAAATTTGAACGAAGCAATGAGAGTGGTCTTGGGTTGCACCAGGGATACTTCTGTTGTGGCCTTGCACTTTCTGTTTGATATGCTGAGTTTGAGATCAAAACACAAACATGCTCAGGTAATGGCATACATCAGGGTTGCTGGCATGAAGAACCACCCTCTCTATAAATAGCTGGAGTTGATAAAGGCTAGACACATCAAACAAGGTAAATCCTGGATGGCTGAGGCTGAGGATACAGTAATGTCATTGTGCAATCTAGATGAGGTACCTAAAGGTGATGACTGGTTACAGACTGACCTCAGCTAACAAAGATTATTATACAGAAGGGCTGAAAATGTAGAGACTGGGCACAGGGGGCCAGTTGATCTTTGAGTTTAAATCTCTTCCAGCATCACTGCGGGTCTTCCGACACAGTAATATTTTTTACAGATGGCTCAGAGATTCAGAACAGCAGAAGTGGTTTGGGTTTTCTTGTCTACCACAGTGGCACAGGGTTCAGGAGCATTTGAAGTCAGCACATCAAGCATTTGAATGGAAATTGAGGCTGTGCCAATTGCAGTGGAATGGATATCTGCCCATGGTGTAGTTCATGGTGTCATTGTGACGGATTCACAGAGTATGCTTTGTAAGATTGAGAAAAAAATTGCTTCAAAAAGAATGGGTTCATCTGTTAAGTCAGTCAGCTGTGGTGACCCTAACGTGGCTTTATTGTCCTGGGCATGCGGGAGTACATGGCAGTGAAGTGGCAGACAGACATGCTGGACAGGCTGAAGTAAATGGCAGGCTTAGAATGGACAAGAGTGACATTGCTAAAGCTGTATTTGATAGACTGCGGGGAAAATTAGGAGCAGGAATGGAAGAACAATGGAGTTGTGAAGAGACTTCTGGAGCTGGGACAAATTAAGGGTGCTGGTAGGAAATCCGAACTTTGTGGCAGAAAATGCATTGTAAAGAACCAACATCTGACATGAACTATTAGCAAATATATTCTTGGATAGTTGCTGTGGCATGTGGTGGAGTATATAAGGAATGCAATGATGCCGGAGTCTGATTTTGAACCTTTGAAGTTTGAATCTTCAAAACACCTAAAACTGTATAGAAGCAGTTGTTTTGTAGTTTTATACAAAGTAATGTACATGCTGATGAAGGGAAAAGCGTTAATATGATAATCCTTTCTTATTAGTTTCAAAAACTGAAGACAATCCATTCTGTTTACAACTTCATCTGTCTACTTTGCATCATTTAGATCAGTTATTCTCATACTTTTATGTCTGTCACTCCCTTGCTTCCAAGGCCACATCCCTAGCACTCTCCAAAATGTTTTTTTTTTTTTTGACTTACTTGATTCAGATGTCTCCTGTCACTCTCCTTTCTCAGGCTATCCCTTGGGTCTTCTCACTATCTCCTGGAGGCAATACTGCAGCATCATGCACTTTGGGAATCATCGGTTTGGGATTCTCTTTTAAAACTCTCCTTGTTTCCTGATTTCTATGTGAAGTCTGTACAAGATGAATAATTGGAGTGATGGTTGAAGTGAATTAATGTTTCTGGTATAAAATTAATGATGGAATGTTTTCAGATATTAAATATGCGTATAAAAAAAAGTCTGAAGACAGGTTTTCAGTGCTAAAATTACTTTGTCTAAAAATTCCCTCGACAAAAAAAAAGGGGAAGAAGTATTATATAACAAATGATTCTGAATGAAAGATTTTTGTAACAAGCAGCCGTCTCTCTTTTTTTTTGTTGTTAAGATATATGTATGTTACATAATACATATAAATGATGTTTATCATGAAATTTATGAAAAATGAATTGTGATATTTATGAAAGATAGTAGCATTTATAATATGATGATAACATAAAAATAGTAGCATATATAATTGATAATGCTGAATAAAAGCTAATGTTATTTGTAAAGGTAACCAGTTAGTTTTTGTGCAGGATGATATCATGGTGTCTTTGTTCAGAGTGATTTGTAATATGAATGATTATCAAAGAAAGATGTTTTCGAGCTCTGCTTTGACTGAAGATCAGGTCTATCAGAGTGGACTTTGGTTTTTTGGTTTTTTGTTTATGTATATTTATCTATTTTTTTTTCCTTCTCTTTTGTCCTGGATAAAGGCATTTTTGCCAAAATATTGAGTTGTTTTTCATAACAATTTCTCTGTTTATATCTCCTGTTGCTAATTCCCCCCTTCTCCTTTATTAAAAAAAATAGAACTGCACCTTACATGTTCACCTTCTTCTTCTCCTTCTTAGAGCAGCTGTTGAATTCATCAGCTTTCTGAGCCACTGAAGTTCATTGCTGCAGATAAGACACATCTCCATTCCTGTCTGTTGATCTTTTCTTACCAACTGCCAATTCCAAGAGTGTGTATTATTTTCACGATTCACCTTCATCTAACTATGATCATTTACCACATGTGATATTTATTCTTTAGGCATATACAAATCCCTACACCAGTGATACAGAAGTCCGGAAAATTTTTGACAGAGCAAATTGGGATGTACTAATATATGGTGGTAACAGAAATTTCGATGCACGTGCTGTAATTGTGGTAACATACAGTGAAATGCCACCATGGCCTGCAAGATATACTAAAGAAGAGGTGAGTGGTAGGTTTGCATATGAAGGTTCTTATGTTTAAAATATACATTTTGAAAGCAAGTAGTGAATGTCTTTTATTGTTATTCTAAATATTTTTTTCTTTATTTAAATCAGTCATATATGCTTGCAAGTTTAAATTTCATTGTTTGGAATTGCTTCCGTTTAAAAAAAAATTTCCTCTTGTGGCCTGGTTATGTGGTTGGTTTACTAATCTGGTGGTGCTGGGTTCAAATTCCAGTATAGGGATTTTTTGTTGTTGTTTGTTTTGGCACCACCCAGCCTCTAAAAATGGGCACCAGAGAAATCTGGGAAGGTAAACATGGCCAGGTGTAATACTGACCACATCACACTTTCATGTGCCTATAGTTTTGGAAACGCGGGCCTAGCACCATATCCCCAGTATGCCTTAATGGCATGGAAATGGGGATTTTACCTTTACCTCTTGTGGCCAGGCATGCTGTAGTCACCCCGGCTGTAGAAATGGATAACTGGTTCATTCTGAAGCTGGGGAAGAAAAAGTGGCCAGGCAGAATGCTGATTATATCACTTCCTAGTGTGCACACAGCTCAAGGAAATTATGATTACAAACTTCATGTAGTCTATATTCTTCTCTGGCATGACCTCAACCTTTAAATTTGATTGACTGTATTCGCTTCTTGATGTTGTATTTATAGCACCAGTTTCCTTTGTTGCTCATTCTTCCTTTTCTTCCTATGTGATAACCACGGAGTCCCAGTCCTAAGATACAATTTGTATGATCCACTATTTTTTGTTAAGGTAAATAAACGTAGCCCTATCGTGCCATAGAGATGTCATGAGCTGTGATGATGATTGATTGTGCTAGGACTTTTTGAAAGCAGTACAGTTGTATCAGGTTTTCACCTTCTGTGAAGTAATTTCTGAAATGCTGGTTACATCATTGCAACATTTGGTAGTTTTTTTTGTTTTTTTTTTAATTGAAAATTAAAAATGCTTTACAAATATTAATGAAAATTAAATGTTCATGTCAATTTTTTTTTACCTTATTTGTGGCAAGATTTAATACAAAATAGTCACATGCTGCTGGACCAAAGTCAGAACTGATTCTCTTCCATGAAAACTGAGCATCATCATTCTACTGCCTTGATCATCCTCCAACTGATTTTGCTGGCTACTTTTGCTAGGTTTTTGATAAAGTAAACAGATTATAATAAATGATGACCTCCAAAAGTTTCAGTTTTTCTCTTTTTCTATCAGTAATTTATCAATAATTGTTGGTTAAAGAGATCACTAATGATGGTGTCCATATTTTCCTATACTGTTAGTAGTCTAGGGAGTCATCTGGACAGGTTGGACATATTGAAGGCTGTTATGGACAAATTTGGCAGGGACAAAGCACTGAAGTGAAAGAATAACTCTTATATCCACGGAATGGGGGATGAGGCAGGGTGAAGGAAAAATAATCTGCCTCTGTGGATGAAAACATTGACATCCCCCACCCCACATTCAATGTGTGACAGAGACAGCCATTACACATACTTTACATTGGTTGCTGAAACAGGTGATGGAGCAGATAAGGGAATGTTCTGACTTAGTGACACAACCTCCTGAGATGTGGTCAACCCTGGCTGCTTTTCTTTTTCCTTCAAGAAACAGTGGAACACCAATTTAGAGGTGGGCTGGATTAGTCCAGCTGCGTACAAATCTTGAACCTTCACTGGGAGACACCAGTGCATCAGACACTGTTCTACTTACCCATCCTTTCCCCTTAACCCTCCGGATATCCTTACAGACGTCTTCCACTATGGAGGCTGAAAAGCGCTAAACCTAGTCCCTCAGAACTGTTTCATTATCATCAGTTTTTTGCTTTGGCATGCCACAGTGTACCTTCAGAAGTGAATCACCTTTCATTGTTAAGCCTGCATTTCAAGGAGGTCACATTTTATGATTCATATCTGACCTGTTGCATACCAAGTTCACTGTTGTCTAGTGTAGAACAAATAATTAAACATGAAAACAGTTTCTTTCTGTTCTGTTTTTAGGTTTTCTTTAAATCTTTCTGTCATTTTTCTGTGTGGAGGGTAATATTGTCTTGTCTTGTCTCCTTCCTCATATAGCTTTTGGTGTTGAGGACACACAAATATGTCTTGACAGGGCTCAGTGATTTGCTTCATATATATATATATATATATATATATATATATATATATATCTCTCTGAACCTTAAGTGCCCAGGGCACATGGGGCTTCCACAAGGGTTTTCCACAAATGCCTGTCCTTTGCCTTTTTTTCTGCTCTTGCCCAGGTGAACCCTGTATTGCTCAACATCCTCTCTATTATTCTTCTCCATGTCTTTTTTGGTCTACCCTTACTTCTGTTCCCCTGTGGTGTCCATCTTAGTGCAATTTTTGGTAGTGAGTTGTCAGTCATTTGGAGCTTCATATAAAGGGATATTTAATGCTTCTACAATTTCCTATCTCCATCTCCTGTATGGCAACCTCTGTCTCTGTTACCTACAAATTTTAGTGTGAATGTTGTCTCTGATATGCTATCTGGTGGTAACTGTGTAACATAGCCAAACCATTTCACTTGTTTCTGAATATAGTGTAATAATGGTGTTACTCCAACCTTTTGGTGTGATTTCTTATTTGGTCTCTTCTTGTCACATTTAGTATTCTCCTTCAACACCTCATTTCTGTTGTGATGATTTTTCTTTTGTTTTTGGCTGTTAATATTCATGCTTAACATTGATAGCATAGAGTTGGGAGGAAAATTGTGTTGTGCTGTGCTCTTTTTGTTTCAGTTGTGATGTATTTGTTTTTCAGTAAAGAAGTCATTTGTAAGATGACCTGACTTGCTTTGTTGCATCTGTTCTCAATCTCAGCATCAATTTCCCATGAGAATGAGGGTTTTAATGACAACCTGAAATTTTGTATTTCCTGAAAATTGTCACACTTTCTTATCTTTTCAGTCGGTGATTTTATAAGTCACTTTTAAATACTTAACTATAATAGTCCTTTCTTCTTCTTTTTATATGCACACAGACATTTACTATCATACATCACAGTTCTGTTTCTTGGATAAATTGGACTGTTTCTTGTACTTCCTGTTTATAAAAATGAGGGTTAGCTTATTGTGTAGTTTCAGTGGCTCATTGGGTGTATCTCTGTGTTTCAGATTTGCAGCAATTTTGTAGGGTGTGCTCCACATTTTGAACTGATTAGGCAAATGTTGTAAGAGAATTTCTAACATTCGTCGTCATCGTCATCATCATCATCATCATCATCATCATCTGCCTCCTTCAGAACAAAGGTTGACAGTAATGAATCTCCAGTTTCCTTGCTCCCTCGCCTTGATGACCACTCAGCCCAGCTGTGTCCTGTCCATCCTCATATTTTATCTTCTCATCTACATTTATGCCCATCTCTTCCTCTTTTTTCCTTCCATCTTTCCTTCTAGTATGGTCTTCAGTATGTTGTTATGTCTTTTGATATGGCCAAAGTATTTTGTTTTGTTGATGTTTATTTCTTTAAGAACTTCATATTGCACTTGGAGAAGTTCTAAAACTTGTGCATTTGTTCTTTTCATTTCCAACATTAAACTTTGTATTATGTGGTTTTGAACTAGTGTAGCAAAATATTTCCTGTTTTGTTTTGATATTGCTAATAATTATTATTTTTATATTGTTTTGATATTGCTAATAATTATTATTTCCTTCAACAGCGGGTGACTTTTCAAGTTGTTATCATATCAGATGGTGAGTCAACCTATGTGAGGTACCTCTATGCTCAAGGAGCAATGAATTTTAATGTTGCCTTGCGACGAGATGTTCAGATATGTGTAGGACGTGCCAACCTTGACTATTCCAGATACAACTATTACGTCTTTGATAGAGTCGTTGGAAACACAGGTGAGAAATATAATACATCATAATATGATGCCTGACTGATAGTAACATGTAATCTTTGTTTTCTTCATTCTGACTTAAATTAACACGTAATCTTTGTTTTCTTCATTCTGATTTAAATTAACACGTAATCTTTGTTTTCTTCATTCTGACTTATAGTAATATGTAATATTTGTCTCCTTTATTCTGACTTAAGAGTAATATGCACTATATGTTTTCTTCAGTCTGACTTATACATACTCTTTATTTCCTTCAGTCTGACCTATAGTAATATATATTCTTTATTTCCTTCAGTCTGACATATAGTAATACATATTCTTTATTTACTTCAGTCTGACATATAGTAATACATATTCTTTATTTCCTTCAGTCTGACCTATAGTAATACATATTCTTTATTTCCTTCAGTCTGACCTATAGTAATTCATATTCTTTGTTTCCTTCTTTGTTCTTGCCTTTATGTAACATTATGTAACACATTAATGTTTGTTTACGCACAGGTGAACTTGGTCACTGGTTTTACTTGATTGGGTATGTGCCCAGCGCCAGAACAAAATGTCTTCAGTTCTACCAAAGAGAACTCTATTTAGTTTCATGTAAGTAGCCCTTCAAAAGTTGATACAAGTTGCTTGGGTGATCATGGGGATTATGGTGGAAAGCAGTCTCAGTTTTAAATCAAGGACTGGCATAGATAAGGGCAAAAAACTGTATACAAGGAGATATACTCTACATGGGAATGGGGATTATGGTGGAAAGCAGTCTCAGTTTTAAATCAAGGACTGGCATAGATAAGGGCAAAAAACTGTATACAAGGAGATATACTCTACATGGGAATGGGGATTATGGTGGAAAGCAGTCTCAGTTTTAAATCAAGGACTGGCATAGATAAGGGCAAAAAACTGTATACAAGGAGATATACTCTACATGGGAATGGGGATTATGTAGGAAATATTTTTTCCCCACATTTTCAGCATGTACAAAAATATTTTTTTCATTTGCTAGTTAGTTAGTTAGGGAATTTCATCATCTATCCATAGGTGCTCTGATCACCTCTTCAGTATCTTCTTCAGTGTACAGGATCTGATTACACCTGTTAATTTGTTGATTGACTGTCTGTGTGAACTTCATTTTTTTTGTTTGTTTGTCACTCTAAGTTCCAATCCTAATTCCCTCATTCTTGACAACATTGCTGATTCACAGTTGTTAGTGAAGTCTTGTGTTTGATCAGCTTCTCTTAAAGCACTGATGATATCTGCTCATTTTCATTTGTTAGTTCTATTAATTGTGGAACATTTAAAAAAGAACAAGGTTTAACCTGTTCTCTGTTCCTATGTAATTTGTTGAGTGGTTTCATTAGTTTGTGTTTAGCATTGGTTGTTCATTCCTTTTCTTTCTTGATAATGAAAAAAAAAACCAAAAATTTAATTCTGTAATGCATTCTGTTGTTTATAAGCAGTTCTCAGGCTTTTTTTTTGGGTCCTGTCCCCATTTTACGCTGTATGTCACATTGTCATTCACACCACCCCCTCCCTAAAAAAAAAAAACACCACCACTACTACACACACCCCCTCCCCCACCACCACCACCACCTGTGCCTCTCCCCAAATTTCTGATCTGACCCAAAAGATGTATTCCAAATAAGATTCCAACATTTTGAGTCTGTCAATCTGCAGTCTCAGAGTTCCCCACTTCTTGAGAATCCCTGATTTAGGGTTTTATAACTCTTTATATTTCAATGTTTAGGTAAATTTGTTCCACTTTTCTGTATTCTGTATTCTAGTCCATTAGACTGCACTTTTTAATTATATTTATTGTCCTTTCTTTTCAGTGAAAATTATTATAATATTTACATAGATTCAGTGAATTAGTCATTTGCATGCCCCTTGCGGAAATTTGTCTCCCTAACAGCTCTCCATCAGGCCTCTCAGTTGTAAGCAAGATGCTTGTCTAGATACCTCAGTGATATTAATTATATCACATGTATTGGAAATCCCAACAAATTTACAATAATTATTACAGTTATTTTATATAAATGAAGTTCATATCTGGGACATGAAAGTAGAATATAGTATTTCAGGATAGATACAGGAAATTAAAAGGTTCTGAAATATGAATTTAATAAGATACAATGTCTAATTTAACACTTCTTTTTATCATTTCAGATATGATGTGGTGGAATCAGATTGTTCCGTCTTGTCCGTGTAATGAAATCTTTGCAGTCTTAAGTTTTCTTTGGATTCCATCTTATCTACAGCGACGCTGCTATGATATGTTCCCTCAATTTGGCCAGATTGGCAGAGTAAGCATTGCCTATTTGTACTCCAGTGCATGTGAATTTTGGCCTTATGATGTTCTTCAAGATAGTTTGTGTACATGCTCATTTGTTATTTGTGTTCTTATACATGCATACAGATGAGTACTTTTTATGTGGTATATGAAAGAATATTTTAAATTTATTTGAAGATATAGTGTTTATTAACATCATTAATGAGCCCCTTTATAACTAGGTTTACATTAAAATGCTTTTTTTAATACATTAGAGAATTTCTGAGATCTTTCACAGCAATAATCAGCTAAGAACACAAGTCATTTACAGCCAACGCAGTTTTGGTATTATATCACCCAAAACAAAAAAGGGCATCCGGATGTCCAGTGCAGAACACTTAAGGGCATGTCCTAAGTGTAATGAATCAGCTCCCTCAGACAGAGCCAGGTCATATCTAGTCACCAGCTAAGGGACATAATTCATGTTTTTTTTTGTGGCAACATGATATAATAGGATGTTTAGTGTGAATGAGCCAGTTCCTTCTGGGGCTCACAGATAAGGGAGTGTTCTTTGTGCACAATTTCTGGTGGTGAAAGTTAACTCAGAATCAACAGTAAAGTGGTGAAGGCAGAAATGCTTGCCAGTCGCAAGTTTTAAATCCACTGGTTGTTTTCTTTTATTTTTACCCTCAGTTAATTTCTTTGCAAGTTTTAATTCTTTTTCACAGAGTAAAAGCTGAAACACTACTGCTATTATTCAAGTCAATAGTGTTCATGAATGTACCAGTGAAAACAAAGTTTGACAACTAAGAGATACTGTAGATAATTAAAATGTCAGACATATCAAGAGACATAATACAGTAGTTTAAGAAAAGTTAAAGGAAAAAGAGCAAGAGGATGTTAATAGGGATGAACAACATAAAAAGATGGACTGGACTGAATTTTGTCTGGTATATTGTGAAAATAAGAAGCTTAGTAAACTGGAGGGCAACTGAAGTAAAAAAAAAAATTCTAAGGGAAAACAAAAACAACTCAGGATGAAGAATTACAAGCATAATTTCAGCCTAATGTGCCTTTATTTACCATGGTTTTTATAAAAGTAGCCTAAATTACTATAGTTAAACTAATGAGCAGTGGTTGTACGGACTGAAATTATGATGAAGAAAGAACAAGCAGTGATACAACTCATGTATATATTCACTGACATCACTAAGTATTCTAAACTTTTAAACATTTAAAGTGAGTATTATCTGTACTGTTATTCAACCTTTCTTCAATTCTCACTTCTCGTATCTGTCATTTCATACACACATGCATGCATTGATGTTAATGCTACGACATGAATTTAAATGCTAAGAACATAAGATTTTTTTTTCTTTAACTGTAGCTCTTTTCTCAAAATATGTCATGAAGCAAGTATCTTCAATTTAATATGTGCAAATTATAATAGTGTTATTATTTGTTATTCATAAGATTGTGTCACTATAATTCCTGCCATACTTTTTTTCCTAACAGCGGTGCTGCTACCGGTCAGATGGAAGTTTGAACTTTGAGAATAGAATTCCCATGGCAGGCAACCTTCAGCTTTACACACCATACAGTGGATATCCATTATACCATGAGCTATATGATGCTGCACCAAAACGATGGTGCTGTTATGAATCAAATCTTTGTAATTTGTATTATATTGTCAGACCCGTGAGAGCTTGTACAGGCAGGACTACATGGAGAGGTTTGTGAGCTTTTATGAGTGAATAAATTTGCATCAAATATCATTTAAAGAAAGATGATTGGTATTAGAAACTACAGTCAAGCACTGAATTATGGTAAACTGAGTTACAGGCGATGGTTGGAACATGTGCTCCAAATGACTGACAACTCACTACCAAAAATAGCACTAAGATGGACACCACAGGGGAAGAGAAGTAAGGGTAGACAAAAAGAGACATGGAGAAGAACAACAGAAAGGATGTTGAGCAATAGAGGGCTCACCTGGGCAAGAGCAAAAAAAAAAAAAAAAGGTGAAGGACAGGCATTTGTGGAAAACCCTTGTGGAAGCCCCATGTGCCCTGGGCACTTAAGGTTCAGAGAGAGAGAGAGAGAGAGAGAGTTACGGGCATTTATATAAGTGTGTTTATAGCTGAGGAACAATCAGACTGTTTAACTCTTCCCGTGCCCTAGAAAAAACCACAGACATTCCCATTCACGCCACACAAAAAGTGTGGGTCTTGATATGTATAGGGGGTATAGTTGTAAAAGTGAAATTATTGCCTACACCACACAGCATGGCACTTGATTGATTGAAACATGTTTGTCTTAAATCTTGTCACAGTAGTGAACTGTACATGATGTCTGACCTCCCCATGTAATGTCAGATTGACTAATGTTCAAATCCCCATGTCCTAAATGTGGCTGACTGTATTTAGCAGGCAGAATATTAATCTGAGTTTTTAGTGATGTCCCTTAAATATTCCAACATAAGAAAACAGAGCAGCAGCAGCAGGCCATCTTGCTCACAACCGAGAGGCCTACAGGAGTGCTGTTTGGGAGGCAAAGTTCCGCAAGGGACAAGCAAATGAATGAATGAAAAAGAAATCAGAAATTAGAAAACCTGATATTACTAGAAAGTTCAATGAGAAAAAAAAAAAAAAGAATAATAAGAGGGCCAAGAGAAACTCTTTTAAAGGGCTGAACAAGTGACATAGGAAAAGGGAAGATACCAAAATGATTGGAAGTACTAAGGAAAGTGTGTGCTGGAGGAGTATGATAGGCAGTTCCTACTGGTATGCCACATAATCTGATAAGCATTATCTAGTAACAGTGTTTTTCATTTTTTGTTTGTTTATTTACAAGCATGGGCATTATAATAAGGAGATGGGAAAGAAAACTTAAGTCCCCAGAAATATTGATGGTGTATAGGAGAACATGGTGCTAATCCTTCGTCCTGTATGTGTTTGCATGATTAAGGCTCATGCCGAAATGTCACAACTTTGTAGTCGTTAAGTAATAAAGCTGTTCCTACATTTTTCCTAGTTTATACATTTTGGTATCAACAGCTTTACTGCAGTGCTTCATGTATAGCTGTGTGCTTGTACACTAATTATTGTGAACTTGGCCTGGTACACTAAAAATAGGATTCATAGCAAGCTGGAAGGGTATAGAAATAAAATTCTAAGGGAAGACCACTCAGGGTGAAGATTTACAAGCATAGTTTCAGCCTAACATGCCTTTAGTTGCACTGATTTTATAGAAAGAGTCTAAAATACTACAGTTAGGCTAATGATAAAATACTACAGTTAGGCTAATGAGCAGCAGTTGTATGGACTTGGATAAAGTCGCCAAAGAAAGTGAACAGAAAGGCCTTACTTTGAACATCAAAAAGACAGAGACTATGGTTATATCTAAGAAACAGAATCCACCAACATGCAGTATTAAATTAAACGGAAATATTCTAAAGCAGGTGCAGAAATTCAAATACATTGGAGCAGTAATAACTTCAGATGGGAAATGCAGAACAGAAATTAGGAACAGAATAGGCCAAGCAAAGACTGCATTTCAGAGAATGAGAAACATATTAACCAACACATCCTTATCAATGAATGTTAGAAAACGAGTCCTAAAATGCTATATTGAACCTATCTTGTTATATGGAAGTGAATCATGGACAATAGGAAAGTCTGCACAAAAATGATTGGAAGCAGCAGAAATGTGGTTTATTAGAAGAATGTTGCGAATCCCCTGGACAACAAAAATAACTAATGAAGAATGTAGGAGAAGAGCTGGAGAGACAAAAAACCTTGTCAAAAAGATAAGAGAGAGACAATGTACTTTCATAGGACATGCAATGAGAAGAGGGGGCATTGAAAATATTATAACAACAGGAAAAATAGAAGGAAGAAGAGCAAGAGGAAGACCAAGAGAAATGATACTGGGCAGTCTGACGGGATGGTGTGAGAGGAGATCACCAACTGAGCTGATGGCCTGCATGAAGGATCGTGTACTCTGGAGAAGCATAATAGCCAACGCCAGTCGGCACGGCACATGATGATGATGATGATGTATGGACTAAGATTATCATGAAGAAGGAGCAAGCAGTGTTGTGTAGAAATCTCAAAATCCAGCCAAATCTGTCTGCATCATTAATCCAACCAACCAACCAACCCACCCCCCCCTCCAAAAAAAGTCTGTTTCTTCTATTCCAATCTTTGTCTTGCTTTGTTGTCATCCTTGTGTTTTAGATGGGTTATAGAGAAAACTCAGTCTTAATTGTATGTTATTTCTGTGGCTGATAACATTTTAAGGGTCAGTCTTAATATAGGCTCTATTTTATACATAATATTTACTGATAACTCTTTTTTTTTTATTCATACATTTTAGATTTTACTCAGAATGTGATTTTAAAAATCTTTAAAACTTTAAAGATACAAGAATATGACAAAACTATAGCACCTGTTATCTTATGTTTTCTTTAAATGTATGCAGAAATGTTTATAACATTTGACTGCTATATATAGGTTGTGGTTGTTTCGTTTATTTGTTCATCATTCACATTATTTCTCAAGGATTTTTCTTTGGTGACCCTCACATTCAAACACTGGACAGTCGTTCATTTATATTCAATGGTCTCGGTGAATACCGACTGGTTGAATTTGATGGTACAGCATCAGACAATGTAACATACAGTTTTAAACTCCAGGTAAATATACATTTTTATGATTTACTTTGTTTTTCAGAAATTGTAAATTGATAAGCATAAAGAAGTCTGATTACCAGAACCCAAGAAATAGTTCTTGGTAGATATTTTAAAACTACACCAGTGACTTGACATAATATGCTTTGAGAAAATGGAGACAGCCTGTGGATGCCAACTGTGGATTGCTAAAAGAAAAAAAAAATCTCCAGGAGTTTACCCAGCCTCAAGAAAAAAATGGGTACCAGGGTTAATGCTCTGAGAAGGAAGATGAATGACACCTCTTGCTATGGAGTTTGTGGTGATGGTGTCACTAGTTGGTAGTTTCTGGTCAGCTGCTGACTAGACAGCAGAGCACTTATCGTTTGATCATGTGCAATGATGTTGATTCACATCCCATACCTTTACTTTACCTTACCTTACCTTATCTTACCTTACCTTACCTTACTTTACCTTACCTTACCTTATCTTACCTTATCGTACCTTACTTTACCTTACCTTATCTTACCTTACTTTACCTTACCTTATCTTACTTTACCTTATCTTACCTTACCTTACCTTAAAAAAAAGGTAGATAGAGGTGCATGGTGCAGTTTTACAAAGTGAGGGAGGGAGTGAGTAAGGTAAGAAAAAAACGAATAGAAAGTATGAGAATGTATAAATGATATTTCGGTGTGAGCCTTTTTCGAGGATTACATGCACAACGAGACAAAAAAAAAAAACGAAGAACTTATCTGAATATGTCTTCCTCCAGAAGTAGAAAACAGAAATGTGTGTCCTAATTTTACCTTATCATCCAGCCTCTTCAGATTCTGCACCTTTTCTTTCATCTTATTGTAGGTTACTGAGTTAAATTAGAAATTAACGACTTAGTTCTAAATCATTTGGCTCAATCTGAAATACTTTGCCAGCTGTGTCTATAACTTTTACTTGATAAGCAGTGGCTGAAATGTGACAAGAGTTGTTTGTACATGTGGCAGAAAGGATTTCTCCTTACAACATGGCTTCATGTACAGCGTGTTCAAATTTTTTGGACCTTCATGACTGCATTATACCAAGTCAGCAGTATATGATGAGCAAAAGAGGTGAACAAATTCTACCCAGAATGCATTATTCATCATTAATTTTGTTATACACTACATAAAAATAAACACTCTACAATTGATGTCTACTCTAATGAAAAGTGCTGATGCCCACTTACTAGTTACTTACTTTAACTAGTTCCATTTTTTTTTTTAAATTGAGAATTCATTAATATCAATCAAACTGTCAGCTATTTAATGAAGCAGTTCTTTTTAAAATTACTTGTATAGTTTTTCAAAATACTTATAGTTTTTCAAGTTTTATTCCCTGGGTTTTGTATAAGTCTATATAGATACATATTCTTGTCAAGATAACCTTTTACTGACTTCATTTCCTTTAAAATCTTTGAAAAGAAAAAGAAAAAAAAAAAGGTTGTGCTTAAGAACCAAATTTTACTGTTATTTCATTGTTTTGATTTCAAGGGCCGAACATGTAGAGCCACAACAAGTAATGGAACCCTTACCAATGCTACAATCTTCTGTGCTCTTGCTCTACAAAACACAAACGGGACATCTGTCAGAGTTACCATCAGTTCTTCTGGAACCTGTAAGTAGTAGTCTGGTTACGACTTCCGTGTAAAATTAAATACACAGAAAACTAAAACTAAAATACTAAAAACTTTAGATTTAATGGACTAATAGGGGAAATGAGGGAGCTCAGTCCAGTCCATTAAATCATTAAAAAAAAAACCCCATTAAATCAAGGGTTTAATATTTCAGATGTAAATGATGATGACAACAGTAGCTCAGAAACCCTGTTACTATGCTATTTAAAGACAATAAAAAGCATATAATTATCTCTTTCTTATATGGTGAAAGTACTTAGTTGTCCATTTATTAGGCAGTGAGAAACAGTTGTCCCTCCTCCTTTATTTGCTGACAGCACAAGAAAACTTGGAGAGCAGTGTATTCTTCCATAGCAAATATTTTTCGATCACAGTAAATTAGACTCTTTTGAAAACAAATGCCTAAGGAAAATACTCGGCATCAAGTGGAATGAATTCAAGAACAATGCAGAGATAAGACAGATGACTGAACAACAACCAGTCTCACGGGTGATCAGGAAAAGGAGATGGACATATGTTGGTCACTTGATGAGAAGAAATGATCAGAGAATCCCAAAACAAGCTATCAAGTGGAACACAACAGGCCGAAGAAAAAGGGGCAGACCGCGTGAAACTCTGAAGAGGACATTATTAAGAGAGGCCAAGTTAACAGGCATAAAATCCTTTGTTGAGGTTGAAAGACTCGCCGAAGACAGGAAAAATTGGCGAACTATTTTGCGAGCCCTATGTGACGTCTAACGGCACGGGAAGGATATAAGATATAAGATAAGACAGTAAATTTATTTGCCCGGTTTCCAGTCTCTTATGTTTTCAGGATATTTTTATAGCTTATTGTGTCCATCTTTTGACCACATTTTAAATGTATATTTACATGTTTATAAATTCACTAAGCTGGAGGCCTGGTTGGCTGAGTGGTTAGTTGGTTGGTCTACTAATCAGGTGGTACCAGGTTCAAGTCCTAATAGTGGGATTTTTTTTCTGGTACCACCACACCAAAAAGAGACTCTGGGGTCCACCAGGCCTGTAAAAATGGACACTAGAGAAATCTGGGAGGTAAATGTGACCAGGTGTGATACAGACCACATCACACTTGTAATGAAGGTCGTGGAAATATAGGACTAGCACCACATCCCCAGTATGCCTCAATGGCATGGAAACGGGGATTTTACTTTACTTTATGTACATTAAGCTAAATGTATGTTATGTTACATACCAGTCTCTGGCAACATTCATATATATATATATATATGTACAGGAAATCTTACATCTTGTCCTGCCTTTTATAGTGATTGTAAGATGCCATCAATTTGGAGGCATTTTAATTTCACAAACATAAAGCAAAGAAAATATTTAATTCTTAAATGAGTGAAAAAAAAAATGACAATTATTTGTAACATTTCTTTTTTACTTTCCTGTCACTTTCTGTGAGCCACAGTATCAGTCATCTTGACTTTATAAGACTGTTTCAGATCGTATATTGTTTCTGCGTAATGTTTAAAACTGGTTGTAATTTTTTTGTTTCTTTCCATAGATATGATCGTTTATGCTGATGAGCAAGATGTTACAGTACAATTCCGTGATAATCCATCATATAATTACTCTACTAGTGGTGGAATTTTTATACAGAAGTTGAATGATTCACTGTTAGTTTCAACACCTGATGGTAAGTTGTCCTTTCTGTAGTGATCTGTTAGTTTCAACACCTGATGGTAAATTGTCCTTTCTGTGGTGATCTGTTAGTTTTGACACCTGATGGTAAGTTGTCCTTTCTGTGGTGATCTGTTAGTTTCGACACCTGATGGTAAGTTGTCCTTTCTGTGGTGATCTGTTAGTTTTGACACCTGATGGTAAGTTGTCCTTTCTGTGGTGATCTGTTAGTTTCAACACCTGATGGTAAGTTGTCCTTTCTATGGTGATTTATTAGTTTTGACACCTGATGGTAAGTTGTCCTTTCTGTGGTGATCTGTTAGTTTCGACACCTGATGGTAAGTTGTCCTTTCTATGGTGATTTATTAGTTTTGACACCTGATGGTAAGTTGTCCTTTCTGTGGTGATCATGTAAGTGACAGTATCTTCCTGTAACTGCAAAAGTGAGTTATTAGAAGCTGGTGTCAAGACATCAAGATATTTGTGAAGTACAAATGGGCCTCATTTCTTGGATCTTCTTCTGTGTTCTTAATTACAGGCTGGACTGGCTATTAATTATCTCACTAATATACAAGCTTCGAAATATAAGGAACACAGATACATTTAAGAACCATGTCTGTGTTCCTTGTATTCGAAGCTTGTTCTGCTCTTTTGGCATTTCTTGCTGTGACATGCTAAATGTCAGAGACGTCTCCGGCATCTGATGACAGTCCAAGAGGCACATTTAATTGTTTTTCTGGTTTTGGAAAGTTTTATCTTACATCCTTCCTGTGCCATTAAACGTCACATAGTGCTTGCGTGGTAGGTCACCAAGTTTTCCTGTTTTCAGCAAGCTTTTAAAACTCATGAAGGGATTTTATGCCTACTAATTTGGCCTCTCTTAACAATGTCTTCTTTAGAGTTTGACATGGTTAACCTCTTTTTCTTCAGCCTGTTGTTCCACTTGATAACTTGTTTTGGGATTCTCTGATTGTTTCTTATCATCATATGACAGAAATATGCCATCTCCTTTTTCTGATCACCCATGAGATAGGTTGTTGTGGAAAGTATTATATCATAGTACAAAAAAAAAAGAAGACTTCTGATGTTCCACTTCTCAGTGATGTTTGGTTTTTCAGCAGAAGTCCAGAACCTAACTTACCATATATGCTTGTATGTTATGATGGTCTTTCTAACGTTTCTGCATACTCCACCACTTTCATTTAGTATCACACCAGATAAGCTGTAACAATCTTGTTCTGAAGCACAATCTCTAGATTATCATGACGTTTAATGTGTCCAAAATATTTAGTTTTCTCTCTTTAATCCTCTTTACCAGCCAGCCTTCTTCAATATTAAGTTCTTGTAGTATGGATGTATTTGTTCTTTTTTGTGTCCATGATATTTGAAGAACTCTTCTGTAACATTTACATTCAAAGGCATTTATGTGTTTCTCAGCTGTTTTGTTAAGTGTCCACGTCTCACAGGCATATGTTGTGATGGGAAAGACGCATGCCCTTAAAAATCTCATCTTTGTAGTTCTGTCTGTTCCTCTCCACAGATTCCTTAGTTGTTTTACTTTCTGAAGAACGATAGATGTCTTCCTTTTAATTTCTCTCATTGTATCTCCATTATTAGTTAGTAGTGATCCAAGATATTCAAAACTCTCCACTTCTTCCAATCTTTCTTCATTGATACTTATTTCAGCTGCCTTGTTTGTTTTGTCAGCCTCCACTTATATTTACCTTTATGAAAATCAACAGACTGAGATGGCTCAGACACTTGGAGAGGATGGATGAAATAGACAGACAAAAATGGCTTATACAGAAGTGATAAACAGAGACAGACTAAAGGCAGACTAAGACAACAGTGGCATGACAGCCCAGAAGAAGACCTACAAGCCTTTAGAGCATACATTTGGCAGGAGAAAATTGAGAACAGAGAGGAATGGAGACAAGTCTTGCCTGTAGAAATGAGCTGCAATGGCTCAGAAAGAAGAATGAATGAATGAACGAACGAACGAACGAATGAATGAATGATGCATCAGTAAAAGAAATTTTAGTTTTGGGTAATTTTGAAATAAGCCAGAATGAGGTTGATAATATCCTACACATATTAGATATGGCTTAATTATACTTCTTATTTTATTTTTCAGGTATCGGAATAACTGTAGCGTTAGTCAACAGCATTTTGGAATTTTCAGTTGAACTAGAACTCAAATATCAAGGATTGATAAAAGGGCTTTTGGGAAATTTCAATAACAACAGTGCAGATGACTTTATATTTCCTAATGGAACAACCTTGCCAAATAATTCATCTGAGAGAGAGCTTTATGAGTATGGCAAGACCTGTAGGTTACTGTTTGTTTGGGTTTTTTTTTGTGTGCATATTTTTGACATATTTACAATGTGACAAGGAGGTAGGAAAAATTATATTCAAAACTCTCCACTTCTTCCAGTTTTTCCTCATTGATACATATTTCAGCCGCCTTGTTTGTTTTGTCAGCCTCCACTTATATCTGCCTTTATGAAAATTGATAATTTATGCAATAGTTAAAGCTTTATTAAGTATTCAGTTTTGGAGTTGTTTTTTTTTTTTAATTGATGACTTTTGTCCAAAGAATTTTGACCATATTTTTCGTACGGCATTAATTAGTTGTTGGATTTCTTCAACTTCTTTTTTTCTCTTTTTGTTATTAGTCTCCATTGTTCTGCAAATTCTTAAGATGTAATTAGTTTTTCACATTCAGCTTCTCCATCCATCCGTATACTTGACAGGTGATTAACTAAACACCTTGTGATGTCTTACACCAACAAATTCTCTTCACTTTTCACAGTCCACATCCAGCCTTTGTATTGTACCTCATTTTTGTCTCTACAGTTCTCTGCCAGGTAATCTATGGTCAACCTCTCTTTCTTTTAACCCTTGGGCGTCCATCTCATGGTTGTTTTAGTGACGTATCTGAGGTCTTTTCAGAGCACATAACCAGTCTATTTTCAGTTTGTTTTTTTTTTTGCCATTATAACATGCGGGTGTCTGAGTGGCGAAGTAGTTAGTGCATTGGTATCTTATGGAGATGGTTGGGGGTTCGTATTCAGCTGGAGGCACCCCAGTCACCCAGCTGTAGAAATAGGTACCCGACTTTGTCTGGAGTTGGGGAAGGAAAGGCAGCCAGGCGTGATACTGACTTTTCATCCTCTAGTGTGCTGACAGGTCAAGGATAATATGGGCACTAACACCATATCCCTATGTGCCTCTAAGGCATGACAGGATTACCATTACTGTTACCGTTTATTATAATATGCATATCTTTGTGCTCACATTGAACAAGCAGATCTCTATTATTTATTGTTTGTGGCCAGTAAACGTTCAAAATCTTTCTGAAGCAGGTTGTGTAGAATGAGGATAATTTGTGTTAACTTCTAAGAAAGCTTTTTCATTTGTTTTTTTTTGTGACTGTACATTATATAAAATCCTTCTGTCTGTTTAGCCATATAAATTTAGTAAAGAGGATTAAACAGAGAAAACTTAAATATTTTGGACATATTAAACTTCATGAGAATTTAGAGAAGACCGTTTCTGAAATGTACATAATTGGAAGAAGGAAAAAGACCAAGGCAAAGATGGCTGCAAGACATCGTTGATATATAATCTGTGAATGGATGCATCAGCAGCATGGCACCTTGCTTACAACTGAGAGGCCTACAGGAGAGCTGTTAGGAAGGCAAAGTTCCACAATGGACATGCAAATGACTGACTGATTAATGTTTTAAAATACTTGTTACCAACAGCAATTTGCTTATACTGCTGTATTTCTTTTAAAGGATGAGATAAAAAATAAATTTTGAATTCTTTTCCTATTTTTAATGTTTATATGTGGCAACTGAAAAAAAAAAAGCTTCATTAGCAGTGACTTTGGTTACCTCAAGAATTTGGAAACTTAACAAACAGTTCAGAAGTTAATAGCTGTCTTGCTTTTTTTATGCATTCCCTCAGTCTTAAAATAGTTTTAGCAAAAACCATTATTTCGTTATATGCCATGTTCATGTCAAGTATAACATTTGAAATTAAATAATTATGTTACCTCTCACAGGGGCTGTTAATGACAGCATCTTTGCTTATGGTCCTGGAGAAAATACAACCACCTTCTCCGATCCAGATTTTATGCCCATATTTTTGGATGAAGCAAATAGCACTGAAAGAGCAGAAGCAGAGAAGATTTGTGGAGGATCAAGTAATCTTGCTTGTATATTTGACTATATTGCCACAAAGAGTAAAGAAATTGCCACAAGCACCAAAGATGTCAGTTCAAAATATCAGAACGAAGAGGATGATATGTGTAAGTTAATCTGAGCTTTAGTTTAACAAATTTCATTTATCGTTATTTGTATCAGTCATTTGCCAGTTTTATCTGGAATTTGTGGGTGATTTTTTTAAACAAAATATAACATCTAATATCACTTCTGGCTTGGGGACAAGCTTGAATGAAAATATGCTGGACATTTTGACAAAATCTGGGTGAACAGAAAACACAGCACACCTATAGCCACAAGATAGAATGTTTGGTCTGAGCCTAGTCAAGTACTTCAGCAACTGAAACAGTACACAATAAAAGAAGGCAATAATTTAAACAGGAAAATATTACAGCCTTCCTCTAAAAAAGCAGTAAAATCTATACTATGGGGAGTTTCAGTACAAGGGAAGGCTTCTACTTAGAGCAGTGTTTCCCAAACTGAGCGATAATGCCCCCCCCCCCCCCACCCTTGGGGTATTGGAAAGGATGGGGGGTACAAAAGAAAAGGGGTCAGTGGGAAAATTAAGTAGCAACAAGGACTGTAATGCCTTCCTGTTTAGCAATTTTCAACCTGATATTAATAAACTTGTGTACCAACATGAAATTCATCTGTCACATTAAAGGCTGAGAAATTAATGCAGTAGGTGAGGTATAAATGTACTCCTTCATAGTGTTAAATAAACTGGTTTGCTAATTTAAGTTTTAGTTGTGTAATGCACATCCTAGATTAATAGGCTGTTGCACAAGTAGTACATGGATACAAAAAAGAACAAATATGTCCCATACTACAAGAGCTTAATATTGAAGAAGGGTGGCTAGTAAAGAGGATTAAACAGAGAAAACGTAAATATTTTGGACACATTAAACATCATGATAATTTAGAGAAGACCATCTTGAAAGGGTATGTAATTGGGAAAAAGAAAGAGAGGAAGACCAAGGCGAAGATGGCTGCAAGACATCATTGATATTCTACAAATGGATGTATCAGCAGCAGGGCACCTTGCTTACAACTGAGAAGCCTACAGGAAAGCTGTTAGGGAGGCAAAGTTCCACAAGGGACATGCAAATGAATGACTGGCTGACTGATTGATTGACTGACTGATTGACTGACTGATTGACTGACTGACTGATTGACTGACTGACTGACTGACTGACTGACTGACTGATAAGTAGTACATGGTGGTGTTGACAAAGTGGCTGGTAGAAAAAAGGGGTGGGAGCCCAGTTAAGCTTGGCAAGCACTGACCTAGAAAATTTAATCTTAAGGTAGTTGTAAAATTTAATCTTAAGGTAGTTGTAATATTTAATCTTAAGGTAGTTGTAACATTTAATCTTAAGGTAATTGTAAAATTTAATCTTAAGGTAGTTGTAACATTTAATCTTAAGGTAGTTGTAACATTTAATCTTAAGGTATTTGTATAATTTGACAAATATTTACACTTTATTAATTTTGTTTGTGCTAGGATGCAGATGTTTCTTTTTCTCAATTTTATTAAGAAATGTTACATTTGTATTGGCTCACAATTTTGCTGATTTAGTTCTCCAATTGTTAATGAATCTAATACTGTGTATATTCTAGCCAATAGGGCTCCAGTGATCAATGGTACAGAACGGCTGAATGTGACTATTAACAAGCCTGTGCAGCTGACGCTAACTGGCAGCGACCCAGATAATGACACTATCACCTATGTATTGATAAACAACCCAAACAGTGGGAATTTCACTTACACTAATAACACAATCTTCACAGCTAATTACACACCAGTGGACCTTACTCCAGTGAATATTGCGTAAGTTGTTTTTTTTTCTTAATGATTTTGTTTCATTCAGTGATAAGTGCTTTGATGAACCTAAAAGTCAGCAGTGTTGACTAACTGAACTAATGCATGGTTTATGGTCTGTGTCATCATCATCAAATCACCCCCTCAACATATCCATCAGTGTCCTGTGTCTGACAGTGCCTGTCCTGTGTTGGTTGACCAGTTGTCTCACATGCCCAGTATGTCTCTCTTTCCTGGACATGCCGATCTATATTCCGAGCTCTCTCTGAGTCTGAGAGCGATGTAGATTCACTGCTCTGGGAGTCCTCCACTCTGTCTATCTCTCTGAGTGAGTTAACAATATCAGCTCATTCCAGTGGCTGTCCATCTGCAGTGATGGCAGAGCCAGCCAGTCTATCAGCTCTCTCATTTCCCTGGGTGCCCACGTGCCCAGGGACATAGATGAGGGTGACTCTGAGAATTGCTGATTTCTGCAATGACTCAAGCCACTGCCTGCATACAGAACCTGCCTCGACCTTCCGGATCATACTCATTTAATCACTTTGTATGCAGACACGGGTGTGGTCTTGTGACTCCAGCCATATGAATGCTTTCATTACTGCCATAACCTCCATCGCTTGTGGTCATAGCGAAGGCACAGCTGGCTTCCTGGATTGTTCTGTCTGCCAAAGTGCTGTGAATTCCCAAGGACCTGTCTGTGTAAATCACAGCATCTGCTTCACTGATGAGGGCATTGACCTTAGCATTCACAGCAAGTAGATTCTGCTCCTTGCTTCTCTTGTTCAGACCTAATGATGCAAGAGAAGGTGCCCTGAATGCTGGAGGCACAGGCACCCATTCCTTGCTGGGGTTGATGTTGTTGGGTTCACAGACCTGGCTGAAGACTTCTCAAAGTCCCCACAGAAATGATGTTATTCTCCTCCACTGTAAACAAACTGTGCCACCTCTGCACATCAACCTTTCTATTACAGGAATATACATTCACGATCACAAGCATGGTTGGGGTCTGCATTCTGACAGCGTGCACCTGCATTGCATCACTGTCCCACTTAGACATATAAGCACATGCCACCAAGTTTTCTCACACAAGAATGGCCTGTCCGAGGTGCCGCCTGTTGTAGAAACAGTGAAAACCCACGATCCTCACTGTTCTGTCACCGAGATGTATTTCTTGTAGGGCCATGATGTCGGCGCCATACAGGAGTTTGTTTGAACAGGTCAACGTTGATGAAGTGAAGCACAGTTCCAGTACAGAATGGAAATGTTCTTTAGACCTAACCTATCACACTTCAGCTGCCTTCTACACGCACCAACCCGTTTACCTTTCCTTGTTTTTCTTGCTTGATGTTGTCGTCTCCAGCCCATCCATGCTGTGTCATCTCTTGTTATGTCTGGTGTCGACTTCACCACTGAATGCTGATGGACTGTTGAGGGCTGTCTGGACCCACATGCATGCTCTCGGTTGCACAGTCAAAAACCCATTTCCATATTAACGACTGGCTAAATCACAGTCATCCAGCTCCTTAGCACATGGACACATCTTGATCTTGGTAACTCCGCTAGGAATTTCTCTCTTAAAATGCACACAACATGAAAAATACACTTTCCAGCCAAGCCGGCAGAAAGAATACTGCTATCTTGGTACACACTAATGCATACAAATGTAAAGGTTAAAGGTAAAATCCCCATTTCCATGCCATTAAGGCATATTGGGATATGGTGTCAGGTCTATATTTCTGAGACCATCAGCACATGAAAGCGTGATGTGGTCAGTATCATGCCTGGGTGCATTTACCTTCCCAGATTCCTCTGGTACCCATTTTTAGAGCCTGGGTAGACCTAGGACCTTTTTAGTGTCATGGTACCAGAAAAAAAATCCCCACTGCTGCGACTTTAACCTAGTACCACTGGATTAGTAGACCAAGTGTCTAACCACTCAGCCACCAGGCTTTAGCTAATGAAAATTCCAGTAATACAAGAAAGCAATGTAATTTAATATGCTGTAAATCTGTTTAACATATTAAAGATAGAATGTAATATTTCTGTAGCCATCTCAAATCTTGCAATCATGGGTAAGGATGCATCTTTCTAAACAAGATCCAGTAATTCCCATGTTCCATTTTTTCCCTTTATTTGAACCCCTCTTTTCACTGAAAGCAGGAGTTTCTCATTGTTCTTTACAATGATTGAAAATACATTCCTTTTATGATGGTCAGTGTTTTACCAATCTTATGATGCCCATATGTATCAATGAGGAAAAATTGGAAGAAGTGGAGAGTTTTGAATAACTTGAATCACTACTAACTAATAATGGAGATACAATGAGGGAAATTAAAAAGAGGACATCTATCGAAAGTAAAACAACTAAGGAATCTGTGGAGAGGAACAGACAGAACTACAAAAAAGAGATTTGTAAGGGCATGCATCTTTCTCATTGCAACATATGCCTGTGAGACCTGGACACTTAACAAAACAGCTGAGAAATACATAAATGCCTTTGAATGTAAATGCTACAGAAGAGTTCTTCAAATACCATGGACACAAAAAAAGAACAAATATATCCATACTACAAGAACTTAATATTGAAGAAAGCTGGCTAGTAAAGTGGATTAAACAGAGAAAATTTAAATATTTTGAACACGTTAAACTTCATGGTAGTCTAGAGAAGACCGTCTTGGAAGGGTACATAATGGGAAAAAAAAGAGAGGAAGACAAAGACAAAGATGGCTGCAAGACATCATTGATGATCTGCAAATGGATGTATTAGCAGCAGGCAATCTTGCTCACAGCCATAGGCCTACAGGAGTGCTGTTAGGGAGCAAAGTTCCGCAAGGGACATGCAAATGAATGAATGAACACATTTCTAGCATTCTATAAAATCTAAACTTCCAATGCAGACTCCCTTAGCTGACCATGAGGGTCTGTGTAGCCAGGTTTGGAACCATTGCTCTAGTATATTAATAATACTGTTTTCCCCATATCTTTCATGATCAAACACACATATATGCCAGCAAGTTATGTTCTGTGAAATGTTGTTATATGTTGAATAAAATTATTCTCTTAATTTATGTTATCTGCTCTTAATTTATTTTATCTTGATCTTAATTTATACTTCATTGCTGTTAATTTATACATTTTTGCTCTTGATTTATACCATCTTGGCAGTATTCTAACCTGTTACAC
The DNA here is from genome assembly GCA_009760885.1 of Achatina immaculata. Taxonomy (NCBI): domain Eukaryota; kingdom Metazoa; phylum Mollusca; class Gastropoda; order Stylommatophora; family Achatinidae; genus Lissachatina; species Lissachatina immaculata. The sequence continues at coordinate 10,163,504 of CM019715.1, forward strand.
TGAAACACATCCACATTTTTTTCCAAGAAGCAGGCAACTGTAATAATTATTTCTGATATCTTCAGCCCATTGGCAGTGAAGGGCATCATGAAGTATTACAACAATATAACATTTTTCTGTATATTATAGAGTGGCTGCTGTAGACAACAAGGGATTATCATCTGAAGTGGCAGAGGTGACCTTGGTAGCATGTAGTGGATGCAGTGGTGGAAATGGGACATGCAACTTTGAAGACCTGACAAATACCTCTAACCCATATTACATGATAGCCACTTGTGACTGTGAAGCACCATATTCAGGTGGGTGCTCCCTTCTCCTGTCCCAGTGCCATTTTTAAGTGTTGAATAGCGGCTCTGTGTGATAGCACTGTGCATTACTTATATAATCTAGCAGTTATAAGTAGCTGTGTTCTCTGACAATGTGTGTTAGTTCTATAAAGCCAATTTTGATAAGTAGTTTGTGTGAGGTAATTTTGAGAAATAGCCACATGAGTTGGTTTTGAGCAGTTGTGTGAACTAATTTTGAGAAGTAGTATATTAGCTAGGTTTGAGAAGTGGCATGTTAGATAGGTTTGAAAAGTAGCAATATGAACTAACATTGTGAAGTATTGTCTGAGCTGTCATTGTGCAGTAACTGAGCAAGCTATTCTTGTCAGAGTAAAAAATTTACATGCTTCTCAGGGTCATTCAAGAATGAGGAAATTAGAAACTTTTTCAGTTTTTTTTTTTTTTTATCTCTTTGCTGAAAGACAAAATTGATTGCTTATACTTAGAGAAATGTTTCATCATTGCTGTTGCTTGCCTGCAGGTGAAAACTGTGAACAAGACAAGAATGGATGTGAAAACAATCCCTGTCCATATCTTACAACATGTTATGATGTTCCAGCATTTGAAGAAGAGTTAACAGGCCAAGCATACACATGTAGTAACTGTACCCCAGGATACACGTTTATTATGACTGAAAACAGCACAAAGTGTGATGGTGAGGAGGCAGTGTACTTTTATCTTGTGTGGTGATAATCAACATCATTTTGTATCACTGCAGCTGCTGCAGCTGCAAATATAGTTTTTATCTTACAGGCAGTGTTGCAATCATATTTAGCCATCTCGTACTATCCTTCATACTTCCAGTCTGGTCAAATGATTTTCTTTTTCCATGCCATTTGGTCAGTCTACTTAGATACTTTCTTTTAATATAATTATTATTATCATTGTTATTGATACTACTATATTAATTGTGATATAAAGATGAGAGCATCATTTTCTCTTTTTAATATATCAGTTTTCTTCCTATAAGTTTGATGTTAGCGTGGAGATTTCTGAAACATTAGCTTAATGTTTTCTTGGAGCTGAGTGGCATAGTGGTTAGTGCTCTCGTCTCCCACAATGAGGTCGGTGGATCAAGTACAGCCGGAGGTGTCCCAGTGATCCAGCTACAGAAATGGGACAGAGCTGCTTCTGGGGCTTGGAAATAGAAAGATGGCTGCTAGATGTGATACTGCTTGGTCCGTGGACCACAATTGCTCCTCAGAGCATTATCATGTGGACATCATATTAAGAGAATGTCATGGTTGATCAGCTTTCCTGATAATTTATTAAGTGAAAAATTTTTGGACGTTCTGTGCAGTGACTTCAGTTATGAGTAGGTGAAGGTAGCACTCTCAGTCCTGAGAGACACTTAGGGATATGGTGTTAGTCATGTTCTTACTCAAAGTATCAATATCTATTCACTAGTTCTCCTAAGAACCTATCCCAAACTAGCTCATAGTTTTATCACCTCTGTATGACTATCTGCTTCTATATCTCTCTGTCTATTTTGCAAGGTGCACTTCTATTTCTCTTTGCACATCTCTCTTGGTCTCGATCTATTTATTTGAGACTGCCTGAGTGTCTGAGTATCATAGTGTCAGAGTTTCTTCGTCACAGAGCATCTGGTTATCTGAGTACTTTGGTGTCGGAGTTTTAGTTCTGCTCCTGAGTCATTGTGCATACCTCTCTATACATCTTTCTGCACCTCCTCTGCCTGTGCATCCTTTGGCTCCTTTGCTTGTGCCTCCACTTTCTGGGTTCCTCTGCCCCTCTATCTTGAAAGCCCAGTCTGATGCACTGACCAGTTGGTATTTCTGCACCACCTCTAGATGTCCACTCGTTTCTGTATGTGTCCCTATTGGTTCTTGAGTCATAACCTGTCAGGTTAGTGTTGTCGAATGTCCACCCTTTGCCTGTGGCACCTTCTACCTCTACTTGTCTGATTGCAAGTCGTTTCTTTATTTGTTGTGTCTAGTTTGCAAACTATCCATCGGCAACAAGACTTTTGGCTTTTCTTAAATTTATCTAGCCTCACTCTCCAGTTATCACATCTGGGAAGTTGTTCTCAAGCATTTGGGTTCTGTCGGAAATTAACTGTCTGTCATCCTATTGTTAGATTTCTTGCACCTTTGCTTTGTTGTCACCTGTTATTTCATTTGCCAGATGGCCGTGTCTGCCTATTTTACTTATGAGTGTCTTTCTTTAGCATGTCTCTATCTCAGCGCCATTGTATCTGCCTTTTCTATTCTTTTCTATTCATCTGTTTCTTCTGTTTACCCTTGTCAGTGTCCAGTCATAATGGTCATTCACTAGTGATGTGGGAATTGGTTTTCTACCTTGTTCTCTAATTTTCCTATCTAACTTTTCTGTTCTTACTTGATGGTAACTATTATAGCTAAAATATATTAATAATTCTCAGTTACAAGGGACTATGCTATATTTTGCATAATTTAGATGTTGATGAATGCAACTCTACAAATGCGTGTGATGCCAATGCTGAATGCACGAACAATATTGGAAGCTACACATGTAGGTGTAACCAGGGATTCAGGATGAACAGCACTGGCAGTTGTTTAGGTAAGTATAAACAAGATCATTTTAAGCAAAAGCAGTAAATTCTCTTTGGTACAAAAGATGCTAATGTAAGGGAATGTGGTAATTATTTAAACTCTGTAGTCATATCCCCCCCCCATCCCCCACTCTAGAAGTGTAAAACTGTAGTATTGTGCCTAGAATGAACTATAAATCTGTAGTATTGTGCCTAGAATGAACTATAAATCTGTAGCATTGTGCCTAGATTGAACTATACATCTGTAGTATTGTGCCTGGAATGAACTATAAATTTGTAGTATTGTGCCTGGAATGAACTATAAATCTGTGGTGTTGTGCCTAGAGTGAACTATAAATCTGTAGTGTTGTGCCTAGAATGAACTATAAATCTGTAGTGTTGTGCCTAGAATGAATTATAAATCTGTAGTATTGTGCTTAGAATGAACTATACATCTGTAGTTTTGTGTAGTATTGTGCCTATAATGAACTATACATCTGTAGTTTTGTATAGTATTGTGCCTAGAATGAACTATACATCTGTAGTATTGTGTCCAGAATGAACTATAAATCTGTAGTATTGTGTCCAGAATGAATTATAAAACTGTATTTTTGAGCCTGGAATGAGCTATAAATCTATAATATTGTGCCTGGAATGAAAAATAAATCTGTGGTATTGTGTCTGGAATGAGCTATAAATCTGTAGTATCATGCCTGGAATGAGCTATAAATCTGTAGTATCGTGCCTGGAATGAACTATAAATCTGTAGTATCATGCCTGGAATGAACTATAAATCTGTAGTATTGTGCTTGGAATGAACTATAAATCTATAGTATTGTGTCTGGAATGAACTATAAATCTGTAGTATCATGCCTGGAATGAACTATAAATCTGTAGTATCATGCCTGGAATGAACTATAAATCTGTAGTATCATGCCTGGAATGAACTATAAATCTGTAGTATCATGCCTGGAAAGAACTATAAATCTGTAGTATTGTGCTTGGAATGAACTACAAATCTGTAGTATTGTGCTTGGAATGAACTATAAATCTGTAGTATTGTGCCCAGAATGAACTATAAATCTGTAGTGTTGTGTCTGGAATGAACTATAAATCTGTAGTGTTGTGTCTGGAATGAACTATAAATCTGTAGTATTGTGCCTGTAATGAACTATAACTCTGTAGTATTGTGCCTGTAATGAACTATAAATCTGTAGTATTGTGCCCGGAATGAACTATAAATCTGTAGTATCTTTCTCTTCCCCCCCTCCCCTAAATGCACATACCCCCATGTACTGTCTAACAGGGGTCTATGAATTGTTGGTTTATGGCTGTTTCATGATAATGGAGATGCTCTACAAACATTCACGTCCACAACTTGCCAGCACTTCTTGCTGTTTGTTCATCTACTTATTTTACTACATGCTGTGACTAAGCTCTGTACTGCTTTTGATCAAGCAGGTTTGGGGCTTTGCTCTTCTCACCTGCCCTACTTGTCTTATGTGAAGTTTCATTTGCACAACACCTTTATAAATTTATGTATAATTGTGTAGCTTTTTGCATAAATATTTGTGTGACCATTTTTTTTTTAGATATCAATGAATGCGTTGAAAACCAGCACATGTGTACCCAAATCTGCAACAATACATTTGGATCCTATGATTGTGCATGCGAGGAAGGGTTTAAGCTTAGTCCACTTGGATTCAACTGCACGAAGATTGAAAATTTTGGTAAGGACTACAGATATCTTCTTTATGTAAATGCAGTCTCGAAACATACTTCACATAAATGTGTTGTGAGGTTAAAGTTTAACAAATTACATTGTCTGAAGTGATTATTTTTGTAATGTGAATTATGAAGTTCATTTAACTGAACTTCCAAGACTTGTAAGATGCAGTTTGACATCATCATCATCATCATCAATGTGCCATACTGGTAGGTGTGTATAGTCATGCTTCTTTATAGATCTCAGTCCTTGATATCACCATCATCTCAGTTTTTATTTATGGCACTGACTACCAGTTTGGCAGCTGACAGTTATTCATGTATAGAGTCCATGATTTTTGTTTTATTTTGATCTTCTCATTTATCTCTTATGTTGTTATGGTGTTTTCTTACTGTATGTCCAATGAGTGATGAGTGTTGTTTTCTTTTCTATATCTGCTTTCATTAAACATTCCCTATTTGTTGTCTTAGCTGCTGATGGTTCTCTTAACATTCTTCTAAATAAAAACCCACATCTCTGTTACCTCTAGTGATCTTTATATTGATCTCTTCATTGTTTCACTTCCATAGAGTAAGATAGGCTCAAAGCAGGATTTTAGAACTCTTTTTCTATGTTTGGTGCACAGTGATGTGTTGTAAGAGATGTTTCTCATTTCTTTGAACCACAAATCAAGGGATGCAACCATTGAAAAACATGAAATGACTGATTCACTCTCATACTTAGCTGTGTTCTTTTCTTCTGAGAGATAAATTTGAAAGTGGTAGACATTAGTTGTTGACATGTTACTTTGAAGTTATAGTTTTTTTTCTCAAACAGAATGATAGATTGAAGTTTGACTATTTAAATCATATTTTAGTTTTTGTGTTATGACTTGTATTAGCTATTTGTAGATGTTACTTGCAATGGCAAACTGGTTGCAAGTAAATCAACAACCTATGCAACCACTACTTTGATAATGGAAGTGCAGGCAGCATCAGAAGCAACTTCCTGGTTGGTGGAGCAGAATGACTCCCATGGGGTCATTGTAACAGACTCCCAAAGCATGTTACAGAGAAATGATAGGCTTTTCTTTCACAAGGAGTGGATTCAGCTTCTAGAAGGCTCTTGGCTATCTAGTTTGATATGGGTCTACTGTCCAAGTCATATGGGAGTTTTTTTCAACAGTATATCAGTTTTTCTTCTCTTGAAAAGATCCCTTAGCAAAGTTAAATCAGTTTTTTTTTTACAGAACCATATGGAAATTTGTTTTTTTAACTTTCTTATTACACCCGCATGGGCATGTATCTTTCCCATCGCAACATATGCCTGTGAGACCTGGACACTTAACAAAACAGCTGAGAAATGCCTTTGAATGTAAATACTACAGAGGAGTTCTTCAAATATCGTGGAGACAAAAAAGAACAAATATATCTATACTACAAGAGCTTAATATTGAAGAGGATCTTTATATTGATCTCTTCATTGTTTCACTTCCATAGAGTAAGATAGGCTCAAAGCAGGATTTTAGAACTCTTTTTCTATGTTCGGTGCACAGTGATGTGTTGTAAGAGATGTTTCTCATTTCTTTGAACCACAAATCAAGGGATGCAACCATTGAAAAACATGAAATGACTGATTCACTCTCATACTTAGCTGTGTTCTTTTCTTCTGAGAGATAAATTTGAAAGTGGTAGACATTAGTTGTTGACATGTTACTTTGAAGTTATAGTTTTTTTTCTCAAACAGAATGGGAGATTGAAGTTTGACTATTTAAATCATATTTTAGTTTTTGTGTTATGACTTGTATTAGCTGTTTGTAGATGTTACTTGCAATGGCAAACTGGTTGCAAGTAAATCAACAACCTATGCAACCGCCACTTTGATAATGGAAGTGCAGGCAGCATCAGAAGCAACTTCCTGGTTGGTGGAGCAGAATGACTCCCATGGGGTCATTGTAACAGACTCCCAAAGCATGTTACAGAGAAATGATAGGCTTTTATTCCACAAGGAGTGGATTCAGCTTCTAGAAGGCTCTTGGCTATCTAGTTTGATGTGGGTCTACTGTCCAGGTCATATGGGAGTTTTTTCAACATTATATCAGTTTTTCTTGTCTTGAAAAGATCCTTTAGCAAAGTTAAATCAGTTTTTTTTTTACAGAACCATATGGAAATGTGTTTTTTTAACTTTCTTATTACACCCACATGGGCATGTATCTTTCCCATCGCAACATATGCCTGCGAGACCTGGACACTTAACAAAACAGCTGAGAAATGCCTTTGAATGTAAATACTACAGAAGAGTTCTTCAAATATCGTGGAGGCAAAAAAGAACAAATATATCTATACTACAAGAGCTTAATATTGAAGAAGGCTGGCTAGTACAGAGGAATTTTAGATTAAAATCTTAGCCTGGACAGAAGGACCACCTTGTTGATCATAGTATCTTCCTTGCGAGTAAGATATGTGTAAGATATGGAAATTATGAAAATTTAACTTAAATTTTTTTATTTTTCAGACCCATGCTCAAATTTAACAAGGAATAATAATTGCTCATATGGGTGTCGCAATAATTTGGGGGTTGCCCAGTGCTTTTGTGAGACTGGCTACCGGTTGGCAGCTGACGGTTATTCATGTGATGGTATGTATAAGAGCAAGTTGAAAAGTAAATGCAAATCAAACAATGTAGCCATTGAAAATATATGAAAAGACATTTTAGCTTTCCTTGAGTCTTTTCATGTCTTTTTCAGTGGTTACATCCCTTGATTTGTAGTTACTTTTTGGCTAACCCTCATATTTATCGGTTCTTTTCTTGACTCACTCTCATATCTGTTGGTTCTTTTCTTGACTCACTCTCATATCTATTAGTTCTTTTCTTGACTCACTCTCACATCTATTAGTTCTTTTCTTGATTCACTCTCATATCTATTAGTTCTTTTCTTGACTCACTCTCATATCTGTTGGTTCTTTTCTTGACTAACTCTCATATCTATTAGTTCTTTTCTTGACTCACTCTCATATCTGTTGGTTCTTTTCTTGACTCACTCTCATATCTATTGGTTCTTTTCTTGACTCACTATTATATCTGTTGGTTCATTTCTTGGCTCACTCTCATATCTGTTGGTTCTTTTCCTGACTCACTGTCATATTTATCAGTTCTTTTCTTGACTCGCTGTCATATTTATTAATTCTTTCCTTGACTCACTCTCATATCTATTGGTTCTTTTCTTGACACACTCTCATATTTATTGTTTTTTTTTCTTGACACACTCTCATATTTATTGGGTTTTTTTTCTTGACTCACTCTCATATTTATTAGCTTTTTCTTTTGAAATGTGAATCTGAAACTGATAGATATTAGCCATTTGTAGATGTTACTTGCAATGGCAAACTGGTTACAAGTAAACCAACAACCTATGCAACCACCACTTTGAGCATGATAATGGAAGTACAGGCAGCATCAGAAGCAACTTCCTGGTTGGTGGAGCAGAATGACTCCCATGGGGTCATTGTAACAGACTCCCAAAGCATGTTACAGAGAAATGATAGGCTTTTCTTCCACAAGGAGTGGATTCAGCTTCTAGAAGGCTCTTGGCTATCTAGTTTGATTGGGTCTACTGTCCAGGTCATGTGGGAGTTAAAGGCAATGAGAAAGCACAAACTAGCAAGAGTACCCTAAGAATGGACAGGGAGGAGATTAGAAGAGCCACCTTGGACAGGCTGTGAATGGAGGATGACATTGGATTGAATGACAACAATCACATCCGGAGGATGATGAAGTTGGAGGACATGAGGGGAAATGGACGTTTTTCTGAACAAAGTGGTTTAGTGCACGTTACTAAAAAAACAGTGTGTGATTGGCTCCATCAACAGGCGCACACTTTGGTGGGTGTTGGAATGGAAGGCAGAACACATAAGGGAATGTTAGGAGTGGGGGGAGGCCAGTCTTTGATTACAGATTACAGATGTTACTGAGCACGATTTTAATGAGTATCTTCTCTTGTCTTCTTAATATAATCTCATCTTGATTATACAAACATTTGATTGACATAACTGATCCCAGTAACATGAAACTCTGTTTCAAGCATCATTGCCACTTCACATTCTGTTATTTTTTCAGATGACTCAGTGCTCTTACACGGTTGCTAGCCACATGAAACTGGTCTTTTGCCAGTTTTTCCCAGTTCTCATGGCTAGCTATAATACCTCTAATGATTTACAAATATATTTCTGATACTCTCCTCCTCTTCCTCCTCATTCTCCTCATTCTCCTCCTCCTCCTCCTTCTTCTTCTTCTATCTCTCTTGAATTGTGAGCATGGTGTTCTTTGTAGTCAATAAAGTGATGGTGTTTCAGCAAAATATCATGTCAGAATTGTGAGGGGGGGGGGGGGCGGGGGTGTTACAACAGCTATTTTTTTCAGTACCGAATTGATCTAAAAAGTAAGGGATATGGAATACTTCCTTCACAGACTCAGTTGAACTGAGGATTGATGATCTTTTCTCCATTGACTAGGCTAGGCCTGTTGGGGGGGGTACAGGAACTTGATAGGCAGATGCTCCCCATTCCAGAAGCTAGCATGTCAGTTATGGTTCATAGACTGTCAGATATGACAGTTTCTTCACCCATTCTGATACTTTCCACACTTTGCTGTCAGTTCATTTTTTGACATTCTACTCCTGTGTCCTTATTTTGATCAGTTAATCACCATTTCTCATACTATCATCATGGAACTGAACACATTTTTTCATCTTGCTGAATAAAGTAAAGGTCAGTTCTGAGTTATGAACAGCTGCTGAAGTTTTCACACATTTGAACCTACTACATTTTGTTTTTTTTTTCATTTTCTGACAGGAAAATATCAGTTATCTCACTTTTTTTTGTGTGGCCTATCACATTGCCTGCTGGTTTGCTTGTCAATTCTGCATCACTGTTATTTTACTAACCTGTCTCTGCCTCCCTGTCTGATCCCTCACAGTTTTACTAGGATAATTTGCTACGTTTTTTTTTTTTTTTCATCGAATAGGTTTTTATTCAGTGTCTTCTTTTACCACTCTCTCGTTTCGATTTAATTTTTAGAAATACCTCTGACCATAAACCTCCATTATTTAAATTACGGAAGCTTTTAAAGAGAGTGATAATTTCATTCAAATTTATTACTGTTCACAGATATAGATGAGTGCAAAGAAAACCTGTGCTCACAGGGATGTGATAACACTCAAGGGAGCTACACATGTTCTTGCTTTGAAGGGTTCAGCTTGGCTGAGGATAAGCTGTCCTGTAATAGTAAGTTTGGGGAGGGGGGTGGGCGTGGGTGGGAAATGCATTATAGGTCATTGTAGGACTTTTAGACAGTCATTTAAGTGACTTTGTAGAAAAATAATTTAAAAAAAAACTGCAGTCATTTGGATTTATTTACATATTTTGGAGTTCATAAACTTGAACTCTGTGATGCTAAATATAAGTAAATCATCATTTCCTGGCAAAAGCATGATGGCCATGATTAATAACAAAAAATATTTGTGTGTCATTGGTTCTCTGTTGTAGTGTAAGAGCTGCGCATATTAATCTTGCACTAAGTCAGAATTATAGATCACAGCTTTATAGATCACAGTTTTATAGATCACAGTTTTAATATTTTTGCTACATAAATTGACATAGACTAATGAGATAAGAAACATTCAGTGAATGTTTAACAAAAATGAAGACTTTTGATAATAAATATTTTTATATAAGCAGTGCAATAAACAAATGGAGTTTTTAGTAATAAGTGATAGAAGAACTGTCCTAAGTGATAGAAGAACTGTCCTAAGAGAGGCAGAAGTTTTGAATTCTGAAGGGTGTCCTTGTATAGAACATTTTAATTTTTACCAGTCATGAGCGCCATTTAAACAGTGTTTTAAAAAACTACAAATAAAATAACTACAGTCGTATGGTTCATATGATTTTGTTCTGTAGTTGAAAGTTATAATTTTAAACTATTGCAAATGCAAAAAAACAGACAGCATTCACTTCTCAGTAAGATTGATTTTATATAACAAAAAATGTTTGTATATTACACATGTTGATTGGTAGATTAAGAATTAATGATGTGATGATGTCCAAAAATATTATCTACAACAACATAACTTTTTAAATTAGTTAGATGACATCATTGTGTAGTGTAGGCATATAAAACTAAGAAGATACAGGAATAACTGTTTGTTTTGTCTGTAGTGTGCCCATCAAACCAGTATGGTATTGAATGCAATCAAACCTGCAATTGTCGAGGAAGGGAAAAAGAGTGTAATAATGTTAAAGGCTGCATCTGTATCGAAGGCTGGACTGGTCAAAACTGTGATATAGACATTGACGAGTGTGACACTGGAGTAGATGACTGTTCCAATGAAACGATCTGTACTAACACAAATGGTTCTTTCACATGTGACTGCCCAAAGGGCTATAATGATACTTACAACAACGGAAGCTGCTTCAGTAAGTGATACTGTAGTGTTTCTGTCTAAACAGTTGATTATTAACTGTCAAAGAAATGTAAAATAAAACTATGAAAATTGCCTAAAATAAACATTATCCTGTTGTGCCACACGGGCTCTTAGGAATATGGCATTAGTGACCACATTTTCCTGGGCCTTATGGCACACTGGAGGTTAATGTGGTCAACACCTCACTTGGTTCCCTCTTTTTCTTCAGCTCTGGATGAATCCAGGTATCTTATTTCTACAGATGGGGGGGGGGGGGGAGAACTTGAAATGCTGATCTCTCAATGAGAGATTAACACACTAAACAGTATGTTTGCCAGTTATCTGTAGCAAATTGCTTGACTGGTAGAAATTGTTTAAAATTTGTCACCACTAATCATGTTTCCACCTTCATTGGTCAGCTTTAAAACTTTTGATTTTTGATCAAAAGTAACATGGAAAAAAATTATGGAGTTTTGTATATTTTAGTAGTGGCTGCCTAAACCACACCAAGTAATTCTGGAGTGACCTTACAGTGCTTATCTGGCACACAGACAGAAATGAAAAATTAAAAACAGATAACAGATTTGACTGAAAGTAACATTTATGAAATGTTACTGTGGGAAATGAAAGAAACAAAACACTCAGATCTATGGGAGTCATGACTCAAAAGGAAATCCCTGAAAAATGAGAAAGGGATGGGTGCAGCATTTATGATATGAAAAGATGTGTTTCTGTTTCACTCTCTGCAACAGTTTTCTGTCTTGCTAGCTCAGCACTTTGACATAAGATATATTAGCATCACAAGAAACATTCATTATACAAAAGTTCTGTGTTAATATAATAACAGTTGTGACAGATCCTTAACAAAACAGCTGAGAAACACATAAATGCCTTTGAATGTAAATGCTACAGAAGAGTTCTCCAAATATCGTGGACACAAAAAAGAACAAATATATCTATACTACAAGAGCTTAATATTGAAGAAGGCTGGCTAGTAAAGAGGATTAAAGAGAGAAAACTTAAATATTTTGGCCACATTAAACGTCATGATAATTTAGAGAAGACCGTATTGGAAGGATACATAATGGGAAAAAGAAAAAGAGGAAGACCGAAACGAAGATGGCTGCAAGACATCGTTGATGATCTGGAAATGGATGCAACAGCAGCAGGCCATCTTGCTCACAACCGAGAGGCCTACAGGAGTGCTGTTTGGGAGGCAAAGTTCCGCAAGGGACATGCAAAGGAATGAATGAATGAATGAATGAATGAATGTGACAGATCTTTGCTAATTTTATATATAGGAAGGAGAATAAAAAAAAAGTTCAGTGCTGTTTTAAAATTACGTGTGAACCACGGTGGATATAAACTTATGCAGTACAAGATGTCTGCAGTGGCTGACTGGTAATCCAAACTTGCACTGCATGGCACGCTGCATCTGTCTGAAGCCAAAGTCAAACTGACATGGACACTCCAGCGCAGGGATGCACTGTTGTTGAACAACACACCGTGGTGAGATTTCTTTAGGCAGAGAGAGTGATAAACCTGCTGAAGTTTGATGCAGAATGTTAGGTCAGCACTGTACTGAAAACAGCGTGACCCAGTGAAAAGTTTATAAAAGTGCAGAGGAAAAAAAAAAGAAGAGGAATGCTGTCAAAAACAGAGTCTTGTTGCACCATGACAATGCACAGCTCCACACAGTGGCCACAGCAGTAGAGGCAGTGCAGCTGCTGTAGTTTGCAAGTCTTTCTCATTCCCCCTTCATATGATCTGACACCATATGATTATCATGAAGAGGCTCTAGTGGTCACAAATTCAACTCATGATGAAGTTAAGGAAGTGGTGCTGATCTAGATTTGGGAGCAGTTGAAAAGCATGTTCTATCAAAGGAATGAAGAAGCTGGTAAAAAGATACAAAAAGTACATCAACCTAACAGGGGGAAATGTGGAGATATGATATAACCGTTATTTTCATTTTGCTCACAGTTCTTACATCCTACATCCTTCCCATGTCTTTAAATGTCAGCATAGGGCTCACATGGTAGTTCACCAAGCTTTCCTGTTTGTGGTGAGCTTTTCAACCTCATCAAGGGATTTTATGCCTACAAATTTGGCCTATCTTAACAATGTCCTCTTTAGAATTTCACATGATTGGCCTCCTTTTTCTTTGGCCTGTTGTGTTGCTCACAGTTACTAGTATGTTATTCAGCAATTCTGTGTTTATTTATTTCTCAATATAATCTTGTTTAATTAACATTTTTAGCAGAATTAACAACAACAACAAAAAACTGCAGATAATTTTGTCTATTCTTTTATTTGTTACTTGCATGCATATGCAGATGCTTAGAAGAGTTTGTCATAGACAAACCAAAGTAGGCAAAGAGTTTAATGACAAAAATAAACTTAGGAAGAATGTATAATATGGTTAACATAAATTAATTCTTAATTTATACATATAGTAATGCTTGAAATGTGTTTGTATAATGTATCTTCTGTCTACCTTCTATGCAGATATCAATGAGTGTGATGATATAACACTGAGCGAGTGTCCAAGTGATCTCTGTGTGGATAACCCAGGCTCTTTCACCTGCTTATGTAGAGTGGGCTTTGAAAAGAATGCCAGTGACATATGTCTAGGTGCATTAATATAGAGTTGTTGTTTGTGTTAAACTGAAAACTTTCTAGTAAGAAAGCTGGTCATGTTATTAGTTTATATATTTATTATTCACAAGTGTCAAGACTACTATGATAAAGCTGGTAATAGTTGAGCTGAGTACATGAACAACCAAAACAAAATTGTATCTTCAAAATGCGAAGATTCGGCAAAGATAGACAGAGGAAGCATATTTTGTTAAGGTTTACAATGAGGTAGAAATAAGAGTAGAAATGTTTGTGTGTGAGTAGGGGGACAGAAATAGAAAGAGTAAATAATAAGATGATCATGTAGAAAAAAAAAGGGTAACAGTCTAATAATTGAACAAGATGCTTTTATTAAGGACAAGAGACAAGACAAAACAGCGGATAAATACAATCTTTTTAAAAAAAAACGTAGCTGCCAGAGATACTTCTGAAGGGACTTTATTTTTTTTTTTTAGATTGGAGTTAGTGCACACAGTACATACATTCATTATTCATGTCCGTGTATATGTTAAATGTGATAAGATTTATTTGTCTTGTGTGAAGTTTCACATGAATTATAAGAGTTTTCACATGTTTGGCTGTGGTAGAGTTTTATTTTTAAGATCATGCCATTCTCTCTCACAAACAAGACACACCTTTCTCTCTCCTTTCTCTTTTCATCATCTCTCATCCCTTTCTCTCTATTTTATTTATCTATTTTATCTCTTCATCTGATCACTATATCTTCTCTTTCTCTTTTATCTCTTTTCCTTATCTTGCTTCTCTCCTTCTGTCACCTGCCTCTTTCTCATGTTTCTCCTCTCTGTGCTTTTACTCTCATTTCTGTCCTGTCACTTTTCTCTGTATATCTTCCAGTCTCTCTCTCTCTCATTCTATATATCTCCCAGTCTCTCTCTCATTCTGTATAATCTCCCAGTCTCTCTCTCATTCTGTATATCTCCCAGTCTCTCTCTCTCATTCTGTATATCTCCTAGTCTCTCTCTCTCATTCTGTATATCTCCCAATCTCTCTCTCTCATTCTGTATATCTCCCAGTCTCTCTCTCTCATTCTGTATATCTCCCAGTCTCTCTCTCTCTCATTTTGTATATCTCCTAGTCTCTCTCTCTCATTCTGTCTTCTTCTCTCTTGAGACCTACTGCTGGGCCAAACAAACAAAAAGTTCAAAATTTAACACATCCATCCTGTTTTCCTTGAAAAACTGTTATGTGCTGATGATGTTTCATTTTATGAAGTTTTCACTTTATGGTAGTTTAAATATGCAAATTCCCAACTATATATATATATATATATATATATATATATGGATGGTGGTGTGATTTTTAAAAAAAAATTTTATAAAGCCATACAAATGACTGATGATAAAATGTGAGTTAGTTGGAGATAAGATTTTTTACTGTGTCTTTTACTGAGACAAGAGTTGATAGAATATTGTGTAAAGACTACATTTAGTGATTGGTGTGAAGGCCATCTTTAGTGGTTTATGTAATGGTTAAATTTAGTGGTTGGTATGAAGGCCATCTTTAGTGGTTTATGTAATGGTTAAATTTAGTGGTTGGTATGAAGGCCATCTTTAGTGGTTTATGTAATGGTTAAATTTAGTGGTTGGTATGAAGGCCATCTTTAATGGTTTATGTAATAGTTAAATTTAGCGGTTGGTATGAAGGCCATCTTTAGTGGTTTATGTAATGGTTAAATTTAGTGGTTGGTATGAAGGCCATCTTTAGTGGTTTATGTAATGGTTAAATTTAGTGGTTGAACTAACAAAATAATTTCAATGATATTTTGTGTTTTCAGATATCGATGAGTGTAAGCTCGGGATATCTGGATGTGAGCATAGATGCATAAACATGGAAGGCAGTTTCAATTGCGAGTGTCGTTTAGGCTTTTCTCTGACAGACGATAGGCGAGGTTGTAAGAAAGGTAAAGCAGTATTTGTTTCCTGTTGGGTTGTCACAAAAAAAGTTAGTGAAGTAACTGTCATGGTCATGTAATGCAGGGAAAGAGGAAGTGGCCAGGTATAAGTTAAACTGTTTAAAAAGTAAAAATACAGAGATTATTCAATTATAACCAGCATTGTTATCAATCTTTTCTCTGTGCCAGTAGTTCTCAGAGTGGACAGCAGGAGGTCTGGGAGACAGCAGGGGAGAAGGGAATGGCAGAAGTCATTAAAACCAGTTCAGTTGTGTGTTTGAATGAAAGCTGTAGATGTGTGGTCCAGGTGGAAACAGGGTGACAGTCTAAAAAGTTTTTGAACCACTGCTATGTATTTCTTAACTTCAGCTCTGCACTCAGCACATTAAGTCATTCTTCAGTGAAATCTTTACATATGTGCCCGCATTCTTCATGTGTGTGTATGGGTTGGTGTGAGTGCGTGTATGTTTGTGTGTATATATATATTTTTAAAATTATAGTAGAGTTTTATTTTCAAGATCATGCTCTAACTCTCATAAACACATACACACCTTTCTCTCTGCTTTCTCTTTCCATTATTTCTCATCCCTAGTATCTATTTTTCTCTCTTTCTCTCATAACCGTGTATTTTACTCTTCACTCTTATCTGTTTTCCTTGTCTTGCTCCTCTCTCTTTCTCTCAACTGTCTTCCTCATATTTCTCCTCTCATCTCTTTTACTCACATTTCTGTTATGTTTCTCATGTTACTTTTCTGTATATATCTCTGTATCTCTCTCTCTTTCTGTCCACTTCTCTCTCTCTCTCTCTCACTCATTTTATTTTTCTCTCTGTCTCCTCCTCTCATGTATTATCTTTCTTCTCTCTCTTTCTCATTGTAAAACTTTTCATAATTTTAAAATTTCTTCTGCCCATATGAATCTTTTTTAGCAGACATCACGCAGTATTAGGTCAAGACTGAAGAGGTGTTTCCTTTACTGTTACAACATTTACCATCTGAGATCCATGTCATGTTCAGAAAGTTAACCATGTCAGGAAAATAAAACTACATTGAGGGTTAAGAGTATTTTGTATATGGGAAGACCACATGTACACAAAGATTCTGTATGCTTTCAGATTATGACCCTTGCCTAGCTTTCAATGTCAGTTGTGGACATGCTTGTGACCTTGTGAATGACTCACCAGTGTGTTACTGTCAACTTGGATATGTTCTTGCAAATGACAGCAAAACATGCGATGGTTTGTGCATTCTTTTTTTTGTTTTTCAAAATTTAAAAACATATTATGTGTACAAAAGTAGCAGTGTTAAATTTTGTTTACTGGGCATCAGTCCTCTTTGAACATTTGTCAGAACTTTGTCAGAACTTTGTCAGAACTTTATGCTTCAGCAGCAATGATTGTATGTAGTTTTCATTACAAACAAAAAAAAATCTAAGTTCAAACCATGAATCACGGGATCAAGATCTGGAGGGTGCATGCATACCTCAAGATAAGCATAGACAAGAAGCACCCATTGCACCAAGAACTCCTCAAAGAAAAGGGTGAGAGGCAAATCATGAATGGGTCATGTAGAATATGTTATCAAGCAGGTCTGTGAACTTAGCAACATCAACGCTGGCAAGGAATGGGTGTCTGTGCCTTCAGCATTCAAGGACATCTCTTGCATTGTCAGGTTTGACGAGAGAAGCAGGGAGCAGAATCCACTTGCTGTGGGTGCAGAGGTCAACAGCCTCATCAGTGAAAACTGTGAGACACGTGTTGTTATTTACACAGATGGGTTCATTGTGTGTCATCAAAGGAGCGCATGAGCATTCACAGCACAGTAAGTGGGCAGGACAATCCAGGAGGCCAGTGGTGCCTTCTAAGCTATGACCACAAGCAGCGTGGTGATGGAGGTGATGGCCATGACAAAAGTATGCATCTGGCTGGAGTCACAGGACTATACCTGTGTCAGCATACTAAGTGACTCCATGGGAAGATGAGGCAAGTCCTGTACACAGGCACTTGAATCCCTGCAGAAATCAACAATTTGCAGAGTCACCTTCATCCATGTCCATAGGCACACGGGCGTCCAGGGAAATGTGAGAGATGACAGGTTGGCTGGCTCTGCCATCATCACAAATGGACAACCGCTGGGTTGAGCTTATATTGTTAATGCGGTTAGAGAGATGGCCAGAGAGGAGGACTTCAGTGGCGGTGAATCCACATCGCTGCTCAGACTGAGAGAGCTGGGAGTACAGACTGGCATGGGCAGGAACAAGAGGCATGCTGGGCATATGAGAAGACTTGTCTACCAACACAGGACGGACATTATTAGCCACAGGGCACTAATGGATATGTTGTCTGGAGTGCAGTGGTGATGATCCAGATCATAATCCATGAATTATAAAGATCTAAGTTGTTATGAGAAAAGTTACTAGTGGTTTATTTTTCTATAAAATTTTGTACTCCTCATCTCTCTCTCTCTTTTTTTTTTCATTTTTTTCCCCCTGTTAACATTTCCTGTTTCTTTCTACAATCATTTGTTAAAAATTAAACAACATCTTTACTACCTGCAGGAGAATACACTTTTTCATGAAATAAAATCTCCAAAGTTTATGTCAAACCCCTTCAGATATAGATGAGAGCCCAAATCAGTAAAATAGTTGTAGACATTAATGAGTGTATAGTTAAATAAAAATATGATTACAATTCAGGCCTTAAAAATGGTTGATTTGCATCACCAGTTTTTATAACAGTTATTAATGAACATTAATGATGTTAACATAATATAAATCAAAATAATCAAATTAATCACAGTAACAGATATTATTAAACACTTGATTAAATAAATTTTAAAAAAAGATACATTTCATTATGATTAATTTATGTTTCAGACATTGATGAATGCACAGACAACTCAAGCCTGTGCACTCATATGTGTATGAACACTAACGGCTCCTACAACTGCTCTTGTCCTAATGGGACGCAGCTTATGAGTGACGAGAGGACCTGTCAAGGTAGGGAGAATAAACTGAAACTTGACTGATTTCTGTGCGTTGCATTCAGTGAATATTTGAATGATTTTGGCCAGTGGCTCCCACACTTTTTTTTCCAGGCTGCCACCCCCCCTTTTGCCTCTCAGGTACTCATGCTCGCAGAGTTCAGTTGGTTCTGATGCCACCTGTCACTTTCATTTTTCCCTCATCATCTCCATGGGTCTACCTAGTTCCCCCCCCCCTCCCCAAGGGTGATACAACCCAATTTGAGAATCACAGCTTTAGACTTACCTGTTGTCATTCCTATTGCCCAGTATGAGGTACAGTAGAGTAAATATGCAATTCATTGTGGTTTATAATGATAGTGGTGGCCTGGCTGGCTGAGTAGTTAGGTGCTCAGTCTACTAATCCAGTGGTACTGGGTTCAAGCATTGGGGATTTTTTTCTGGTACCACCACATCAAAAAAAAAAAAAAAAAAATCTACCCAACCTAAAAAAAATGGGTATCAGAGAAATCAGGGAAGGTAAATTTGACCAAGAGTGATACTGATCACATCAAACTTTCATGTGCCAAAAGTTTTGAAAATACGGGCCAAACACTGTATACCTAGTATGCCTTAATGGCATGGAAATGGAGATTTTACCTTACCTTATCATGATAGTAGAATCAAACAGATAGAAAAGAGAAAGTTCAAACACTGAATGAATAGAATTAGAAAACTAACGAGTTATTTTTTTAGATTGAAAGAATTAGACCTGCGTTTGCATGTCCCTTGCAGAACTGTGCCTCCCTAACAGCTCTCCTGTAGGCCTCTCGGTTGTAAGCAAGATGCCCCGCTGCTGATGCATCCATTTGCAGATCTTCAATGATGTCTTGCAGCAGTCTTCACCTTTGGTCTTCCTCAGTGTTATATAGAAAGTTAAATCTCTGTTAGTGATATATTTATGTAAGATTTTAGCCTCAGGTGAAGTTTTACATTTGGTTATCAAAAACAGCTTTGGCTACACATTCTTATCTTTACATGTAGTTTAAACATTTGTCCTATTATTTGTACAAAATGTGATGTCTCACATCAATCAATTACAGTTTGTGATGGCTACTACTGGGGTGCTAACTGTGCTAAAGAATGTGCCTGTGACCCTAAGGGCTCATCCCACTGTGACCCAGAAAGTGGGTGTATTTGTCAGCCTGGCTGGGAAGGTGATAACTGTAAGAAGGATAAGAATGAATGCTTGAATAAGACTATTTGTCAAAACTCTTCAAATTCATCAACCTGTGTTAACACAATCGGATCTTATATCTGTCGGTGCAATGACGGCTTCAAGTTAGACAACAGTGGTGACTGCACAGGTAATAACTTCATATGCTGGGATTTTTTTTTTCTATCTTTTGTTGAGGGTGGTGTGTTGTGTGCTGATGGTATTTCATTTTTGTTTGTTCTGTGTAGTGTCTGTGTTATGTGCTGATGGTATTTAATTTTAGTCTGAATGTCCTATGTAGTGTCTGTGTTATGACTTCTGTGATATGTTTTCTTTTGTGCCATGTGTCTTTATGGGTGTAGAATGGTCATTGCACTCATCTCTCGTGATAATGGTTGGTGTTTGATTCTGGTCAGAGATGTCCCAGCTAACCCAGCTGTAAATGTAGGTTCCTGCCCTATTTGGGATTTGAGGAAGGAAAGGTGGCCAGGAGTGATGCTGACCAAGTGACCAGGACTTCTTTGAGTTGAGGAGGGCAAAGTGCAAAGAGTGATATTAACCACGTCACCTTACAGTATTTCAACCCATCAAAGAAAATATTTCCACAAACACTGTGTGCCTCCTGTGATACAAAACAGGCCTGATGCATTTATTTCTGATAACATTCATGCTTGATTTTGCAGATGACATAACTCTTATCAGTAACAATGTGAAATCAGTGCAAGTAAGAACAGATACCCTGTCTTCAATGGCTAGTAAAATAGGACTTGAAATTAACAAGGATAAAACAAAAATAATGAAACTTCTCGTTAACCACAAAGGACAAATATGTGTAGATGGAACAGCTGTTGAAGAAGTAAACCATTTTGCAGATCTCGGCAGCTACATAGACCAGGATGGAGACACCAGAAAGGAAGTTACGAGTAGAATTCGAATTGCAAAAGCAGCACTGACCTTTAAGAATCTTGAGAACATATGTCATTCAAAAGTTATAAGCACAAAAACCAAGTTGAGATTATTCAATTCAAATGTAATATCCACACTCATTTATGCATGCGAAAGCTGGAAAACAACTAAAGAAATAGACAAGAAATTAGACTCTTTTGAAAACAAATGCCTAAGAAAAATATTCACTATAAAGTGGAATTAATTCAAGAACAACATAGAGATAAGACAGATGAGCAAACAACAACCTGTCTCATGGGTGATCAGAAAAATAAGAAAGACATATGTCGGTCATGTGTATCAGACATCCTTTGCACTACTTCAGTTTCAAGGATTACAATATTGTTTTACTTGTATTATTATTTATTATTCTTTGTTCTAATATTCACACTGAAAAATATTATGGGTAAGTTTTTGGTTTATAATAGAAATATAATTGTGTGCCAATAGACTAAATAAAATGAGCTATATAGAATTCCGGAAAAGATGTTTGGACAAGATATTGTTTTATGTGTTAGATATTCTTGTCATTGTGTATTTGTAATATATCCTTTACTGCCAGTTTATCATCTTTCTCAGAATCATATTGCTTTTCATTTCCTGGTGCTCGTGCATGTTTTGTTATCATTCATTAGGTTTTCCATAACTTTGAAAGAATTATTTTCTTAATAAATCTTAGGCAGATAGTTCATTAGGTGGTCCTTTCTTCTCAGTATATCCTTTATTGAACAGACCACCATTTCTGTAGATTTAGAGTTTTTATTATACTCTTAGGGGCACCTGAGTGGCATCATGGTTAGTACATTCATCTTTCATGGTGAGGTCAGTGGTTCAAGTCTGGCCATTGGTGCCCCAGTTATCCTGCCGTAGAAATGGTTAATTAGATCCTTTTGGAGCTAGTGGGGGAAAGGTGACTGGGCGTGAAGATGACCACATCACACTTGGTGTGCTGACAGGTCAAGAAAATATTAACGGTGCATCACTTCAGTTTCTCCCTAATGTGATAAGGTTACATTTTTTTTTATAGTCCTAAAATATGACTTTTGTCACTGGTGCTACATTTTTCATCCAGCTCTTTCATCCTCAATCAAGATGACGTATCACAATGTCATGTCATGTGACATGTCCTTTCTAGGACGTTCTCCTTCTCTCTGTGTCCCTGCATGCAATGCAGTCTTGAGCAGGTTGACTAACGTTGTAATGACATGTTCAGACTTTGTGCAATGTCCCGAGTCCACCTGCAGCAAGATTGTCCCTTTATTCCCTTTTGCCAGGTACTATGCTTTCTGCTGTCAACCTCTCCAAATCATTGTGTCTCTTGATATGGCTGAAGTATGTCATTTTTCTAACTTTCATGGTGTATGGCAATGTGTATTAAAATACTTGCTAATGGCTCTATGAAAGTTATACATATTGCATTTGTCTTTATTATCATATTTTTTAAACTGTCCCACAGATATAGATGAATGTGTGACTGAGTCACCATGTGACCAGATATGTAACAACACTATCGGCAGTTACATATGTTCATGTTACCGTGGATTCCAACTTAACGGAACTGTCTGCATAGGTATGAGTGAGACAGAATGAGAACTAGATTTGGATGATTGTTAAATAAAACTGTAAACAAATTTTAAAAAAAGAAAAGAAAAATAATAATGTAATATAAACTATAACTTTGAAAGCACATGTTTGCTCAGTAAATTTAACAGCAGTGGCAGTGACTGTGTAAGTGAGTTAAGAGCATTTATGAAAAGAAAAAAATTGATGCGTTCGGAATATGCACAGCTCAAAAAACTTTAAGAATGAGGATGCTGAAGAAATGTTCTTTGTGTGTTATTTTTACCGAGAATTTTCTCAGACACATTCATATTTTATCTCTAGAATTTACTACAGTTATCAACCATTGTGTCATGCGGCAAATTTTTTTTTATATCTGTGCAATTTAAAACTTTGAAACTTGTCTTTCATTCATTTATTTGTCTTTTTTTCTCATAAATTACCTCCGTATTATCAACAGATATTAACGAGTGTGATGATCCTAGTCTTAGTAAGTGTGATCAGCGTTGCAGGAACACACTAGGTGGTTTTGCTTGCGAGTGCTTTGATGGTTATGTCCTCAACACCACAACCAGGAATACTTGTTATCGTAAGTAAAATAAATACAAAATGATTACAGTTTACACGGCAAATGACAGTAGTGCATTATAAGCAGGAGGATAACTGGTTATCAAATAATAAGTAATAATTTGATTGAGGGGCAATATGCATGATCAAATTTTTAAAAAATTCATCTTAAGGGAAAAAAAATATTAACTAACTGAAAGGTATTATTTTTGCAGGGAGGTTAGAGAATTTATTTTTAATGTTTGTTTGTTTGTGCAATCTCCCTGTAAGTGCGAGCTGTTGTTCTTCACAGCTGATGCTGTGGAGGTGTTGAGGTACAGCATCATATCAGTGTGGAAGAGGGTTATGGCAGTTATTTTTTCAGTCCCAGAGTACAGCTAAAAAGCAGGAGGTGTGTGCAATGCTTCCTTAGCAGACTCCACCACCATGGGGACTATGGCGATCCCTGTCCCTTTAGAAAAGTTAGGCCTGTGACTGGGGATGCCATGGAGAGGTGGGACAGGGTCTTGGTCAGATATGATTGGCTAACCCTGACGCTGGGATATCTGCTATGGGTCATTGATTGCTTCCTCAGACAGGCGTCGTTACCCTACCCCCCCCCCCCCTTTTTTTTAATGGAAATGAAAAGAAACATTTGAAAGAAAAGACAATTTACTCATTTATAATAATAAAGAAACTTCAGAAGAAAAGAGAACTCATCTTTTCTGAACAGTGAAAGAGACTTTTAGAAAACTACACAAAGTTACCAACATGTTAATATTTTGAGCACAGAAAAGGATTTCAAATAGTATGCTGATAAACTGTCTATCACAGAAGAAAGTATTTCACATAGTTGAGCATCTCAAATTCTGAGTGGGTTAGAAGTAGACTCTGGCATGTTCCTGTTATCTTAACCATAAAAATGAATGCTGAACAAATTGTAAACAAGAAACTGGTTCTGAAGGAAAAAAAACAACATAATAACTGCTGCAAGATTAGGTAGATCAGAGCATTGTAAACAGTGTGACAGAGTGTGAAGGGGAATACAATATTCATATGAAAATAATTGTAATATTTTTTAAAATTATGTTTGGATTTGTATCAGGGTGGTGAACAGTAGCTGGCCAAGACCCTATTCTATTTACCAGTGGTGTCCCTGTAAACAGACAGCAGTCTGGCCAGGCGAATAGGGATTGCAGTGAGACGATAAACCTGGTCCTGAAAAATACATTGAACTGAAGTTGGATGTGTTGGGACAAAAGGTTTGTAACTGCAACACATTGCAGCCAATGCCATTTTGAGGATAAACGGTGAAGGAGGACAGGAAGTAACAGGACAGATTTTTTTTCCTTTTAAATCATGAGCAATTACAACATATGTTTTCTTATACCTATTATACCAGGTGACCCCTCCACCGCCACATGTGGCATTGCTGCAAACTGTAGTGACATCTGTATAAATGAGAATGGAAAAGAGGTTTGCCACTGTCATCCTGGATTTCACCTGGCTTCAGACAGAAGATCCTGTGAAGGTAAATTATATTTTGCTAATAATACGGACATTATTGCTTGATGTGACAGTTCCTCTCTGTTGCTTGTTTTTTTATTTCCATGTGCAGTGTGAGATATTATGCGGGGTTTTTAACATGTTTCATTATGTTACTGACTATGAGAGACATACTGGCTTCATAAGAGTGAGTTCTGACAGACCTGGTCCCAGCAAGCCCCAGTAACTCTGATTGTAAAAATTAGAACCTGACACTTATGTTAGGGAACTACCTCTGAAAATATTTATATATACTACCATAAGAATATTTAAACAAAATAAAAAAAGGCAGAATGCTCAACTCCATCCTCAATGTGGGGGAAAAAAAATACAGTTAAATGTTATTAATGAATTTTTAAGTAAGTTTACTAACATTTCCTGGTTCTGGCTATATTTATTAAATGCCTTTGAATGTAAATGCTACAGAAGAGTTCTCCAAATATCGTGGACACAAAAAAGAACAAATATATCTATACTACAAGAGCTTAATATTGAAGAAGGCAGGCTAATAAAGAGGATTAAAGAGAGAAAACTTAAATATTTTGGACACATTAAACATCATGATAATTTAGAGAAGACCGTATTGGAAGGATACATAATGGGAAAAAGAAAGAGAGGAAGACCAAAACGAAGATGGCTGCAAGACATTGTTGATAATCTGCAAATGGATGCAACAGCAGCAGGCCATCTTGCTCACAACAGAGAGCCTACAGGAGTGCTGTTTGTGAGGCAAAGTTCTGCAAGAGACATGCAAATGAATGAATGAATGGCTATATTTATCATCTTACATTTACAAATTTAACTAAGAACTAATTAATGTAATTGAAAAACAAATCTAAGAAGTGTCATAACAGAGATAATCTATAGAATTTGAAAAAAATTCTTTCCATGGATATAGATGAATGTTTAAACAGCCCTTGTATAAATGGCACCTGCAGTAATCTGGATGGATCTTCAAACGTTCCTGTGATGCTGGTTTTAAACTGGCTGCAGATGATAGAACTTGTCTAACCATTTTTTATTTTACTGCCTTCATTAAAAATGTTACTTCAAGAAAATGGAAAATATAGTAGAGCTTTGTGTTTCTGCTATGAAGTCACCAGTTTACTATTAAACTAACACTTCCTTCATCTTTTCCTTAACATGGCAGTGATCAGAGAAAAGCATCTGATCATCTGTGTGTGTGTGCATGGATGTGTGTATGGTTTGTTTCCAAAGAAGTCTTTGAAATTTGGTATTTGTTGATTACAGTTTCCACATACAGAGTGATATTTGAGGTATACTTGCAGCTAGAATCATTGGACATTAAGGAGGAAACTAATAATCCTGCTGATGGTTGAGGTTGGGGAGGTGTTGGGAGGGAGGAGGTTGGAGATGAGAGAAGCTAATAGGGAGGCAGACAGTGTGTATTTGACTGAAGAGGGTTAATCACAAGTAGAAATTAGGTTAAGAGATTTAGAGGTGGTAGGCATTTGAAATGTTGAGGACGGTGGTGTTGGATTTTACAGGAAGAATAGAATTTAATTTTTATTGGTTAGTAATGCGAATAATGTTTAATAAAAAGACAGAGAAGACAGCTAATAGATGTTTGTCATAGATGTAAACATAATGAAAGCATATTTTAAAAATCTTGCCATATTATTTTGAGTAGTTTTAAATCTTTTGTATTCAAATTTCTATGGCTGGACATCATCCAGTATTTTCTGCTATGGTATTACCATGTTTTGAGTGTTGTTTTCTGGTATGGTACAACCATGTTTTGAGTGTTGTTTTCTGCTATGGTATGACCATGCTTTGAGTGTTGTTTTCTACTATGGTATGATCATGTTTTGAGTGTTGTTTTCTACTTTGGTATGACCATGTTTTGAATGTTGTTTTCTGCTATGGTATGACCATGTTTTGAGTGTTGTTTTCTGCTATGGTATGACCATGTTTTGAGTGTTGTTTTCTGTTATGGTATGACTATGTTTTCTGCTATGGTATGACCATGTTTTGGGTGTTGTTTTCTGTTATGGTATGACTATGTTTTCTGCTATGGTATGACCATGTTTTGGGTGTTGCTTTCTGTTATGGTATGACTATGTTTTCTGATATGGTATGACTATGTTTCAAGTGCTGTTTGGTCCAGTATTTGAAAAGTTGTTCTGGCTTTTTTTGTTTTTCTTTTTTTTTTCTCCAATACATTTTGGTAACATTGAGGATGAGTATTCAGCTATAAATTTTTTAACTTTAATATTAGTCTTTACTTACTTACATCATCTGTCATCCCATCTTTTTTTTTCTTTCTTGTCATTGTTGTTCTGTGATGAAGGCTTTTTGCTGAAATATTGCAAAATTTATCTGCGTTAAAATTGTTAATTCACTCTTTCATTCAACTTTCTGAGCCATTGCAGCTCACTGTTGCAGACAAATCTTGTCTCCATTTCTCTCATTTCTCTCATTTCTTAGTCTTCTCCTGTCAACTGTCTGCTCCAAGAACTCATAGTTCTTCTTCCAGGTTGTCACACCACCATCGTCTCAGTCTGCCTTGTGGTCTGTCTCTGTTTATCACTTCTATATAAGCCTTTTTTTTTTGTTTTGCTTGTCTGTTCTCATCCATCCTCTCCAAGTGTCCCAGCCATCTCAATCTGGTTTTTTTTTTCATTATGTTAGTTATAAGTGGAGATTAGAATAGTATGCATGTTTATTTTTTATTTCTGATTTTTCCATTCTTGTGATATAGGATCTCTAATCAGTCCATGAAATTCTTCTCAAGATTCTGTTTTGAAAGATTTGTAGCTGTGCTTCATTTTATTTTGTAGTGCTCCATGTTGCTGATCCATAGAAGACCACTTGTTAATACCACTTTTAATCCAAAAAGTATAATCACAGATCCCAAAGTTATTAAATTCTCATTTTTCTTCTGCAGTTTGTGACGCTGGATTCTTTGGACTGAACTGTAGCAATGAATGCATTTGTAATAAGACCAATACAGAAGAGTGCTTAGCTACAAATGGAACATGTGTTTGCTACGATGGATGGAATGGTACTACATGCTCAGAAGATATAGATGAGTGTAGTGACCCAGCCAAGAATACCTGCCAGGAAAACACTCGCTGTGAGAATATTCCTGGTTCTTTCAGATGTGTTTGCCATGATGGGTCACTCCAAACAAGTGTAGGCTGTCCTGGTGAGGTTGCATAACAAATCATATCTCACTTTTTATTTATTTCTGGAGATGTAAGAAATTGCAAATATTGTTTTGTTTATTTGCTTTTCATAAATCACCTGACACATCTTAGTTTTTATCATATGTCTGGTGGCTACTAACAGTGATTTTTTTTTTCTTTCTTTCATGAGTGTAAAGATTTTCTTAATTTATAATTTTGTCTTGATCATCATCCTCATGTAGATTATTTGAAAACATTTAGTAAACTACATTGAATTGTATTAGAAGACAGCAATACTTTTGTTAAAAATTTTTCATGCATTCACACTAAACAAATAAAACCCAGTGATACTTTGTTGCATTGGGATAGAAATTTGAAAACATATTGAAAGTTTTATGTTTTAACAGTGAATAATGCTATTATTATTTAGATATCTAAATTGTTTGAGTAAATTTGATGAATTCTTAGTCTTGTTCTCACTTACTGTACAAATCTTAGAAAATGTAAAGACACAAATACATATACTGTACAACATTCATTTTTAAAAACCATATACAAAGAATGTAACATATGCAGATTGCATTAGTATGACACCATTTACCTTTAAGAAGTTTCTAAGAAATAGTAACCATTATTTATGATATTGTTTATATATTTTCTGTTCAATTTTTTTCTTGTTTTCATCAGATACTAAAGCTTTCGCTGTGAATTTAACGCTAGAGTTTGATGGCAGTAAATTTAACAATACTCCATCCTTGATGAAGGCTCTGGAAGATGCTGTAAGTAAAAAACAAGCCCTTTGATTTCATTGTGTCATATATATATATCACATCATTGTCTTGTTATCAAAATACAGCATTTATGTGTTCCAGCTTCAGGCCTTAGGGGGTTAAGATGCAGTACACTAGTCAGCTGACTGCTGACATCAGGACTGGCAAACCACTGCTGGGCAAGACTCTGTCCTATCTCTCCACTGATGTCCCGCAGTAGCAGGCTGAACCTGGTTAATGAAGCAGTGTTTTCCTATATTATCCCTGGCACTGAAGTCTTAAAAAAAAAAATAATAATACCACACCTTTTCCTGCTTTTTTTTTGGCTTCACTTTGGATCTACGGAAGTGATAGTTATCTCAAAGAAAAGAATACCACCAAAATGTAGCATTACCATCGATGGCACAGAACTGAAACAAGTTGATAGATTCAAGTACTTAGGAACAATTATAACAGTTAATGGGAAATGTCACAATGAATTAAAAAGCAGACGTGCTCAGGCCAAGTCAGCATTCCAGACAATGAGAAACATCTTGTGCAGCAGATCCATATCAATGGAAACAGGATTCTGAGTACTTAAATGTTACATCGAGCCAGTTTTGTTTTATGGGTGTGAAGCATGGTCTATGAATAGGAGAGTACAGTGAGAAATGGAGGCCATGGAGATGTGCTTTATAAGAAGGATGTTGAAGGTACCATGGACAGCCAAGAAAACCAGTGAAGAGGTCTTAAGAGAAACTAGGGTTAAAAAGCAAATTATAGCAAAGATCAGATGCAGACAAGCGAGATTTATAGGACATTTCCTGAGAAGAGGAAAATTGGAACACACTGTGACAACTGGAAAAATTAAAGGAAGAAGAGACTGAGGAAGACAGAGAGAGAAGTTACTGGATGGGTTGTCAGTGTGGCTAGGAAGAAAATCACCAGCGAATCTCATAATAAAGTCTAAAGACAGGGAATTGTGGAGAGAAATGATCGCCTATGCCACATGGCACAGCACTTGAATTGAATTGAATTTGGATCTACAAATTTGGTCACCATAAACCATTCCTTCTCCAGCATCATACTTTTGCTTCAACATCTTCAGCCATACTGGCTTCAAGGAATATGTTTCTCATAGTTTCAGAAAAAAAAGAACAAGAGTAAGTAGAACAAGAACAATATCTATGCCAGTCAGTCATAAGAATTAAAACAGTGGAAGACTGGTTCATCTGAAACAATGTGTGTGTTCAGGAATATCTGAAATTTGAAAGTGTTATTCACTTTATGTGATAAACTATGTTTCTGTAGATGGATCTTTTTGTCTGTTTAATTGCTGCTCAACATATGCATCATATTTTCAACAGCTGCTTGAATATGGAAGAAAAGAGGTTGGTTCATCAATCCACAGAGTTGAAGTTCTGAATATAACATACGACAAGTAAGTGACAATTTATTTTACAATAACCCCCATGGTTAATATTGAATTATGTACTTTGAACATAGGCAGTATGAACTAGGCAGTGAGGTTTGCTGTTAATATATACTGCAGAGTATGTAAGGAAACTGAATTTTGCAATACAGGCTTCACTAGCTGTTATTGTGGTCAGTTTTGCAAACCTGACATCCATAGAGTCAGCTATAGTGTGAGCTGTTCAACAAGATGATGATCAGCAGAAACCCACAACAGCTGATATTTTGCCTGCTTAAAAGCTATCTTCTCAGATGAAAAAGTGCCATTATTATTATTGGAATATGTATTTATGTACCCTGATATCTATGCAGTAAAAGAAAAACTGTGAATTTTGTTTTGATATTCTCTGTGCAGTGATGTCACACTTGTGATGCCACAGTTAGTGTTTAGTTTATATGAAGCTATTTTAGTAATGATATTACAGCTTTCATTAGTTTTAAACCAGGATGTGAATGATTTGGTTAAATGATGATAAATTTCCATTGTACAATACTAAATTTGTATTTGAGCCAGAAAAATTTATGGAGTGCACAATTGCAAGATGAGATATTAAAGGAAAATTGATCCACTTAAAAGGAAATAATCATAGCCGCACAAAGGATTATTAAAAACACAAAATGATGTTATTTTAATACATATCGCACTGCAGGCTATGGTTAAAATAAGGTTTGATAATACACCAGAAAGTCATCTGTTATACTTAAACAAAACAGTAAACATAACTTTCTTTTAACCAGTGATTTCTGACCTTTTGGCAATAAATATTTTATAAGTTTATTGATAATTCTAATTCTTTTAAATTTTCTCTTTGTTTATTTAGGAGGAAGTTTTTTCATTAACCTAAATTCATTGTAAGGCAGAACAGAAAGTAATCCTATGTAACTGTATTTTTCTTACAGCCAGACTTCTCCATATAACATCTCATGGGTTGGAACAGTCAGAGCAGTGTTCTATATTAACAGCAGTTCACCAAATCCCGCTTCAGATGCAGCAAAGCTAGCACACTACGTTGTTAGAAATGCCATTACAATTAACGACTCCAACATTAAAGTGGTAGAAATTGAAATAGGAGATAAGAAGTGTAAGTTTTTTTTTTTTCATGTATTGTTTCTAATAGTTTGAGCATTCAGTAATAAGTAGGTGTAAGTAAATGAATTTCAGTTACAACAAAGAAGCCAAAAGAAGTTTTAAATAATCTGGATTTTTTAAAGAAATATTTATGAAAGCGTTAATAAAGTTGTATCACAATGCAAAGGACATCATTTACTCAGGAAAGACATTAGCGATGGTTGAGACATTTGCTTCAGATGACTGACAACTCACTACCAAAAATAGCACTGAGATGAACACCACCAGGGAACAGGAGTAAGAGAAGACTGAAGGAGACATGGAGAAGAACAACAGAGAAGATGTTGAGCAATAGAGGGCTCATCTAGGCAAGAGTGGAAGAAAAAAGGCAAAGTACCGCCAATTCTGGAAAACCCCTGTGGAAGCCCATGTGCATTGAGAAGAGAAAATAAAGCATCATTTAACTTTTACCCTGGTATGAATTGTTTCAGTGGCTTTAAAAAGAACTGGTCACATGACTTTGCCCTGCATTTTCTGGAAGTTAAGAATTTTTGAAATGCTATAAATGCTAAAACTATCCAACATGTCATTTCATGGTTCAACATCATGACCATGATGTTTGATTACAAAACAATGTTCATGTATATTGGTTATTGCTTGTTTAGATTAAAGTAATTCCTGCTTTTTTGTTTCCTGACATATCAGTGGGTGCACAAGCTAGTGCCTGTGACATTTTCAATAAGTGGGTCAATTGTTCATCTGGACAGTCTTGTGATGAGACTACTGTTACATGCAGAGCCACACCAGGTATATACACACAAACATTTTGTTACTCATATTTAGCACACTCCTGTTTTAGTTTCAAATATGTTCATCACAAGACAGGAACCTTTTCATTTGAAGAGGCAAGGCGAGGCAAAAGAGAGAAATTATGATAAAATTCAGAGCACAACAGTCTAGAAATGTGGGACGTGTTTTAAGAAAAGGCAAACTGGAACACCTTGTGACAACAGGGAAACTGCAGGGAAAAAGGGACAGAGGAAGACAAAGAAACATGATACCTGATGGACTAAAATAATGGCTGCTTGGAGCATGGTCCAACACACATCTTAAAGAAAGAATAAAGGATAGAAGGTTGTGAAAATCATGACTACCAACAGCTGATTGGCATGGGCTAGAGAGAAACCGGGAATATGCAAATTTTTGAAATGATATTTAAATGTCTTTCAAAATCTTAATATATGTAATGCCCGACTACAAGTAAAATTATGAAATGGAAATATATTTCAAATATGATATTTAAATGTTTCTTTCAGAATCTTAATATGAATAATACCTAACGACATATAAAATTTTCCATTTATTTCATTCATTCATTCCTTTGCATGTCCCTTGCGGAACTTTGCCTCCCAAACAGCACTCCTGTAGGCCTCTCAGTTGTGAGCAAGATGGCCTGCTGCTGCTGCATCCATTTCCAGATCATCAACGATGTCTTGCAGCCATCTTCGTTTCAGTCTTCCTCTTTTTCTTTTTCCCATTATGTATCCTTCCAAGACGGTCTTCTCTAAATTATCATGACGTTTAATGTGGCCAAAATATTTCAGTTTTCTCTCTTTAATCCTCTTTACTAGCCAGCCTTCTTCAATATTAAGCTCTTGTAGTATAGATATATTTGTTCTTTTTTGTGTCCACGATATTTGGAGAACTCTTCTATAGCATTTACATTCAAAGGCATTTATGTGCTTCTCAGCTGTTTTTCCATTTATTTACCAAGACAAATATTCTGCGAAATTCTTGGTAAAAAAAAATAATATATTACTTGGAGTTCACACAAGAAGCAATTTTATTGACAGTTGCAGAAACATTTTTTTAAAACCAATTCCTTTTCATCAAATCCTTAATATTTGTTGAGTAGATATTTAATTTTTTAATCACAGATGCCATATCATTAGGGAAATACTATAAGTTATACTGCATTTTCTTCTTCTTCTTCAGCTTTCCGAGCCATTAAGGCTCATTGTTGCAGATAAAGTTCACCTCCATTCCTCTCTGTTCCTGACCTTCTTTCTCCAGTTGGTGACATCAGTTTATTTTATATACTCTTCTATGTTGTTTTTCCATCTCTGTCTTGGAACAGTTTTAAAAAAAAAAAGGGAGGGTAGTTCCACAATGTCATGAGGGCACCTATGGAATATGGTGTTATTGTCAATATTTTATTTGACCTGTTGGCCTTTTAGAGAATGATGTGAGCAACATCAAGCATGGCTGCCTTCCTCAGTTCCAAAAGAACCCAGATGCCCATTTTTAATACTGAGTGCAGGGGCACCTCTGGCCAGACTCAAACCACTGACCTTCATCTTGAGAGACTAGTGCACCAGCCACTTTGCTACTCAAGTGCCCTGCAGTGATGTAAACAAACTATACATTATTTAAATTTAAATTTCCAGAGAATATGTTCTTTGTACTTTAGTGTCAGTACTGTGATTCTCTCTGTCTCTTTTATATTTATCTTTTAAATAATTCTGAATGTCTTTATGATTGCAGAAGATAGCAAGACTGACCTCATCATTGGGCTGGCTGTGGGAATACCACTTTTTGTCCTCCTTACCACCATTGTGGCTGTACTTGTCTGCTTGTATGTAAGGAGAAAGAGAAAGAGTGAACAGCAGTCCAGCTCCTATTCCATAGATCAGTAAGTTTATTTCTGTTATTTACGAGGGTTTATATAGACATTTAAATTGTGGCACTTATAGATATTGTAAAATGCATAGAGATTTAAATTGTGGCACTTATAGATACTGTAAAATGTATAGAGATTTAAATTTTAGCACACTGAGATATTTAAAATATACTAATTTAAAAGATAACCCTTATGGATATTTTAAGTAACACATCTCAGTAGCTGTGTATATAGAACACAATCATATTAAGGGATATAATATTCTTCTGCAAATAAACCAAAGCTTCATGAAATCCTAAATTAAATTCTTTTCCCTTAAAATTACATGAACATCTTACATCCTTCCCGTGCTGTTAAACATCACATAGGGCTCGCATGGTAGTTTGCCAAGATTTCTTGCTTTATACGAGTTTTTCAACCTCATCAAGGGATGATGTTCCCACTAAACTGGCCTCTCTTAACAATGTCCTCTTTAGAGTTTCCCGTGGTCGACCTCTTTTTTTTTTTTTTTCACACAAACATACAGATGTAAATATTGGGTATGTGTGAAAGTTAGCAAAAGAACAAGCTTTATTTTCACAGGGAAAAAGAACTGGCCATGCAGGCCCATAAAACATGCTACCCTTTATCTCTGTTTTCACTTTATCTCAGACATCATCATCATTTCATGTTGTCTCCCCACGGAAGGTTGGCTGCAATGAATATCCATTTTTCTGTCTCAGACACTTAAATTCAGCTCAATGGAAGCATAATATACACATAATATACACATATTATACACATAATATACACATATTATACACATAATATACACATAATGAACATTGGTAAAATTTAAAATGACGAAACTTTTACATTTGATTTGTTTTCCATATATCAACAACAATGCTAAATATGTGTTACATTTATATTAAATGGTCTAGCAACCAAATGGTCGAGGGTTCGAATCCCCAGCTGAGCGGGATTTTTTTCCCGACCAATACGGCCCTGAGGTCGACCCAGCCTCGTAAAATGGGTACCAGAGAAAATCTGGGAAGTAAAGGCAGCGAGGAAAGGAACTGGTCACCCTGCCTCATACGCTGATGACCCAGCATAATGAGGTCTCTAACGCTTCACCCCCTACGGCATTTGAAATGCTATGGGACTATCTTTACTTTTACTTTATATTAAAAGTTATTACATATCAACTACAGTGACATTATTAAACTGAATAACTATACATTAACAGAAATAGCTAATGTTATTGAACCATACAGTGACTGCTAGAGTATGCATGGAAAGGTATCAAACAACTATATCCTATGTATGAAATTAGGCATAGAAGCACATCAAGAGTTATAACCTAAATCATCAAATGATAAAGCCTAAATGTGAAGCTAAACATAGGATATAAAGGCAGATGAAACTGACATAGCCTAAGTATGAATTTAGGCATGGAAACACGCCAAATTAACATAAAAAGACTAATTATAATGTTGGGTATATGGTGAAGAATCACATCAAACTAATATATGAAACCAGGCATGAAAGCACACCAAATAAATGAAGCTTAAAAGTACGAAGCTGGGCATAGGATATAGAAGCACATCAAACTAATATATGAAACTGGGCATGAAAGCACACCAAATAACTAAGGCTTAAAAGTACAAAGCTGGACATAGGATATAGAGGCACATCAAACTAATATATGAAACTAAGCATGAAAGCACACCAAATAAATAAGGCTTAAAAGTACGAAGCAGGGCATAGGATATAGAGACACATCAAACTAACAAAGTCAAAGTATGATGGTAGCCATGTAGCACATCAGATAAGTATAAACCTAAGCATAAAGTTAGAAAGAGAGTATAGAGGCACATCAAAATAATATAACTTTAGTATGAGGCTATGCAGAGAAGCACATGAAATACATAAAACCTGAGTGTAGTTAGGCATGAAGCCACATTAAACATAGATGAATCATACAAAACTTGAAACATGTCAAATGCTAAACAAAACACTATTTATTTCAGTGAAGCACCATTTAGAAATGTGTTTGCCACCCGATCATCCACAAAAGGATCATGGGGAGCTCCACATCGAATGTACGCACCTGACACATTCTCCGAAACTGGTACAAATGAAAGTGTGACCGGAGGTCTGTTCAAAACAAGGCCAAAGGGGCGCTCTGATTTCCAAGATTCAGCTTGGTATGACAACAGAGGAGCTACTTCGGCTGATACTCCAGAAAGTAGAGGAAGTGAGTCAGATTTATGTCATGAAGCCTTAAGTAATACTAAGCAATAGCTCAGTATATCAAAAGAGCTGCTCATTTTGTTTATTTGATCAAAAACTTTCAAACTCTTCCATGTCATCCTTAATGACTTACACATGGTGCTTGTATAATTATCAGTAATCAGTCTTCTTCTTCTTCTTCTTCTGCTTCTTCTTCTATCTCCTGGAACTGTAAGCTGGTGTTCTATGCAGCTGATGCAGTGAAGTTGTTGAGGCACATCATCATGTCAGCTTGAGAATGGGTTACAGCAGCTATTTTTTTTTTTTTCAGCGACCAGTGGAGATAAAAAACAGTAGGTGTGCAGTGCTTCTTCAGCAGACTCCACCACCTTAGAGACCTTGGCAACCCCTGCCCCATTATCCAGGGCCAGGCCTGTTACTAGGGGTGCCAGTAGAGAGGGGGTACAGGGTCTTGGTCAGCTTTTGTTTGCCGAGCCTGACTCTGGCATGTCAGCTATGGGTCAACGATTGCTGAAAGAAAATTTATAAGTGACTTCCTTTCTGTTTTACATTGGCTGCATTCATTTCCTAAATTTCATTTTCTCTATAATCAAAGACAGAAGATTCGGTCACAAAAGCTTTGGACTCTGCAACTATCATTTGCTCTTCCCATGGCTGTTTATGTTGTAAAATGTATATAGATTGAATCAGTCATGTCAACATTCACAACAAAATTAACAAACAGAAAAAAAAATTGTTATATTTGGCATATAATGAGTCTCTTTCATCTCTTCTCACATCATTTATATATGTGTTATGTTCACAGCCCCAACAGGACCAACTTCAAATTTTTCTTGGGAGTACATGTTCAAGCTTTTGGAGCCACATAAAGATGTAAGTACCCACAGGCCCTCACTTTCTGGTGGGGCTCCATTCCAAGGGCCCTGTGGAAAGTGAAATGGACATAAAGTGAATCTCATAGGGGGGTGGGGGGGGGGGGTGAACATGCAGTACTTTGCTGTCAACAGCCAGGCACATTGTGAAGCATAAAAATAAATTAGAGCAACTTTATAATTTGTATAGAAACTTCAAAATAAGCAGTTTTATATTAAATAAGTACTGCATACTCTTAAAAAAAAAAGGTAAATTTACGATAAGAAGTCACTAAATCGATGAATCACCATAAAGCAGGACATTAGAAAGTGGGAAATATTTGTGTACTCTATCTACAGGATTGCTACATTTTGTATAGGAAGAAAATTAGATACAATGGGAAAAAAAAAAATGCTAGTTATTAAAATATATTTTACTAAAAGGTATGTCTTCACAGAAAATGTAAGCTATATTTAAACGTATTCATGAAACTTTTCACTCTGTATTGCAGGTTATGATAATGTTTATTATGATCAGAAATTTAAACTTTTGTTTATTATTTTTTTTTTTTTCAGTTTGAAATAAAAAGGCCATTCTATGATACTTCACCAAATCCTACCTTTTCAGTGAGTATCACAATTCATTTCGTGCTTAATATCACTTCTGTTTTCTTTGTAAAATTAGCCGCAAGTTTGTGTTGATGAAAATAGGGATGTGTTAGTTTTCATTATACTAAACTGGCATTAAAATTCTATAAATTAGAAAGTGAGACAAATGAAAAACATACATGGAAAGTAAAACAGAAATATTCAGTTTAATTTTGTTGATGCTGAAACATACAAAAAAAATAGAAAACTGTTTTAAAAGCTTAACTGTTTTGGAACACTCAGAATAAAAAGTTCAAAAAGATTCCAGATATTATGAATAATGGAAATATTATTGGAAAATTATAGATTATGAGAAATAATAGAAGCTGACAGTACAGAACCATAATGTTGGGAGAGTTTGAATGCACTTGTGTTGCAAACTGTAAAAGCTATTATGACAACGATTAAAACTGGAGGTGTTGAAAGAGTATAGTTGTATTGTCTCCATGGATTCATTTTTCAATCTTTTTAACACTGCAGTAAACAAAGATTTTAATTGTCAGCAATTATCTTAACTATTTTCTAAAATTTTTATCACATTTTTCTGCTTTCTTGGTAATTACAAAAAATATTAAAGCATTTTTAAGTAATTACTTTAAATTTTACTCTTTATTTGATATTATACAACTCTGATAGATTTGAAGTTGTATTTGTTAAAGTATGACCTGTTAGTGAGGCATAATTTCACTCCAAATTACAGAAATATGGATACTATTAAAAAGAAATCTATAAAGAAACAACTTTTGGGAAAATAATCAATGCAATTAAAGATTACACATCATACTCATTGAAAAAAATAATGAATAAAGGATATATTCCTCTGAATGAAGTTTGTTTTCAACATTTCAAGTTTGTAAACTTTGTTTAGTAATGTTGAAATTATCAGTCAAACAAACTTTATCAGGATAATAGAAACAAAAATAAACCATGAAAGATTTCTGCTTTAGACCTAGAGAAAATAGCATTGCATTTGAAATTATGACTGCTAGAATTTATTAGTGAAAGTGTAAATACACATTTCCTTATTTGTAATGTTTTCTATTGTTGTCTTCTTCATGTCACAGTCAAAAGTTTTTCTAAATCCTTTCTTGTCAAATTTTATAAAGTGAAGATCTGTGAAATTCACTTGATCTTTAGCTTTATATGTCAATTTTCTTTTATTTCAATGTTATTTTTATTTTCCATTTTATGTGTTTCTTATTTCCCATATGAAACGTATTTTTTAAATGATTTATTGCAAGAACTAGTATCTAACATGAATAAATAATTTTTTTTGCAGCATGTATATATAACAACAAAATGTTTTTGAAATTGATCAACTGATGTAATAAAATGTTTGACATAAGATGAAATGCCGAAAGCTGGCTGATATAAATTTTTGTTGTAGGTTTTGAAAAAAAGTCATAATGTACATAAATTGTGCATTACAATCATTAGTGCACAGGAACTTTGCCTTTTTCATTTTAAACTTTTAAAAACAGTGTAGTTTTCTGTATATATTTCAGCTTTTCATAAAATTCTTTTTTTTTCTCTTTTTTTTTTTTACAGTCAGGTAGCAGACAGCCTGATTCTGCAGCATAGCAGTATGTGGCTGTTGTGGCTGTTGTTTTGTTGTGCTCAGCATTTTGAAGGATCTTTCCTGCCCCAAGCTCACTAGCTGTTTGTTTTACAAATCACATATCCTTGATGGATAGTCTCACTTCATGGAGGCAAATGATTTATCACCTATATGTGAAGAAGGACTCTGTTCATTGTACATTTATTTTGTATGTTCCTGACATTTTTTTAAAGAGATATAAATAAATGCTTGGTAATTTTGAGAATTAAAAGTAAATGTATGTTGACAGACGTCTGCCTTGTGTGTGTTTGCTTATTGATATAAAGTAACACATATGTTTGCCTGTCACATGAAGTGTATGAGACTACATATCTGAAGACTGAAGAGAGCTGTAAGAAGAAAACTGTATGAACAAAAATGTATCTATGCAAGATAACATTTTTTGATGTGATATTCATGTTTCATTCATTTTTTGAAGATGACTAGTAGGATTGTTCACCGATAGTGTGCATTACAGTGTTGTGTCCCCTTATTTTGGTGACATGCGCAAGGATAGCACCAATTTATCCGCTTAATTAATATTTTAGCTATTCTTATGAAGTGCTAAAGATGAACAATTTAAATTTCATGAGCACAAGAGTACAGTTCTGAGTTTGTTTTTTTTTTTTCTTTAGAAAAATAGAGCTGTAACAAAATCATAAAACTGTTCACCCCTCTTTTCATATTCTCATTTTAATGTGGAAAAAAAAAAGAATAGCTGTAGAGAGCAGAATAACAACACAACTCCTCCAGATTATCAGAGGAAGTATTTGTTTGTTCTTATCCTTTCATGAAACTTTTGCCTCACAGAAGACTATAACTTTCTTGAGTGCTGTGTGACAAGTTAATTTATTGTTCTCAGTCGTATCAACAGAATGTCTTATCTTATAAATTTAACTGATCATTGTGTCTTAAAATTGTAGGACAACCACTGCTTGATATTGATCAACACGTAATTGTTTAAAAATTTAGATTTTTGCCATTGACACACACTTCACAAAAAGAAAAATAGAAAAAACATATAACACACACACACATACCCTTTTCCACACATACACATACAAACAAGCATGCATACAATAAACAGTTTTTTTTCTTTGAAATATTATTCAGCAGTGTTATTCCCATCTTAAATAATAGTGTAAACTAAAGAAAAATTCTAAAAACTCATAATCTTAATAGTAATAAATATTTATCTCTGTATATTTTATTTATAATTTATATTCATTGTTGTGTTCCTTTAATGACATGTATGTCAACAGGGAAAATTCTATTGATGAAATTCAAAATAATATTTATTTCAAATTAAATCATTTTATTATGAGGTGTTATTTTCATAGACTATCACATTTACTGTTAAAGAAATGTATTTTAAATAGTGTGTGTTATTATTAAATACTTCTTGAATATGGTGGCCAGTGAGTATTCATGTTCTTTCATCTTATCTGGCATACTTTCTGTGCTGCAGAATAAGTTGTGGTGAAAAAAGTTGTATTCTACCAATTTTATTCTCATTTTCATGTTTTCTCAAAGTTTCTCTTTTGATACTTAGTGTATAGTCTTTATTAATATTCATTTCTGCATCCTTTCCTTTTGTTTCATTATTTCTCATATTATATCAGATATCATAGTTTTCAATGTTATCATGACATTCATTATAACAGTGGTGATATTTTTCTTTTTCTTATTTTTTGGTAAAAATACGAAAGCTTTATTTAAACTTTGTCAGACCTTATGTGAGGCCAGTTCAGTGGGCATAACATCCCTTGATGATATTGAAAAACTTGCTGAAGACAGGAAATCTTGGCAAATTACCATGTGGGCCCTATGTGACGTTTAGCAGCATGGGAAGGATGTAAGAAGACCTTATGTGATGAATAATCAACCTGCAAACTCAGGTGATGAAGTGTTTGTTCAATTAGCCATTTCATCTAACAGATACAAAAAATATACTTTTATCAAGGTGTTGGAAAAAAAATATGAGGCTACAATACAGAATGAGCATATATTGACTCTCCATGTCAATAAATAGACTCTGGCTCAAAATATCCTCATCTGGGTTATATAAAAATCGATTTTGACGTTGATAATGTTTAAAAATTTTTCAAATTTTATACTCTCATCGGTATAGGTTGGGGGTTTCATAATTGTGGGTCGCCAAGGAGATAAGGGAATTAATAGAAAGAGATAATGGGGATCAATATCTGAACAAGAATTGAAGAAAAAAATTAATAGTTGCTAGATTAGAATTCTTTTATTTGTTCTCCTCGTAATTATCCATATGTGAAGTAGAACCAGTCAATTTATAACTTTTGAAGACGTACTGGTACTTAATAGGACTGGTGATGATGGTGATTTTGATAGTCTGGCAAAGGTATCTGGCAAAGGTATGGGGACATATTGGACAGTCTGTGGGCAGTCTGTAATCATAAAAGAAGCTAACAGTGCTTGAATGCAGGGTCTCTTTTTTAAATTAATTGATATGAATACATTTTTAAAAATATGAAATAATTAAGCTCCACCCTCTCTGCCTAAAAGATACACAGAATTTTATTAATATCTAATATTTATATTATGCTGAGATCTGTGAATTATTTTTTTGATGTAACCAATTTTTTGTTTGTTTGTTTATAAAGAAAGACACCACAAGAAAAACTTAAAAAATCAACATATACCTCACTTTGAGCTGATGAATCACAAATGATGTTCACAGTTTCACTTATACTTTATTCTACTGTTGAATTATGTTATAAATGAAATTATAATTGTGGACTTGTTATTTATGTGGAAATCCAACAGTTATTATTTATATCTATATCAATATATATTTTGATGTATTCATTATATGTTAACACATTTATTAACTGACGCATTGTCATTGTTAGCAATGATTAATTTAGCAATGATTAATATTCTATTTACGTAATGTTATTAATATATAAAATGTTTTTTACATGTGGTTCAGATTTATTTTTTAAATTTTTTTTTCTCATATTCCATAATATATATTAATAAAACTGGAAAAACATTTCATGCAAGGATCTTGCAAAGTAACATTTCTTCTTTCAGTAAAGTGATGTTACAAAGTAACATTTCTTCTTTCAGTAAAATGTTATAAAGTAACATTCCTTCTTTCAGTAAAATGATATTACAGAGTAGCATTTCTTTTTTCAGTAAAGTGATGTTGCAAACTAAATTTTAATAAAATGATCTTATCTTACAGAGTAGTAGGTCATCTTCCAATAAGATGATCTTGATGGTCTTTCAGAATTCTCTTCTTTCAATAAAATGTTCTTATAAAGTAACAGTTTTTCATTCAACAAAATGATGTTTGCAAAGCAACTTTTCTTTCAATAAAATTATTTGCTGAAAAAAAAAAAAAGAATTCTTTCTTTCAATATAAAGATCTTGATGATCCTGCCAAAAAAAATTCTTCTTTCGATAAAGAGATCATGATGATCTTTCAAAGTAGCAATCTGTCTTTCAGAATACCAATTTGCAAGTCAAGTGCAATCAGAATTGCAAGCAAGATTATCATTGTTTTTATGCCCTGAAATACGATGTTTAATCACAAAACTGGACCATATAGGAATTTGCTCAAACTGAGTGTGATATTACAAAACTGCACATATAATATCATTGATGAATAATGAATATTTACATGTGGATGATTCAGGAAATGCAAATATAAGTTTGTGCCTTTCAGATACAACAACATTTATTAAAGATTATTTTTTAAAATATAAAAATCAAATCATTTCATGTTTTTCTTTTTTTTTGTGTTGGAACTCATTTGTATATTAAGTTCACAATCAGGTGTGCTGAAAGACAGATTAGTGTTAGCCTGATTTAAATTGTGAGGCTCGCCATTTGTTTTAGAGAACTCGGAAAAGAAGAAAAGAAAGAAAGAGAATGCTGACACCACGCTGGTGTGGGTGCAGCATTTCTGTTGCTCTGGGGCCCAGAGAGCTTTGCCAGTTCTTTTGGGTAGTGGATTATCTCTTTGCTCAAAAAAACGACACAGGCAGTGTTGATAGATTTTGCACGCATACATGAATCAATCTTATACTGAATAATGAATCATGAATCAACTGAATATTCAAACTAAATGCATGAATCAATGCTTAGAACGATATTTAGGCAAATTCTAAATAAAATGAAAAGTGGCACATTTCTAACACAACCTATATTTTTAAATTATGAAGTAATTTCCTTCAAGTTTCTTTCTCTCAAAATATTAAAATTTATTCTGACAAAGTCTGGAAAATAATTTGAGCATGAAAGAGTTAAAACAGAATGAATGATCAATGTATCAGTAGGGCATAGCACAGGGAACAGGCCTGCAGCACTTTTTAGTATTCCTGTCAGAGTTCCTATCTGCTAATAGTGATAGCAGACGGAAAGTTTAAAATGAGCTTCATTTCAAGAAACATTGTCAGTGAAAAGAATGAGATATATGTACTTGAAGTAGATGAGTGCTGTAATACTGATATCAGATAGAAGACTGTGGTCTCATTTCTCTTAGCTCACGTGAAAGGATAAATAAAAGGTAAAGAAGGGCCTATCCAGCTGTAGAGACACTCAGGGGGGAAATAGTGTTTGTGTCTTCCTTGTCCAGTCGATACACTGGAGGATGATATGGTCATTTATCTCAGAAGGAACCAGGTACCCATTTCTGCAGCTGGGTGACTTGTCGGATACGAACCGCAGACTTTACTATCAGAGACGAATACACTAACCACTTCACTACTCAGGTGCCCATGTGTATAATGTGAATTAATTCTTCATTTATAAAAAGTGCTTAAAGTTTGCCCATTTTCTCTGTTGCCAGGCACTACGCCTTCCACTATCAACCTCTCCAAGCTATTGTGTCTCTTGATGTGGTCGAAGCATCTCAGATTTCTAATTTTTATGGTGTTAACGAGCCAGTTTTTGCAACATGTAATCCCATCAATATCTCTTTATTTGATTTTCTTGCTGTCCATGATATTCTAAGTGCCCTTCTGTAACATTTCATTTGAAATGCTGCTATTCTCTTATCTAGTGATTTGGTAATTGTCCATGCCCCATTTGTCTTCCCAAATTTCTCTCGTACCCATTTTTAAAGACTGGGTGGACCCCAGGAGCCTTATTGGTG
Organism: Achatina immaculata; assembly: GCA_009760885.1. Classification (NCBI taxonomy): domain Eukaryota; kingdom Metazoa; phylum Mollusca; class Gastropoda; order Stylommatophora; family Achatinidae; genus Lissachatina; species Lissachatina immaculata. The sequence continues at coordinate 10,207,431 of CM019715.1, forward strand.
TGTACCAGAGAAATATCCTACTGCTGGAACTTAAATCTAGTATCACTGGATTAGCAAAATGGGCGCCTAACCACTAAGTTAACCAGGCTGCTAATAACGAAGGGCTGTGCCAGGCTGTTATATATATATAACAAAGGACAGTTGCAGACATTCAGAACTGTGCGGAAAAGATCGAGCTGTGTTCAGTCAATGTGTCACTGACAATATCACCCATCATACACAAGGAACAACACTGAGGTTAAAGGTCGAGCACATATGGGAGTGTCCTGAGTAAAAGGAGGCCTATCTCTAGGCCAGCAGGCAAACAGACGAATGGCAGTGAAGTAATCTATGGTGAAAAAAGTACAACAGCAAAAATGAAGGTAGCAAGCTGCAGCTGCTGATAAGAAAACTTCCTGAAGTTGAAATTTGTACCACAGAATAAATCAGAGTAATAGGACCTTGACAGAGCAGGCAAACGAAAGAATGAACTTAATTTTTCCAATCTTGAAGAATTGCTCAACAGATTGTCTGATATGCCTTCTTTCTAGCAGGTGTGTTTATTATAAGAAATTATTTATGTGGACTTGAGATTTTTTTGTCCCCAACCCAGCGCGTCACAGGTGGCGGATGGTGAAAGTCGTCCAAATATGGAGGATCCCTGTGAATAAGGATTTAGCCAAATAAGCAGGCGCAGACCAACTGACGGTAGACTCAGAGAGCGAGGTGGGGTAGTAGGTGGCTCTATTAAAGTGCCTCATGTGCTCAGTGAAGGGAATGCCAGGCGGCTAAGAGGCGCCTTAAAACCTCTCGCTCCCGCTGCCTTGCGGGTAGGACAGGGAGTCCAAAGGCTAGCGAAGAGTCCGTACACAAACCGGCAGAAGGCAACGGGAAACCACTGTTGTAGGTCCCAAGAACAATTATGCTTATTCAGAGTAATAGATTTGTCATGATCGACGTTAATGGATGTTTCTCTGGAACAGTCTCTTCCGGTAGGGCAGCTCACGAGCCACAGGTGAGGCCAGATCGTCATCAAGCTACTGGTGGCAGAACTAACAAGTTCAAAATAGCAACATGGAATGTTAGAACTTTATTCCAGGCTGGAAAATTAGAAAATGTAAAGAGGGAAATGGAAAGAATGAATATCAACATATTAGGAATGAGTGAAGTTAGATCGACAGGTGCAGGGAAGATGAACTCTGATAAATATACAATAATATATTCAGGAAGTGAGAAACATGAACGAGGAGTAGGAATAATATTTGACAAACAAACAGCAAGGACAACTGAGTCCTGCTAGCCCAACTGAAAGGACGACTAATAAACATAAATATTATACAAGTGTACGCTTCAACATCTGGAAGTTCTGAAGAAGATGTACAGCTATTTTATAATGACATAGAGACAGCCCTAAAACACACAAAGTCATATGAAGTTACTATAGTCATGGGAGATTTTAATGTCAAAGTTGGTAAAGGAAGAACTTCAGACATCGTTGGTGACTATGGACTGGGGGAGAGGAATGACAGAGGTAGTAAATTAATTGAATGGGCAAGAATACACAGCATGGTTGTAGGAAACACCTGGTTTAAACAACATCCCCGAAGACTGGCAACGTGGTGCAGCCCTAACAAAAAGACTTTTAACCAGATAGACTACATATTAATCAACAAATGATTCCGCAATGCATTACTGACACCAAAAACCATGCCAGGAGCTGACTGCAATAGTGACCACGACCCACTCTGTGGAAAAGTTAGAATAAAACTAAAGAAAGCAGGCAGAAAAGTGTGAAACATCAAACTGAATACAGAACTCCTTAAAAATGACCTAGAACTGCGAGAAAAGTATAAAGTTATTATAACAAATAGATACAATGCAATAGCAAAGATAAATAGTATAGATGAATAATGGACAGTGATAAGAGATTCTATCCACCAAACTGTTAAGGGGATAATACCACCAAAAGAAGAAGCGACTAAAAATAAATGGATGACAGACGACATCTTAGGACTGATGGACAAGAGAAGAAGAGTAAAAATAAGCTAGAAAAATATAGCAAGATAAATAAAGAAATAAGACGCAAATGCAGAGAAGCAAAGGAAATGTGGTTAAATGAACAGTGCAGACAGACAGAGGACTCTCATAATAAAGACATCAAAATCATGCACAAACGAATTAGTGAACTCACAGGCAGGAAGACAAAATATACCACAGGATGCCTGAAATCAAAAGAAGGTAAAATGTTAATGGGAAAAGAAGACATTCTGGACAGAGTACATCGGTGAGCTACATGGAGGAGAAAGACCAGAATTAACACCAGATCCTGAAAACTGTGAGGGATCACCAATACTTGAAGATGAAATCATAGATGCCATCAAACACATGAAGAAAGGAAAAGCGACTGGGCCTGATAATAAAACAATAGAAGAAGTAGAGGCATTAGAGGAGATAGGAATAAAAATAATAACCAAGTTACTGAATGACATTTACAACAGTGGTTAAATGCCTAGTGACCTGCTTAAAGCCACGTTTATAGCATTACCAAAGAAACCAGGTGCAAAGGAATGTGATGACCACCGGACTATCAGCCTCTGTTGTCACATAACGAAGCTACTTCTGAGAATTATTATGAGAAGAACAAGGAAAAAGATAAAAATGGAAATAGAAGATGAATAGTGTGGATTTGTTGAAGGAAAGGGAACACACAATGCCATTTATGCTTTATGAACACTAACAGAAAGAGCTTTAGAAGTACAGAAAGATCTCTACTTATGCTTCATTGATTACACCAAGGCATTTGACAAAGTGAAACATAATGAAATTATTAAAATGCTTGAACACATCAGTATGGATGGCAAAAATTTGAGCATTGTAAAACTTCTATACTGGCAGCAAGAAACAGCAATTCGAGTTAAAAATACAACGGGAAAATATCAACCTATAAAACAAGGGGTGCGACAAAGATGTGTAATATCTCCAGACCTTTTTTCTCTGTACAGCGAGAATATTCTAAGAACGATCATCACAGAAGCAGGCATAAAAATTGGAGGATACAATATTAACAACCTTCTTTATGCTGACGATACAGTACTGATAGCTGAGAACCAACAAGACCTGCAAAATCTCTTGGATAAAGTCGCCAAAGAAGCGAACAGAAAGGCCTTACTTTGAACATCAAAAAGACAGAGACTATGATTATATTTAAGAAACAGAATCCACCAGCATGCAGTATAAAATTAAACGGAATTATTATAAAGCAGGTGCAGAAATTCAAATACCTTGGAGCAGTAATAACTTCAGATAGGAAATGCAGAACAGAAATTAGAAACAGAATAGGCCAAGCAAAGACTGCATTTCAGAGAATGAGAAACATATTAGCCAACACATCGTTATCAATGAATGTTAGAAAAGGAATCCTAAAATGCTATATTGAACCTATCTTGTTTTATGGAAGTGAATCATGGACAATAGGCAGGTCTGCACAAAAATCATTGGAAGCAGCAGAAATGTGGTTTATTAGAAGAATGTTGCGAATCCCCTGGACAGCAAAAATAACTAATGAAGAATGTATGAGAAGAGCTGGAGAGACAAAACATTTTGTCAAAAAGATAAGAGAGAGACAATGTACTTTCACAGGACATGCAATGAGAGAGGGGGCATTGAAAATGTTAGAACAACAGGAGAAATAGAAGGAAGAAGATCAAGAGGAAGACCAAGAGAAATGATACTGGACAGTCTGACGGGATGGTGTGAGAGGAGATCACCAACTGAGCTGATGGCCTGCATGAAAGATCGTGTACTCTGGAGAAGCATAATAGCCAACGCCAGTCGGCACGGCACATGATGATGATGATGATGATGATGATGAATGCAGGTGAACAAACCATATCTTGGGAAAGAAAATCACAGGAACTCAAATGAACTGCTAGACAGCAAGGCCTGCGGGAACATGTTGTATATTTCATGAAACTAAGTATAAGTTCGTACATTTCAGTCCATCTTCTGAGCCTCTCATGATAAGCCTCTGTGAACTTCTTTCTCTAGCGATCCTAAGCAACAAAACTTATTATTTTTTAGTTTTTTTTTCTTTTCTTTTTTTTATATTTTTGAAAGTATTTTAGTTTTTAAAACATTACATAACTTTTTTGATGGAGTGAATACCAAGTGATCAAATATTCTTCAGTTTGTCTAAAATGTATAGAATTTATAGCTACTGATAAATCACTGTTTTCTCTCGAATTTTAGACGTACGTTTTATTTTTGAAGACTTCCATATGACCTTTTCCGACACTCTGAGCGTGAATGAAGAACTCCTGCTGATCATGGGATTCATGGAGGCTATCCATCTTTCTTCCTTTGTTGACAGAACATATGAAAATAAAAGCTGAAAGATAGGTTTTACAAAGTAAGAAAAAAAATGACCAAAATAAAATAATAAACGAACATTTCTTATGTGCTAGAAAATGTTCCTAAGTGTAGAAAAGGAATATATCTCACCATTCAAACAGGTCACATTCTTTTTGGGTTCTGATTGTTTCATGGTATCTTCATTTTGAAAACAATTGTTCTCAAGTCCATTGTTTCCTATTTTGCAAACTTGCTTTATTTTAATGAGCAAACACTGTGCATTGAATACACATTTTTTCATCTCCAGTTCGTTATCTCTCTACCTTATAATTTATGTGTACATTTTCACAAATTTAAATATTAGCATTACTGCCTTCCTCACGAAAGGGAGAGCACTCGACTATTTAAGTTATAGCTAAGAGCTTATGCTGAGATTTTATAAACAGTCATTTCCTCCACCGATAGATTGTGCCGTTTTGCTGCATTGAAAATGAAAACGTAAAGAAATATAGTTATAGGCCCGGACTGCAGTACAAACTTGATCCTTTTTCAGATTTTGTGCAGTGCGTATTGTTTACTTTTTCTTTGTTTAATTATCGATTGTTCTGCAGTGAATCCATAATGAGACGCTAATGAGAAGGTTTTTTTTTGCCGTGGTCATAATCAAATCCATCGATATGAGAAATTACGTGACAGTGTCCCACACTATAATAAATGGGAAAATATTTATAACTGAATCATCATCTTTATCTGGAACTCTTTGTCATAGTCGCTTGATAGTTCTTTTCGCCGTAGAAGACGAGTCTGAAGCAAACAGATGTTAGCCTCTTGTGGAAGCCGGCGTGTAACGGCTTGATCCGCTGCATCTCTCGAGGCCAATATACAAATATTTGATCGTCATTAACGCCACAGTAACAAAAAAAAAAACAACAACAAAACGATTGCTTGTATAACAAGGTTCGGTCCCTGTGCGCTTTCGTTTTAGGTCTGTTAAGTTCTGCCCTCTTCTTGTCCACAGACAATGAACCACAGATACACTGACTCACACACCATGTGACACAGTCATCGCATTTGGTTTCCAGTTTTCGTGCTTGATGGGAATATTATTCACAGAATCTTTACAGCTGTCCTTGAATATCATTTGTGGTCTAACCATTTGGCTTTGCTAGTTCCCTGGACTACGAGTTCTTATTTTTTTTCCATTTTATGATTAAACCCCACCCCACCCCCCTTCCATCCACCCAATGAATTGTCCTGTATGTTGCCATAACTGATGGATTGCCCAGAATGTCCAAATACCCTGTAGATTTGATAAAGATGTCCACAAATCCCTTATATATTGCATAATATCTCTTCGGACAACATATAAATTGTACAGTATATCCCCATTTCCCTCATGGATTGTTCAATATACCTCAATTTTACCTAAGTATCGTCCAACATGTCTCATGTCAATATGACTGTCTATTATGTCTCTATGCTCCCTATTGACTGTCCATTATGTCTCTTTGCTCCTCACTGACTGTCCATTATGTCTCCATGCTCCCCACTGACTGTCCATTATGTCTCTATGCTTCCTACTGACTCTCCATTATGTCTCTATGCTCCCTATTGACTGTCCATTATGTCTCCACGCTTCCTACTGACTGTCCATTATGTCTCTAAGATCCCTACTGACTGTCCATTATGTCTCTATGCTCCCTACTGACTGTCCATTATGTCTCTAAGATCCCTACTGACTGTCCATTATGTCTTTATGCTCCCTACTGACTGTCCATTATGTCTCTATGCTTCCTACTGACTCTCCATTATGTCTTTATGCTCCCTACTGACTGCCCATTATGTATCCATTCTTCCTACTGACTCTCCATTAATTCTCTATGCTCCCTACTGACTGTCCATTATGTCTCTATGCTCCCTATTGACTGTCCATTATGTCTCTATGCTTCCTACTGACTGTCCATTATGTCTCCATGCTTCCCACTGACTGTCTATTATGTCTCTATGCTTCCTATTGACTCTCCATTATGTCTCTATGCTCCCTACTGACTGTCCATTATGTCTCTATGCTCCCTACTGACCGTCCATTATGTCTCTATGCTTCCTACTCACTCTTCATTATGTCTCTATGCTCCCTACTGACCGTCCATTATGTCTCTATGCTCCCTACTGACCGTCCATTATGTCTCTATGCTCCCTACTGACCGTCCATTATGTCTCTATGCTCCCTACTGACCGTCCATTATGTCTCTATGCTCCCTACTGACTCTCCATTATGTCTCTATGCTCCCCAATGACTGTCCGTTATGTCTTCAAGCTACATATGGACTGTCAGATACGTCTTCAAGCTACCTATGGACTGTCAGATACGTCTTCAAGCTACCTATGGACTGTCAGATACGTCTTTAAGCTACCTATGGACTGTCAGATACGTCTTCAAGCTACCTATGGACTGTCAGATACGTCTTCAAGCGACCTATGGACTGTTAAAAAAACTAGCAAATTATAACCATATTTCTAATAAATAAATGAATACTACCAGAGTAAGCTTGTTTTCGTTCATTTATATTGTCTATTTCAAGTTACTGCACATACAATTACGTTTAGAACGTACAGCTTATATTATAAGAGATAGAGGGAGTAGCCGAGCATGCAAGAAACGGAGGAAAGAAATTAGAGAAACCTGAAATATCCCATTATATAAAGCAAATTGCCGAGCCCTGTCAAGTCGTCTATTCGCCTTCTCGGTAGTGAAAGGTTTATGGAGAATGAGACAAGACAAGATAGCGTTATAAAGTATAGCTAATCAGTGGAAGCAGCTTATTGTTATGTTCACACAAAGTAAGTCATAGCTTAAAAGGATGTGAAGGAAAAGGAGGGGATGGGAATGTGAGAATTATCAACGGTAACAACGGATACGATGCCTTTCTTGCCCTCGTTCTCACTCCTCTTTGGGAGCTGAGCATCCCTTCGACGTTTGACACGGTCCATAAAGCGCAATTTACAAACATTTTAAACTTTACGTCTGAGCGAAGTTTGCGCCAGAACGATTTTGGAAAACAAACTCTATAGCAGTATTCTCCTGGCTATGGGATATAAGCAGGATTGGTACTCAGGAAACAATTAATAGAGTGAGTACCCTTGTTTGAAAGGTAGGTTGGTTGAGACCATTAAGCGGGGGTCTTGAGATAAGCGTGCAGCATGGAGAAAACTGAGTGGGTAGGGATAGTATAAATACTACTCATGATTAGACAAAAGGGAGCCTTACTTGTTTTTGTGGCAGAAAAGAACCTTACTTGTTTGATGTAAATGGAGTCTCGGTTAGGTAGAGTTTTTAGTTGTGACAGTTTTTGGTAGTTGAGATGGAGGATTTAGTTTTTCTTGTGATGGCTGAGGTTGTTCGGGTGGAAACGTTGTAAGTATGGTTTTTTATTGTGTAAGTACATTATAAGGTTTTCTCCCATATGGCGTAGAGTTTTCTCAAGCCGGGAATTGTCATTGTAACTTCTTTCCAGCCTGATGGGCTACGTTTCCATCCTCATATTTTCATCCCTCATTTTTCCCATCAATAAACTTGTGTTGTCTGAATATAAAAACTACACCACTGGCTTTGTTGGAACTCTCAATGTTTGACAAGTTTTGTTATGTTGGGAGACTGCTAAGTTCAGTTAAGTTGTTGAATCAGTATTATTCTGTGGAGTTGAAAGCCTGGGAGTCTTGTTGGATTTTCTTAGTGTGTAACAGAGAAAATTAGGTTGTCTGATAGCACCAACAACAAGAAGTAGTTTCTAAGATGAAAACTGTACTCCACAAGAAGACTAATCACCCAGTACAATACGGATTCAGCTGAGTTCAGCGTATATAAGATGCCATTCATGGGAAAAAACCACTTTAAGTCACGGCTAATCGATAATGCTTTGAAACTTATATTACAAAGTTGTTTTTTTGTTGTTGTTAGTACGACGAACTATGTTTTATTATTTTTTAAAATTTTTAATAGAGCAATTGCTTTATGCTGGTGTAGACGATTGTGGGGTTTGCACAAGAAATACACACAAATAGGCTGGTCACGTACTTTTAGCACATAAATAGTGCCAGCATCTTTCAATTCTTTCTTCCAATCATCGACGCTTGGACTCTGGTAAAAATACTGAGACTGCTTTATACAGGACGTAAAATACGTTTATTTTGTGATACATTTGCTAAAAACAAAAGAGAATTCTCAACAAGATCAAGTTTAGGCTGGGAAATGTGTTTTGTTTGTTCTTCGCAGTATATTTCCATAAAAAGAGTGATTATGGCTAAAATATTTTGGTAATAATTGTTCCGTGTCCATGGAATTCATGATTTTACATACTGACTTTTCACTGGAATGTTTAGTGATTATATAAGTAGTAGTTTAATATTATTAACTCATATTTTCTTTTTCTGCTGACTTCACGCAAAGAGGCAAACAGAAAAAAAGAACATATACACGGTTTTCAGAAACAGCAGAAGAGGCTTTGTGCTGAATGCAGAGTATAGTGGAAACATATATCGTAATTTGTCATTTCCAACACTGATCCTGTGTGACAGAATAGCTAAGGCCTGTTTCAAAGTTCAGTGAAACACAAGAGACGGTGGTTAATGTTCGGAAAGAGAGCATAAATAAACATCCAACAGATCACTTTGACTCATCTCCCCCAGTGTGTCAGAATTTTAAAGCTATACACTATTCACAACAAGTTCTATAAGTTTTGTTGTTGTTATTATTGTATCTTTACAAGTTCTATAAGTTTTATTGTTGTTGTTGTATCTTTAGATACACTGCAATAACGGCGAAGACTATGTCCGTTTGGGCAAACCATAGCTGATATGCTGGCGTTAGGGTTGGCAAACCATAGCTGATATGCTGGCGTTAGGGTTAGCAAACCATAGCTGATATGCTGGCGTTAGGGTTGGCGAACCATAGCTGATATGCTGGCGGTAGGGTTGGCGAACCATAGCTGATATGCTGGCGTTAGGGTTGGCGAACCATAGCTGATATGCTGGCGTTAGGGTTGGCGAACCATAGCTGATATGCTGGCGTTAGGGTTGGCGAACCATAGCTGATATGCTGGCGTTAGGGTTGGCGAACCATAGCTGATATGTGGCGTCCTGTCTGACAAAATTATGCTGACCAAGACCCTGTCCCACCTCTCCGCTGGTGCTACTAGTAACAGGTCTAGTCTGGCTAACGTGACAGGGATTGCCAAAGCCCTCATGGTGGTGGAGTCTGTTAAAGAAGTACTGCACACCGGCTGCTTGTTAGCTCCACTCAGGGACTGAAAAAAAAGCCGTCAAAACCCGCTCCCAATCCGACATCTTCATATCACCGGCTGCAAAGAACGACAGCTCGCAGTTCCAGGGAGATAAAAAACAAGACGAGACAGGACAAGACAAGACATGCTATATTAATAAATAAGGACACTTGTACATGAGAAAGCTATGTGCTGAGTAAAGATAACTTAATTTCCTGCAGGAACCAGGTCACAAGGCGTACTAGAAGATGCTGCGAAAACTGGGTAGACTGCGCATGCTTGTCATCGTAACGGTGGGACTCACAAACACAGGAATCTACAAGACAACACGAGGTACATTTTCAGTAGCGCATTATTATTATTATTATTTGTTTGGTGGTTTTTTCCTGCTTCCTTTTTATCTTTTCTTCCTCTCCTCTCTCCCTCCCCCCCTCTCTCCTCTGTTAAGACTTATCACGGCAGATACAGTTTGTCTCTATTCATCTCTTCCTGATTTTTCTTCTTCTTCCCCCTCCCTTTCCCCTTCTCTCTCTCTCTCTCTCTCTCTCTCTCTCTCTCTCTCTCTCTCTCTCTGAGACTTCATCAGTCGAAGCCCTTAGATTTCATAGCCATAAATACAAACTGTCTGTTTTCATTTCTGATTCTGGATTTGTCTTTCCTTTTCTAGTTCTGTCAGTCTTCTCATACAAACATAAATCATCTGTAATCATTAGTTAATCATTTGTTTTCCACTTCAACATGAATATGTTTGTACAGGGTCCGGCATAAAGCATAGGTAAATTTAACTGACGTAGTGCGCAGAAACTGAATACGTGTGAAAAGAAATATGACGTCAGAGATGAAGCAGACAAACGGCCATTTTTAACAATGGCTTCTTGGCAAACACAACATCGCGCATTCACCGTTGAAACTTATTTTAAACGTGGAGAATCGTCTATTACTGTACAACGAAAGTTTCGCCGCCATGTTGAGTTGCATCCCCGTGATAATGTTCCCGATCGGAGGACAAAACAATTTTGAGGTGGGTCAAAAAATTTAAGGAAATCGCTAATTGCCTTAATAAGAAGTCTACTGGTCGTCCAAGAACTCAACGGACACCTGAACGAATTCAAGAAGTCCGCAACGCATTGCTGAGTAGCTCTCGGCGATCAGCTGTTAGGAACGCTTTGGCACCTGGCATCCTCTTACTGTTGATAGTGATTTTTATGTGCAGACGCTAACTGAATACTTCATTCCAGACTTGACCAATAGAAACAAGAGACTAATATGGTTTTAACAAGATGGAGCAACTGCCCACACAGCCCGTCAGTCCATGGCCATGCTGCGATCCAATCGTATTATTTCCAGATTTGGGGATATTCATTGGCCGCAAGGTCACCGGATTTATAGGCTGCAGACTTCTTTTTGTGGGGTTATCTCAAGAACATGGTGTATGCTAGTCGACCACAGTCAATTGCAGACCTAAAAGATCGAATCCGACGCTGCATTCAAAATATCCCTTTGAACATATTAAATGATGTTATGCAGGAATTTTCCAGACGCCTGGCTGAATGTATCAAATGTAATGGCGGTCATCTAACTGGCGTAATTTTCAAAACCTAAATATGATTGTCAGTAATAATAAAAAACCCACTTTTCTGAGTTTCATTTCACGTTTTTGCCAAAAAATATATATAGCGCTTATTTATTTTCCATTTTATATGATATTATATATATATGATATGTTAAACATGGATTGGTGAACATTCACTTTTTTCCTGTCTCTGTTCTCGATCCAGTCTAGTAGCATGTCTGCGGCCCAACAATACCAAGATATTTGTATTTTTACAACCGTAGTAAAGTTGTGCTAGCATTACCCAGACGACCAAAGGGTCCTGGGTTTGATTTCCGGTTGGAGCAGAATAGTTTTAGAACCAACCGGTTCCAGGAATGACCTAATTTCATGAAATACGTGCCTGAGGTTTCTCTGGGAAGGGTCAGGACAGCGAGGGCATTTTCTGGCTTCCATGGCTCGCTCTGCTGTCATTTAGAAATGTCAAGACATTGAAACTTCTCACCCTACGGTTTAAAGCTCTCATGCGGTCTGAAATGCCCTCGGCTGACAATAGCTGACATGCCTGTGTCAGAGTTGGCAAACCACAGCCGACCTAGACCCTGCCCCGCCTCTCTGTTGGTACCCCTAGTAACAGGCCTAGCCTGGCTGAAAAAGCAGGAATCTCCATAATCCCACTGGCGGTGGGGTCTGCTAAAGAAGCATTCCACACCACCTGCTATATAGGTGCATTCAGGGACTGAAAAAAATAGCTGGCATAACCCGATCACACGCCAACACATTGCTCTGTTTCAGTATCTTCACTGCATCTGCTGCAAAGAACATCAGCTCGCAGTTCCATGGAGATAGAAGGAGGAGGAGAAGAACAAATATCTATGAGATATACAATAATATTCCCACACAGTGCACAACAATATGTAAAGCCAAATACACGCACTTATGATACTAGAAGTTAATTTCCGGAAGGAAACAGGAAAAAGATTAGTCTCAGTGTGAGCAACGTACAAAAGAAAATGCATGGGAGTGTTTGACTATTGTTATTGATACTGCAGGTCATATAAACCTGCAATATCTGTATATGAATGTATCTTCTTGCTAGATTCTCCTTGCTTTTAACATAATACTCACATATAACTGTCTCTATGATCATTATGGTGTTATTTCTGTCCCATCAGCCGACTGTTCTAATGAACCGCCACCTGTGCAGAATTCGTACCGAAAGTTTTCAGATAACTACGTCCAATACACCTGTAGAGAAAACGGCTCTGTTATGGATGGAGACATACACAAGAAGACGTGCCTGTCCAACTATGAGCTGAACGAGTTCCGGTTCTGCTCTTACAGCTGCGGCAGCGTCTACCCGCCGGAGACTGGCGCTCGCAGAGCCAGGGTTGCCGTTACTGGCCAGGACGGGAAGACGGTAACAGCTGACGCTGATTATTATGAATGTATCGACGGTTACACAACCACAGCGGAGAGAAGGGCCTCATTTTACAGCCAGACTACCTGTGACAGATCTACCCAGACCTACAGACAGCCGCAGATTGGTTGCTTCCTTCAAGGAGTTAATTTTGTCAACGGAAGTACACCCTCTTATATAAATCTAACAACCACCGGTAAACCAGACCAAACAGATGGCCAAAACACCAGTAACGCCACAGCGATCGTTTCAAGTTCTAGACCGCTACAGGAATGGAAACTAAACGCTATCGATCTCATAGAAGTGACGGACATAATTTTAACAGCATCTTACGCCGGTGTGGTCAACCTTACCGTGACAGGAGGAAATAACTTTGAAAGTTTCTGTGAAAAGATTACAAATTGGTTACCGAATAAAGTCCATTCTTTCAGGTGCTTATTAACAGGTGGGGCTTTCCCGAAGGGCTCTGCAGTGCGACTGACTTTATACGGGTTCACGCAAGTGACTGATGTCCAAGTGCTTGGAAGACCATACCTACATTCTTGTCCACCTCCCCCGCCCCTTCACGGCATGGTAGTGCACAACTATAACTTCACACACGCTGTTTATAGATGCATGTCTGACTGGCACAAACTCAGCGGAAACGGAAGAGCAGCTTGCAACTTGGAGCGGAAATGGGAAGTACCAAATCTGGCCTGCACAGATCAAATCAATTTAGGAATAAAATATGATACTACTTCTACTGGTTTACTCCAAATATTTCCTGTAGCAATAGACGGCAACGACAATTCATGCACTCTTAACTTTCTCTGTACTCAAATCAACAACAGAGGAATATATTTTAAGTCGCGGATTGAAGTGCACGATTTCGTTCTGATATATAAATGGGAAAGGCCCACGCAAGCCAACATAACAATTTCCGTTGGCGTCAACGTATGCGAACAGCTTGACACATATGACATAAACATGATTTCTTTCAAGTGCACAAATCGACCAATCAGCAATCATGTTACAGTGTACTACACGGCACCGGAAGGCTCAAGCGTCAACGCCAGCGGGAATCTTTCGTGCGTTCTGTGCGAAGTTAAAATCTTTGGGCGGGAACTGGAGAACGATGATTCCTCTCTAGAATGTTTTCAGGAGAAATTCGGACGCGATTATAAGGGAAGGGCAAAGTTCACGGTCAGCGGAAGAGTCTGTCAGTCATGGAGCGTGCAGGATCCACATAGTCACGATTACGATAAGGAGGAGTTTTTTGCTGATGAGTTTTTGTTGACCTCTGGCGAGAACTATTGCAGGTAGACTGGATTTTTTTTTTGGTTGTGCATTGTCTCGTTTTGTATTGTTTTGTTTTATTTTGTATTGTCATGTTTTGTACTGTCTTGTCTTGTATTGTAGTGTATTGTCTTGTCTTTTATTGTCTTGTCATATACCGTCTTGTCATATACTGTCTTGTCTCGTGTTATCTTGTCTTATCCTGTATTGTATTGTCTTCTCGTGTATTGTATTGTATTGTGGTGTATTGTATTGTCTTATCTTATACTGTATTGTCTTGTCTTGCATTATTTTGTCTTGTCGTGTTTTGTATTGTATTGTGTATTATTTGGTCTTGTCGTGCATTGCCTTGTCCAGTCATGTACTGTATTATGTATTGTCTATCTTTTTATTGTCTTGTCTTCTATTATATTTTCTTCTCGTGTATTGTCTTGTCTTGTAGTTCATTGCCATGCATTATATTGTCTTGTCTTGTCTTGTCACATATTGTATTGTCGTGTCTTGATTTGTTGTGTATTGTCTTGTCTTAATTTGTCATGTATTGACTTGTCTTATATTGTCTTGTCGTACCTTTTCTTGTCTTGACGTGTATTGTCTTGTCTTGTATTATCGTATCTTGCTTTGTCTCGTCATGTCGTGTCTTGTCTTGTATCTTGCCTTGACTTGTCGTGTCTTGTCTTGTATCTTGCCTTGACTTGTGTCTTGTCTTGTCTTGTCCTACCTTGTATAATCTTGCATCTGGCTTGTCTTGTCGTGTCATATCTTGTCTTACCTTGTGTCTCTGTCTTAACTTATCTCATGACTTGTCTTGTCTTGCCTTGCCTTCTGGCTTGTCTTTTCGTGTCTTAACTTGTTGTATCGTGTCTTGTCTTCTTCGTCAGGTACTTTGCAGTGTTGAGAGGGACGATACATTTCTTGAATAGACTGTAGGGTTTGCTTAATATTTGGAGTATTTAAGGTTCTTGAATAGATTGTAGGGTTTGCTTAATATTTGGAGTATTTAAGATTCTTGAATAGACTGTAGGGTTTGCTTAATATTTGGAGTATTTAAGATTCTTGAATAGATTGTAGGGTTTGCTTAATATTTGGAGTATTTAAGATTTCTTGAATAGATTGTAGGGTTTGCTTAATATTTGGAGTATTTAAGATTTCCTGAATAGATTGTAGGGTTTGCTTAATATTTGGAGTATTTAAGATTCTTGAATAGACTGTAGGCTTTGCTTAATATTTGGAGTATTTAAGGTTCTTGAATAGACTGTAGGGTTTGCTTAATATTTGTAGTATTTAAGGTTCTTGAATAGATTGTAGGGTTTGCTTAATATTTGTAGTATTTAAGGTTCTTGAATAGACTGTAGGGTTTGCTTAATATTTGTAGTATTTAAGGTTCTTGAATAGACTGTAGTGTTTGCTTAATATTTGGAGTATTTAAGATTTCTTGAATAGATTGTAGGGTTTGCTTAATATTTGGAGTATTTAAGGTTCTTGAATAGATTGTAGGGTTTGCTTAATATTTGTAGTATTTAAGGTTCTTGAATAGATTGTAGGGTTTAGTTAATATTTGGAGTATTTAAGATTTCTTGAATAGATTGTAGGGTTTGCTTAATATTTGGAGTATTTAAGATTTCTGAATAGATTGTAGGGTTTGCTTAATATTTGGAGTATTTAATATTCTTGAATAGACTGTAGGGTTTGCTTAATATTTGTAGTATTTAAGGTTCTTGAATAGACTGTAGGGTTTTCTTAATATTTGTAGTATTTAAGGTTCTTGAATAGATTGTAGGGTTTGCTTAATATTTGTAGTATTTAAGGTTCTTGAATAGACTGTAGGGTTTGCTTAATATTTGTAGTATTTAAGGTTCTTGAATAGACTGTAGTGTTTGCTTAATATTTGGAGTATTTAAGATTTCTTGAATAGATTGTAGGGTTTGCTTAATATTTGGAGTATTTAAGGTTCTTGAATAGATTGTAGGGTTTGCTTAATATTTGTAGTATTTAAGGTTCTTGAATAGACTGTAGTGTTTGCTTAATATTTGGAGTATTTAAGATTTCCTGAATAGATTGTAGGGTTTGCTTAATATTTGGAGTATTTAATATTCTTGAATAGACTGTAGGGTTTGCTTAATATTTGTAGTATTTAAGGTTCTTGAATAGACTGTAGGGTTTTCTTAATATTTGGAGTATTTAAGGTTCTTGAATAGATTGTAGGGTTTGCTTAATATTTGGAGTATTTAAGATTCTTGAATAGATTGTAGGGTTTAGTTAATATTTGGAGTATTTAAGATTTCTTGAACAGATTGCAGGGTTTGCTTAATATTTGGAGTATTTAAGATTTCCTGAATAGATTGTAGGGTTTAGTTAATATTTGTAGTATTTAAGGTTCTTGAATAGACTGCAGGGTTTGCTTAATATTTGGAGTATTTAAGATTTCTTGAATAGATTGTAGGGTTTAGTTAATATTTGGAGTATTTAAGATTTCTTGAATAGATTGTAGGGTTTAGTTAATATTTGTAGTATTTAAGATTTCTTGAATAGATTGTAGGGTTTAGTTAATATTTGTAGTATTTAAGATTTCTTGAATAGATTGTAGGGTTTAGTTAATATTTGTAGTATTTAAGATTTCTTGAATAGATTGTAGGGTTTAGTTAATATTTGGAGTATTTAAGATTTCTTGAATAGATTGTAGGGTTTAGTTAATATTTGTAGTATTTAAGATTTCTTGAATAGATTGTAGGGTTTAGTTAATATTTGGAGCATTTAAGATTTCTTGAATAGATTGTAGGGTTTAGTTAATATTTGTAGTATTTAAGATTTCTTGAATAGATTGTAGGGTTTAGTTAATATTTGTAGTATTTAAGATTTCTTGAATAGATTGTAGGGTTTAGTTAATATTTGTAGTATTTAAGATTTCTCTTATTCCTTCTATTTTTTGCCGGTGTGTGGAGGGGGACTGAGAAGGGAATCTATCTATCTATCTATCTATCTATCTATCTATCTATCTATCTATCTATCTATATCTATCTATCTATCTATCTATCTATCTATCTATCTATCTGTCTATCTGTCTGTCTGTCTGTCCTTCCGTCCGTCCGTCCGTCTATCTATCTATCTATCTATCTATCTATCTATCTATCTATCTATCTATCTGTCTGTCTGTCTGTCTGTCTGTCTGTCTGTCTGTCTGTCTGTCTGTCCTTCCGTCCATCCGTCTGTCTGTCTGTCTGCCTGCCTGTCTGTCTGTCAGTCTGTCTGCTTGCCTGTCTGTCTCTTTCCTGTCCTTCTATGAGTACTGTCTGTAGTATACTGCCAGGAAGCAGTCACGAGCTGTGACCAAACTGTCTGATTTGTTGTTTCTGGATATAGTTTAACATTGGAGTTACTCCAAGCGTTGCCCTGATGTGTTCTTTTCGTGTGTTTTTTTTTTTTTTGCATTTTAGTTATTTTCCTTTCCTACCGTGATGGTTTTTCTTTTATTTTTATCTTTCCTTGTTAGACACTGACGTCACAGTTTTGGTAGGAAGATTGTAGGCTTGTAATTATCGTCAGCGTCATCGTCAAAAAAAAAAAAAAGTGATACAAGTATACAACTAATTCTATATGCCACCATTCGAGCATGCATAAGATGCATACGTATCACCGGTTGGTCTGCAAATGTGTAAAGAGAGGGAACTTTCATCAAAGGAGAAACACTCTTATCTGAGGATAGTAATGTTTCACATTCTATGTAAGAAGTTTCCTGTACAAAACTGTACTTTAACCACAACTGTTGAGCATAGTTATCAAATAGCAGCGTTTTTGGTAGAGATGTGTGCCTAACTTGTTGAAAACATCGTGCTTCAGATATCCTGTAAAACTCAACGGTACAGGAAATTCTCAGGCCACGCGACCGTGGTGTTTCACGACAGATCCGGACGCGGTGTGGGAAGAATGCGGAGTTCCACCTTGTTCAGAGATCTGCTCGCTTAGAAAAGATGGAGCCGACTATGCAGGTATGCTTGTTTACGAATGAGTGCTGCCGGAAGTGAGTTGTAGAACAAGGAGCGCTTTAATTTATATCAGACTTATATCAGCTTACTAGACTTCTTCTTCTTCTTCCTCTGCGCTCAAGTGGGCGTTGTTTACTGTGTCGCTGACTTGCGGCCCTGCTAATTCTTTGGACAGGATTCGCCTTTCCAATGCGATCCCAATTCACTCGGTATGTTTCGAGGGGCACCGTTTTGAGGTGAAATAGGGTCTTAATCGGCTATGTTCGCCAACCCTTACGTTAGCAGTCAGCTGTGGATCGCTGTTGGCTGTCTCGTGCAGGATGAGTACAGCACCTTCGCAGGTGATTGTAGAATGTTAAGGATGCGAGCAGACCGGGCAAGTCCCAGTTTAACATCATTTTTGCTTGTAAATATTGTTCAATCTCAACGTCCAAAAATCACATGGACAAAAGTAATTTGTCCTCTATACAGTAAACTTTTGTCTATTTTCTCCACCAGGTTATATTTATGAAACAAAGAAAGGCAGGGCATGTGTTTTCTGGCCAGATGGAACCAATGAAGACCCAAATGACCACAGGGACTTTACATTTGTCCAAGATTTTCCTGACTGGCAAATAAGACCCCCATATGACCACAACTTCTGCAGAAACCCAGCTTCGTCGCAGTCTGGTCCCTGGTGCTACACAGATAAGACTGGTCTGTCTGAGCTCTGCGAGATCCCAGAGTGCCCTGTCTCGACGGACAATTTCCAGGCAGTTCAAATAAGCCTGGACGAGGTCAAGAAAAAGCTGGAATCAGTTAAATTCAGTTTTGGCTTTGTTTGGTTACATAAGTTCCAGATCTGGCAAACATATACGAAAAAAGCCCTGGTATCAACACAAATTTGTCTGTCTGTCTGTCTGTCTGTCTGTCTGTCTGTCTGTCTGTCTGTCTGTCTATCTATCTATCTATCTATCTATCTATCTATCTGTCTGTCTGTCTGTCTGTCTGTCTGTCTGTCTGTCTGTCTGTCTGTCTGTCTGTCTGTCTGTCTGTCTGTCTATCTATCTATCTATCTATCTGTCTATCTGTCTGTCTGTCTGTCTGTCTGTCTGTCTGTCTGTCTATCTATCTATCTATCTATCGATCTATCGATCTATCTATCTATCTATCTATCTATCTATCTATCTATCTGTCTGTCTGTCTGTCTGTCTGTCTATCTATCTATCTATCTATCTATCTATCTATCTATCTATCTATCTATCTGTCTGTCTGTCTGTCTGTCTGTCTGTCTGTCTGTCTGTCTGTCTGTCTGTCTGTCCTTCCGTCCGTCCGTCCGTCCGTCCGTCTATCTATCTATCTATCTATCTATCTATCTATCTATCTATCTATCTGTCTATCTATCTGTCTGTCTGTCTGTCTGTCTGTCTGTCTGTCTGTCCTTCCGTCCATCCGTCTGTCTGTCTGTCTGCCTGCCTGCCTACCTGTCTGTCTGTCAGTCTGTCTGCTTGCCTGTCTGTCTCTTCCCTGTCCTTCTATGAGTACTGTCTGTAGTATACTGCCAGGAAGCAGTCACGAACTGTGACCAAACTGTCTGATTTGTTGTTTCTGGATATAGTTTAATATTGGAGTTACTCCAAGCGTTGCCCTGATGTGTTCTTTTCGTGTGTTTTTTTTTTTTTTGCATTTTAGTTATTTTCCTTTCCTACCGTGATGGTTTTTCTTTTATTTTTATCTTTCCTTGTTAGACACTGACGTCACAGTTTTGGTAGGAAGATTGTAGGCTTGTAATTATCGTCAGCGTCATCGTCAAAAAAAAAAAAAAGTGATACAAGTATACAACTAATTCTATATGCCACCATTCGAGCATGCATAAGATGCATACGTATCACCGGTTGGTCTGCAAATGTGTAAAGAGAGGGAACTTTCATCAAAGGAGAAACACTCTTATCTGAGGATAGTAATGTTTCACATTCTATGTAAGAAGTTTCCTGTACAAAACTGTACTTTAACCACAACTGTTGAGCATAGTTATCAAATAGCAGCGTTTATTGGTAGAGATGTGTGCCTAACTTGTTGAAAACATCGTGCTTCAGATATCCTGTAAAACTCAACGGTACAGGAAATTCTCAGGCCACGCGACCGTGGTGTTTCACGACAGATCCGGACGCGGTGTGGGAAGAATGCGGAGTTCCACCTTGTTCAGAGATCTGCTCGCTTAGAAAAGATGGAGCCGACTATGCAGGTATGCTTGTTTACGAATGAGTGCTGCCGGAAGTGAGTTGTAGAACAAGGAGCGCTTTAATTTATATCAGACTTATATCAGCTTACTAGACTTCTTCTTCTTCTTCCTCTGCGCTCAAGTGGGCGTTGTTTACTGTGTCGCTGACTTGCGGCCCTGCTAATTCTTTGGACAGGATTCGCCTTTCCAATGCGATCCCAATTCACTCGGTATGTTTCGAGGGGCACCGTTTTGAGGTGAAATAGGGTCTTAATCGGCTATGTTCGCCAACCCTTACGTTAGCAGTCAGCTGTGGATCGCTGTTGGCTGTCTCGTGCAGGATGAGTACAGCACCTTCGCAGGTGATTGTAGAATGTTAAGGATGCGAGCAGACCGGGCAAGTCCCAGTTTAACATCATTTTTATGCTTGTAAATATTGTTCAATCTCAACGTCCAAAAATCACATGGAAAAAAGTAATTTGTCCTCTATACAGTAAACTTTTGTCTATTTTCTCCACCAGGTTATATTTATGAAACAAAGAAAGGCAGGGCATGTGTTTTCTGGCCAGATGGAACCAATGAAGACCCAAATGACCACAGGGACTTTACATTTGTCCAAGATTTTCCTGACTGGCAAATAAGACCCCCATATGACCACAACTTCTGCAGAAACCCAGCTTCGTCGCAGTCTGGTCCCTGGTGCTACACAGATAAGACTGGTCTGTCTGAGCTCTGCGAGATCCCAGAGTGCCCTGTCTCGACGGACAATTTCCAGGCAGTTCAAATAAGCCTGGACGAGGTCAAGAAAAAGCTGGAATCAGTTAAATTCAGTTTTGGCTTTGTTTGGTTACATAAGTTCCAGATCTGGCAAACATATACGAAAAAAGCCCTGGTATCAACACAAATTTGTCCTGAAGACAATGTCCACTCGCTAATTGTCGAATATGGAAATAATAATGAAAAATATGTATCATTATTTGTCATCTGTATTGATACACCTAGCAACAAAGACACTAGTCTGATAGCGGCCTCACGTACAACCAGTGAAGAAGCTGACATTTCTGCAGCAGACTACATTGCTTCTTCCGGTGTTGATGCGAGCGCATGCGTACAAGCCACTCCGAGTTTTACAGATGGTTGCTACAGCATAACTCCCTCCTCAACAGTGAACACAGAAGTCACAGAAACAGCTACCACTCCTAACTACGCCGGATCATTGTTTTTCTTTGAAGTATCTTCTGCGAATGAGACTACAAACAATAGAAGTGGATTTCCTAGGAAGGCCAGTCCTCAGTTACTGTTATATAACAATTTAACTGACGAAACTACTTCATCTAACACACCCGAATCGTCTGAATTGGACATCGGTTATACTACAGTTAAAATGAAATATCGAGCTACACCTTCGCCTCCAACAGCAAGTAATTCAACAACTGTAGACAGAGAACCAGCTTCAGAATATAAATTCACGTATTTGACTTGCCTCTCAGCGCAGAAAAACGTACGCTGTTGGTGTCCATGTAACTGCTCGGCCAGTGACATGCATATGGTAAGCGAGGGAAGCTTTTTGACAGATTATGAGAGAGATATACGCGAGCAACTGATAATAGACCCAGTCAGTTTGTCACGTCACACAAGAACGAAACAGAGCGCCCATGATCACAGGCAGACATCAGCAGGAGCAGGAATTATTGCGGTTCTGTTTGTTGTTGCTGCGATAGCGGGAGTCGCCTTCTACGACTTTCTTCATCTCTTCCGGCATGTTCTGAAAAAGAAAAAATTGTGACTGTAAAATGTGGCAAAGTCTGCGGAAGTGAAAATCAAGGTTAGACCAGGTTAGGACCATCATCTCTGCAGGCAAGACCAGTCTAAAATGTCCGATGCTCTCTTTAGTCCTTAGTCCTTTACTCTGAGCCATTGGAACAGCCACTAATAATAATAATAATGTTTTGTTCTGTTGTTGGAGTTTGTTATTTTAAGCGTCTATAAATGTTAAAAAGAGAGATCAAGTCATTTCCTGGTAAAATTCGGTGTCTGTAATGCTTGATAACAATGTATGTTTGTGTATCATGGGTGTTTTTTTAGTAGGATAAAGAGTTAGGATCATATCCCTCAGTGGCGTGCGACTGTTTACACTAGTTCTATACTGATTTGTAATTTTCTGCGTGCCCTATGCAAAATATTCACATTCCAGTTAAAAACCTAACACTGTATTGCAAAACTGTGATTTATCATTTAACGAACAAAGTGGACTTAGAAATATGTTATCTGTAACTAAACTAAATGCGGAAGGATACGCGGGAACTTCATCACGAAAGAAGTGCCATGTTATTTTCTCACAAAATCCTTGGTTGTGTTGTGTTAAAAGTTCTTATGCTGTGCTGTGATATCTGCGTATTTCGGGACATCACGTCCATATTCAGCAGCTTGATAACAGGACCGGGTTTTCCTTCTCATTCACATAGATTCACTATGCCAAACTGTGCTCACTTACCAAGGCCACCACTGGGAGAGAGTCTTTGTTGGTCGTGGTTCGCTAACCATGAGACGGGACGACAGCTACGGGTCACTGACCGCTCCAGAAAGCTCCCGTGGTACATTGTACCTCAGCCCAGCCTTTGTGATGTCGCGTACCTCTGAAACCAGTTCTTCAGCCCAGCCTTTGTGATGTGGCGTACCTCTGAAACCAGTTCCTCAGCCCAGCCTTTGTGATGTGGCGTACCTCTGAAACCAGTTCCTCAGCCCAGCCGTTGTGATGTCGCGTACCTCTGAAACCAGTACTTCAGCCCAGCCTTTGTGATGTGGCGTACCTCTGAAACCAGTTCCTCAGCCCAACCTTTGTGATGTCGCTTACCTCTGAAACCAGTCCCTCAGTCCAGCTTTTGTGATGTGGCGTACCTCTGAAACCAACGCTGTTTAGTTGTCCAATTCAAGTTGCACTGAACTGAAATTCTTACATTTCTAGTATGCATCAGATAGATCAGTGCCATGCCGATAAGGGTAGATGTTCATCTCTCTCCGTCTCTCACGATCTTGTGCCTCGAATCAATTCAATTGCTGTTCTCACACCAAACCATGCAGTCTGGCCATCTAGGTATGCCTGTCTTCTTCATCCCCTCTATCTTTTGCCATTTACCTTTCCAGTCATGACCAATCTTTCGAGACCTTCATGTCTGCTGATATATCCGAGAAACTTTGTCTTTTTTATGTATGGAACCAGTTTGGGATATCTTTCTTCTTCTTCTTCTTCAGCTTTTCGAGCAATTAAGGCTCATTGGTGCAGATAAGGTTCGCTTCCATTCCTCTCTACTCCTAATCTTTTCTCTCAAGGACGTGACACCAATTTCTTTTATAGCCTCTTCTATGTTGTCTTTCTATCTCTATCTTGATCTACCCCCTGGTCTTCTTTCCTTCACCTCTTGTGCGTACATAATTTTCGTTTATCTGTTCTCTTCCATTCTTTCTACATGACCCAGTCAGCGTAGTCTGGGATTTAAACAAGCTGTTCAGTTCACTGTTCTTTCTAGCTCTCCATTCTCCACTGTTGATATTCTTTGTGGGACTAAGGATTCTTCTTAGGATCTTGTTCTCAAAGATCTGCAATTATTATGCATCATTCTTTGTTGTACTCCACGTTTCTGATCTATACATGACAGCTCGTCTTATTAGATTTAATCTGGTTTTGTAGATTGTTATTTTGGTGTTACATTGTTATTTTTATGTTAACAGGTGTTGCAAGGCGAAGTATATTTTATTCCCTATCTGTATTCTGCTTTTAATTTCCTCGCTTATTATGTTGCTTCTGTTGAAGGTGTGCCTAGATATTTGTATGTTTCTGCTTTCCTAATGATCATATCTCCAACATTTATATCATCTGGATCATTCTGCCTCTGGTCTCTTGATATATACTCTGTCTTATCTTGGGTAATGGTCAAACCCACTTTTCTCAGGCGTATGCAGGTATTGATGACTTCTTGCATAGTTTCTCCCACTAGGTCGATGTCATCAGCGTATCCTAGTATTTT
Source organism: Achatina immaculata (assembly GCA_009760885.1). Lineage (NCBI taxonomy): Eukaryota > Metazoa > Mollusca > Gastropoda > Stylommatophora > Achatinidae > Lissachatina > Lissachatina immaculata. Next base: position 10,231,494 of record CM019715.1, read on the forward strand.
AGCTTGTTCTTCTGTATTGCTTTCTTCTTTCACTTTTCAGATTACATTGTGATAGTATATTGTTATATCAGTCAAAGGGAAATAATAATCTTTAAGGGTACTTGGTTCAGTCATATAATATTGATTTTTTTTTTTTTTGTCGACGTGAAACCTGAAAGGTCGCCTTGACGGATAATGTAAATTTACAAGGGATTGGTGAGCTTAGGTTAGGGAAAAATTAAAGTGTCAACTTAGGACTACTTCCTCTTCCTACGCACACTGGCGATGGTGCGTGGTAACCTGATTTTTGCGATGCGCCTTTTGTCTGGGTCCCTCCGACTTCAGCACCTTTCCTCGCTAGGGCAGACTGTGGTCTTGCTCGGACTGCCATGAAAACAGTGGTGTAGGCTGGCCTGGCCAAACTTTGTTTTCCATCCTCTGGTGGCTGTATTTAAGCCTTTTCTCCACGTCAGATCCAGATTGCAACGCTGGCTGGCCAGACGGCTTTGAGACAGTTCCACAGAGACACTCCGACTTTGGGATGAGGAATCCGATATCCATTCCCCGCCACCTATAGTCTGCTGGCTCTTTTTTGTTTACATCATTCTGATAGCCATTGTAAAAATCCATATTCTTGTCATGTCCTGGATTCATTGGTTTCACACCAGATTTTCCTCATCCCCACAGGCGATCTCCATGTCTCCATCCATCCACCAGCCTGACATTATATTTTACAAAAATAACAATTACAATTATTGTTGATTGCTACAGGTTTCTGGGTTACAGAGTTTTTAAGCAAACAGATCTATGTCCCCTGTCCCATAAAGACTATGTTAAGACAAGTGTGTTCTTAACACAGTTGTTCTCAGAGGATCAACAGACTAAATTTAGTATTACAGATTTTAATTTTTTAAGGAAATTGTTTGTTTCAGAAACTAAAGTTTACAAAAACAGGTAAATTCACGTGAACAGTTTTGTTTTATGGAATATTGAAGAAACATAAGAAGATTTTGTAGGGAATATTTAAGGCAGAGAAAGAGAGAGAGAGAGAGAGAGAGAGAGAGAGAGAGAGAGAGAGAGGAGAGAGAGAAAGAGAGAGTCAGAGGGAGGATATTATAGGATGAGATTAGGATTAGGATGAGAGTGATTATGTTTAAAAGTACAAGAGTAACAGTGTAAATGTAGTTCAGAAGTAGTTTCAGTTGTGTTCAGAGAGGTTGTAGTTCTATTCTACCAAAAATAGCACTAAGATGGACACCACAGGGGAGCAGAATTAAGGGTAGACCAAAAGAGACATGGAGAAGAACAACAGAAAGGATGTTGAGCAATAGAGGGCTCACCTGGGCAAGAGCAGAAAAAAAGGCGAAGGACAGGCATTTGTGGAAAACCCTTGCGGAAGCCCCATGTGCCCTGGGCACTTAAGGTTCAGAGAGAGAGAGTTTTTGGTAGTGATTGTCCTTTTTAGGACACAAGGTTGTAAAGTTATTTATGTAGTGTTGTAGTTTGATTGTCCTTTTTTAGGAGAAAGATGTGATTCTGTGTTGGAAGACTGTGTTTGGAGTTTTCACTGTATATGAGGTATGTTGTTTTTGATGTTGTATGCTAGTGATGGTCCCATGGCGACGCTAATCGCCCGGACAATTTTAGTATCCTCATTGTAATTGTTTCTATCAGTTACATACTACATCATCATTAAACTTTTGTAATTTCTTTACCTGTTAAATCTTAACACTGTTAAATCCTGTGATAACTGGATTCATGTTTTAGTGTCAACTGTGGTGTTGAGTGAGTTGATTACATGTAACTGGTCATGTTCGTGTACGGAAATGTAGTGGTTGTTTGTCCTGTGTTTTCGTTGTCACACGGTGTATAATAATGTGATGTCTGTTGTGTCACTTGTATTAGCAGTAAAGTAAATCTGCTCTGTAAATAGTGACGTTGTAATAGTGAATGAAGAGTTCACTACTTTTAGACTGTTAGCTACACACACACACTACTACAGTACAGTACAGTGTGTAGGCAAACTACGTGTTTAATGTTTGTTTTAGTAAATACACTAATACGACCAACAGAAACACTCCTTTAACCTTTTCTAGTACTAGGTTGAATAGTAATGGAGATAATGTATCACCTTGTTTTAAACCAGGTCTTATATAGAAGAGTTCTGACTTTTTTCCTTTATACATTACTATATTTTGTGTATCCTCCATACATATTCTGGTCAGATTGATTAATTTATTAGGTATCTCAAATTTTTTCATAATTTTTTAATAAGCTGTTCCTGTCTATGCTGTCATAAGCTTTCTTGAAGTCAATGATGATATTATGTACTTCTTTTCCATATCCCAGTACTTTTCTGCTCTTTGACGTAGATAAAATATTTGGTCTACGGTTGATGTGTTCTTCCTAAAACCTGCTTGATAGTCTCTCAGTATGTTCTCGCTGTATGGTATTAATCTGATTAAAAGTATAAAAGATAGCATTTTGTAGCTTGTTTGTAGTAATGATATTCCTCTGTAGTTTTCACACTTGCTTTTATCGCCTTTTTTTTAAATATTGGGATCAGTAATGATTCTCTCCATTCGACAGGGTTTTTTTCTTCTCTCCATATTTGAGATATTTGATATTCTTTAGACTGCCATAATACCTCTTCGTTTGTCTTTCTGGCTGCCATAATACTTCTTCGTTTGTCTTTCTGGCTTCCATAATACTTCTTCGGTTGTCTTTCTGGCGGTCCATGGTATGCAAAGCATGTTTCTTAGGAACCACATTTCAATAGTCTTTATTCTTTGTTCTAATTGTTTGTTCATGGTCCATATTTCACTTGCATAAAGTATAATATGTTCTATTTAGCATCTTAGAACTCTGTTTCTTATTCCCAACGGCAGTTTTTGATTTGTTAATATGCTCTTCATTTTTACAAAAGATGTCTTTGCCATTGCTATCCTGGTTCTAATTTATTCAGTGCACTTGTCGTAAGATGTTATGACTGTACCTAAATATTTGTATTTATTGATCTGTATAAGCTTTAAAACCATATACGCGCCAAATCCATTCGAATATTCATACTTTGAGAATTTACAAGCCTGTGTTCTTTGTGAAGGTGAAAAAAAAACATAGAAATACGAGGATGATCTACATCAAAACTTTAAAATTAAGACTGAAATTCTAAGAACTGATCTATCATCATGTAACTTGACAGCATCGATGCTAATGACGTAGAAAACGTCCTGCAGGTGGCAGCACGGTATCAAACGTGCTACATGCGTCAGGGTGGCGCTGTAAAGATGGCCATTCTTGTAGAGAGACATACAAGAAAGTGGAACAGCACGGGCAGTATAGAGTCGTGAATGATGTGGTGTGCTGTACCACGACTGATATCACAACTTCAGCTGTTTCATTCACCGTCACGTTACAGTTTTCTATCACAGTGCCTTCAGCTTCTAAACTCTTCTCTGGTTTCTCTACTCGGTGTGCCTGACCTGGACAAGGAGCGTCAGATACAGAGATCAGGGCATTTCAGAACTTCCTACTCCACTCATAAACTTCCTACTCCACTCATAAACTTCCTACTTCAATCATAAACTTCCTACTTCAATCATAAATTTCCTACTTCAATCATAAATTTCCTACTCCATTCATAAACTTCCTACTCCACTCATAAACTTCCTACTTCAATCATAAACTTCCTGCTCTACTCATAAACTTCCTACTTCAATCATAAACTTCCTGCTCAACTCATAAACTTCCTACTTCAATCATAAACTTCCTGCTCCACTCATAAACTTCCTACTTCAGTCATAAACTTCCTGCTCCACTCATAAACTTCCTACTTCAATCATAAACTTCCTACTCCACTCATAAACTCCCTACTTCAATCATAAACTTCCTGCTGCACTCATAAACTTCCTGCTCTACTCATAAACTTCCTACTTCAATCATAAACTTCCTGCTCCACTCATAAACTTCCTACTTCAATCATAAACTTCCTGCTCCACTCATAAACTTCCTACTCCACTCATAAACTTCCTACTCCACTCATAAACTTCCTGCAATGACAGAGACACATCATCCTACCGAACCTTCATTCGCTGATGACTTTCTGTAGGTTTCACAATTTGCCCAAACAGTGGATGGCAGAACGCTGTATAAGGGTATTCGTTTGGCGTTGAGTTGTATTTGGTGTTATCTTATTGTGTGTTATTTCTTTGCTTGCTAAACACATGCGTTGCCCCTTTTTTCGTTGTTACTTTACTCACATTGTATGTATGAAGTGGTTAATATACACGCCTTCAGCTGGCAGAGCAGCGTGTTAAATGTGACACGTTGTAGTGTGACTAATTGTAGATGAGCAGTAACAACACAACGAACATTCCCTGTAATGATATTCTCCTCACAGGACAAACCCAGGACGAATACAAACTGGCACATAGGATTATCAATCAAAGCCGCGTTTTGTCTATCGCTGGCAACCTGTGATTCATGGAGTGTGTTGATGAACGAGGATGAATCAAACTGACGAACAAAAACCAGTGACATCTTCAACAGAAGGCAGAGCACTCCATTACGAATATCAGAAAAGGCCGCAGAAGCTCTAGAATGTTTTAGAAAACAAGTTCAGTCACTCTGTCTTCAAACAATTAGCTCATAATTATCTCAAGTTCTCAACTATCCCGGACAAAATACTGTCACAGCTGTTCTACTTTCGTGTGTGTCTCCCTACAAGAGCGGCCATCTTTAGGCTGCTATTGTGACGTCACGTAGCCCGTTGGTACCGAGATGCCACCTGCAGGGCGTTCCCTACATCATTGGTATCGATACTGTCATCTTACACGACGATGGGACAGTTCTTAGAATTTCAGTCGTAATTTTCATGTTTTCGTTTAGGTCAAACTCTTAACTTTCAGCTATTTCACCACCAAACAAAAAGAAATTTCAAGAACGCACAAAAGTCGCTTCGTCCACTCTGTGAATACAGGTGAAGTCACAGCCTCTTCATGGTCGACTGCTTAGACCTGCCATTCAGGATTGTACTTTTTCCCCCCCTTGCATTAAAAAAGTAATACGTTAAAAAACATCAACAAAATGTTTTGGCAGCATTTGCAAATGTCATTAAATGTCATCAGACTTCCATGGACAAAAGCCCACGTATGCTGTGAAAGAATATTTTAAACATCAACATTTTTTTGTTGGCAAAAAACCAACAGCTGCAAAATGTTTTGATAAAAGCGAGGGAAAAAAAAAGTTATGCCTCATAAAATGTCAGCAGTTTTGAATACGTGAGCATATTTTGTATAGACACTGGAAGAGGGTCAAATCTATTAACAGAATCTTGTCTAACCTAGGTTGTCTTTTCATGGAAGAAGGATTATTTTAAAGAATCATTTCAAACAGTTTCTTTTTTTTCTAATATAAAACTTCTTCATGGATTCTAAACTTGCACAGAAAAGATGCGGGAGATCTCTCATCTCGTACATTATATCCAGTAATAAGAGAAGTATTTGGCAGGAAACAAAACGCAAATGAACATTGTAAGAATTTATTTGGTCAAATAATGGAGGTTGGAGGAGTCAAAGGTATGACATCCCCCCTCACCCCCCCCCCTCTCTCTCTCTCTCTCTCTCTCTGTAGAATGTCTGGAACAGAAAGAAAGTTGTACGATAAAGGCAGAATGTCAGACGGGTCTGCGTGCCCAGTCTTAACCCTTTGGAAATAGAAATCAGTCAGTCGATCAATTAATCAATTGATCAATCTCTCTCTCGCTCTATGTGTGTGTATCTTATAGAATTGCTTCAGTAGTTCTCTACTAAGAAACTGAAATGCAGCAATGAACCAGATCCAATACACCAACTACAAACCACCCTCTTTCGCCTAAGAACAGGCCACTGCAGACTACTGAGCCACCTGCATTGACTCAAAATGTCTCACACAGACGAGTGTCCATGTGGCAGTGAAGTCCAGACTCCAGAACACATCATACAAAGGTGCCGAAACCATGCAGACCTGAGGCGTGAGACATGGCCAGAGGACACAATCTTGGGGCTAAAGCTTTGGGGCTCTTATCAGGTTCTGGAGAGGACTGGGGGCTTTGCCATGTCGACAGGGATCAGGATCTGATGTGACCAACAACCTCGAACGCAGAAGAAGAAGAAGAATAGTTCTCTTAATGCGTAGCAACATGCTCTGTAATTTCACTGTAAATAATGTGCGAGAATGTGATAACAGCTATTTTGCACGAAATTAGTTATTTTTTATTCTGTTGAATGTTAAAAGTAATAGGTTTCCTTTAAAAAAAAAATCAGATTTCATTCTTGTTTTAGACTACATTTTTATTATGTGCGATAAAATAAAAGTTCAAAGATGAAAGGCAGAGCCTTATACAGTTCCACATGTCAAAATCTTTAAATCTTTCAAAATAAAGATCATGTTTTTGTTCTCCTCTCTCTCTCTCTCCTTGTTTCTCTTCTCTCTTTTTTATCACGTCTGAATTAACTGCTCCTTGCTTCCATAGAAATGTTGACTTCTAAAATAAAATTTGTTGTTTTTTTAAAAAATTTCCTTAGGGACAGAGATATTTTATACAAAAAAATAAATTCAGACAGCCGTGACCGGTCTAAGTTCTAAAAAAATAAGTTAGCAAATAACCATTAACATAACTAAAACGATAACTAACAAATGTTAATATAAATGAAAACCGGAAGAATCAGGCAATTTATTTCGTTAACTGGAATCGTTACACGGATAAGAGAAACGGTGCTTTCACCTCATCCTCCGTATACCCCACACTGTAACAAGGGTGGATAACTCAGTTTTAAACTAATATACATATATACCCTTATGTTCTACACATGATGTTCGTATCCTGGCTTAGGGCTCCTACGGGAATTCTGGGGTGGAAACTCCCTGCCCTCTCCTCCCTGCTCGCTGTTTCAACCACTTATACCCCTGAAGTGCTCGTGGCACGGCCTTAAAACAGGGACTCCCTCTCTTGGCCTCGGAACGATGGACTGGTTGAATACCACCCCCCCCCCCCCCCAACCGTTTTTTTACCTCCTTTTTTAATTTGGTCTGGTCTGACGTCGTCGTATTTTACCTCCATTATTTTCCTACCCAACAGAGACGCTGGGTGACTCAATCCCGTGTGCCTTGCGGAACTTTGCCTCCCTAACAGCACTCCTGTAGGCCTCTCGGTTGTGAGCAAGATGTCCTACTGCTGATGCATCCATTTGCCGATTATCAACGATGTCTTGCAGCCATCTTCGCCTTGGCCTTCCTCTCTTTCTTTTTCCCATTATGTACCTTTCCAAGACGTTTAATGTGTCCAAAATATTTAAGTTTTCTCTGTTTAATCCTCTTTACTAGCCAGCCTTCTTCAATATTAAGTTCTTGTAGAATGGATATATTTGTTCTTTTTGTGTCCATGATATTTGAAGGACTCTTCTGTAGCATTTACATTCAAAGGCATTTATGTGTTTCTCAGCTGTTTTGTTAAATGTCCAGGTCTCACAGGCACATGTTGCGATGGGAAAGATCCATACTCTTAAAATCTTGTTTTTATAGTTCTGTCTGTTCGCGACTCTAACACTGACAAATAACTCCAGAAAACAAGGAGCTCAGTATATGCAAAGACAGAATTTATACAAGCAAAACGAACAAACATATCTGTAGCATTCAACGTCATAGGCATCATGATGTGAGCCTAAGAGTTCTCTAATAACGGCCTCCTTCAAGATGTTAAAATTATTGTTATTTCAATGATCACGCAACAGAATAAGGTAACTAGAGAGTGTTGCATACACTGAACACAACTTCAGGGAGCAGTAACTTGGAAGAATAAAATGAAAAAAAAAGGATTATACCCATAAACATTAATTCAATGATTCTTTGGTGTCTGAGTAAGACAGTGGTTAGTTCGATCTTACTTCTCGTGAAGTCAGTGATCCAAGCCAAGCCAGAGGTCACCAGTCACCCTGCTGTAGATATGAGTACCCAGTCACCCTGCTGTAGATATGAGTACCCAGTCACCCTGCTGTAGATGTGAGTACCCAGTCACCCTGCTGTAGATATGGGTACCCAGTCACACGGCTGTAGATATGAGTACCCGGTCACTCGAATGTAGATATGAGTACCCAGTTACTCGGCTGTAGATATGAGTACCCGGTCACTCGATTGTAGATATGAGTACCAGTCTCTCGGCTGTAGATATGAGTACCCAGTCGCTTGGCTGTAGATATGAGTACCCAGTCGCATGGCTGTAGATATGAGTACCCAGTCGCTTGGCTGTAGATATGAGTACCCAGTCGCTTGGCTGTAGATATGAGTACCCAGTCGCTTGGCTGTAGATATGAGTACCCAGTCACACGGCTGTAGATATGAGTACCCAGTCGCTTGGCTGTAGATATGAGTACCCAGTCATTCGGCTGTAGATATAAGTACCCATTCGCTCGGCTGTAGATATGAGTACCGACCTCATTCTGAGGTTGGGTGTGTTTGTGTGTGTGTGGGGGGGGGGGGCTGGGGGAGGGAGGGATGAATGAAGCCAGGCGTGATGCTGACCATGTCACAGTCTAGTGTGCCTTCATGCCAAGGAAACTGCGAACATCTTACATCTTATTACATCCTTGCCGTGCAGTTAAACGTCACATGTGGCTCGCATTGTAGTACGTAGTACGCCATGTTTTTTTTTCTAATTTCAGCGAGTTTTTCAACCTCGTCAAGGGGTCTTCAGTCAGTCACTCAGTAAGTCAGTCAGTCAGTCAGTCATTTGCATGTCCCTTTGCCGAACTTTGCCTCCCTAACAGCTCTCCTTGGATCTTATGCCCACTGTATAGAGATTCACGTGGTCGATCATTTTTTTCTTTGTACTGTTTGTCCCATTTGATAGCTTGTTTTAGGATTCTCTGATTGGTTCTTCTTATCACATGGCCGATATATGTCCATCTAATGTTTGCGGTCACTGAAAAGGCAGGATGTGTGCTCATCTTCCCTATCTCTGCGTTGGTCTTGAATTCGTTCCAGTGTATACAGAGTATTTTCCTTAGACATTTGTTTTCAAATGCGTCTAATTTTGTTTTCTATTTCTTTAGTTGATTTCCAGATTTAGCAAACACAAACAAGTGTGGATACTAAACTATGAACTATAAATTATGAACTATAAACTATGAACACTATCACAATATTTTAAAATAGCTTTATGAATTGGTAGATCTAAGTTTTAGACTCCTGTTTTTTATCTATCTCCATGTACTTGAGAGCTGAATGTGTGCAGTCGATGTTGTGAAGATGATGAAGTACAGTACATCAAAATGGGTAGTGGGGCACGGTGGAAATTGGAGAACTGAGAGTGGAGGAAAAAAATAACAATATAAAATGCTTATTTGCAGACTCCACTACCCCAAGAACAGTATATTTCATAGATGGAAAAGTAGATAAATCGAGGAGAATAAGAGAAACGGAAAATTAAACGATTAACAATACAAATCAGTATTAGGATCATATAAAATAATGTGGGCACGTTGGCGGGCACTCGGAGTAGAAGCGTCAGTACAAAAATACAATACAGGCAAGGGAAAGATAACATACATGATTGTACGTCATGAAGAAACATACAGGAGACTTCTTGATCTGATGCATCCATACAGGATTAAGCAATCGAGACGGGACAATTTTCATACAACCTTAACTACAGAGCCGGAAGAGGCAAGCAATGGCGGTGTCGAGGCACAGAACTCATATCTCATACTTCTGCTATTAAAAATTTATATATTTATATGAAATCTCCCGCGGTTTTATAGAATTTAGAATTTGCTTCTTACCACACAAAACAAGCGACACTGTTTATACTAGAATCCGCCTTCTATTATTCGTGTGCAATCTTTCATTTCCACTCTGTCAGACCCCCATTTCTGTCATTTTTCTGCCTCTTATATGAGAATGTTTGGAACGAATTTCTAAACAAAAGCTACTTCTTGTTCAGGAGAGCGTCTTATGCGGGGAAATAACCCTGTGAAGGCAATAAGCGACGATTCAGGACACTACTCAAGAGAATTATCCTCGCATAAACAGGACGCGCTCTATTCACTGTTGTCTAACTACCTTGTTTCGCTCTGTGAATTTGACTGGAAATAAAAGTGGAGTAAAAACAGCAAGATAAAGATATTAACTTATTACTTTTCATGTCATATTTTTTTATTTGTTTTCGTTGTTACAGCCATCTTTGCGTTCACTACAGGGTTGTACAGGAGTTTACTCAGTTAAATTAAAGTTAGAGAAGTTCATGGTTTCATTCTGTGTTTATGTGGTTTTTCGATACATTCTAGGCAACGGTGAGATTATGCATTATTATATATGTCATACAGCAGTAAATTAAACATTCTAGGCAATGGTGAGATTATGTATTATTATATATGCCATACAGCAGTAAATTAAACATTCTAGGCAACGGTGAGATTATGTATTATTATATATGCCATACAGCAGTAAATTAAACATTCTAGGCAACGGTGAGATTATGCATTATTATATATGTCATACAGCAGTAAATTAAACCCCCATTTACAAATTCACGCAAGTTCACATCAACTGTACCCTTTTATTTACTAACATTAATGATTAAAAAAAAACTTTCTAGTCTCTAAATCTAATAATGAAAACAGCAGAATCATTTATTTTTTACTTTGTTTTTACTGCGATATTATTCTGATATTTTTTTTTTACTCTGATATTAGATGCATTTGAAAAATGAAACTAGAGAGGCTAAATTAGTGGGCATACGGTCCCTTGACGAGACTGAAAAACTCGCGGAAAACATGAACACCTGGCGAACTACATAGCGAACCTTATGTGACGTTTATCTGCACCGGAAGGATGTAGGAAGATTTTACTTTAGTCATTGATCACTCGTTGTATTAACTTAATTCTCTGATCTGTTGTTTGGTAGATCGCAACCATCATTTTTTTTTCATTTTACTTTGTGTATTATTCCTTGTTTTTAATTTTCCTGTTTCCTTTCTGCAGTTAAAAACAGCAGTCAACATGTATAAACTATTTTCTATTTAGTTCAGCCAGCAAAACTTATTACTATTTCATAAGTAAAAGTAAAAAAGGCATTATAAAAAAATCATTATATGTAATTCTACTATTTTTGTCTAAGGGTGTCGTATGTTTCAGCTGCATGTTCTTGTCATGCTGATAGCTGTATTCAGTAAAAAAAAAATAATTGGAATAGAAATGAAATGTTATTATTACTTAAAACAGTGATTTCTTTTAATTGTTCGAACACGTTGAAAATGATGGACGTTAAATAGTCAATCTGTTTTTCAAAGGAAAATAATTACCTTCTTATAACTAACATTTGACGGAAGCCACTTTCATTGGCTCAATTGTTAACTGCAGAGAGATTGATGATTTAGGTAATGAGAATCTCCTCAAACGTTTCAATCGTTTCCAAATGTTCAGCAGCTACGCCCGATAATATTTGAACTGCAGTTTGTTTCGTTTCACCGGCAATCTATCTGACTCCAATGTTATTGATAGCCAGGTCGACCACAAAACTGCGAATATGCCACACTGGCTTGCAAGTTTCAACAGCTGGTATAAAACGAACCAGTTTCCTGCTTGCTCTGCTTTGCGAGGACGCGCCATGTGAGTTTAAGCTAACTCGCAAGGGCACTATATGTAAACGTAGATGAACAGATCAACAAAATTATGTAGTTATTTGTATGAACAGATCAACAAAGTTATGTAGTTATTTGTACAAATACTGGAAGGAAAGTTAACTGTATCAGAGACAACATTTTTTTTCAGGATAGACAAAAGAGATGGATTTTTAAAAAAAAGGTATTAAATCAAGAACATATCCTCTCTCGGAGAGGGCTGTTTCGAGGCAGACCGAGAGGAGAATGGATGTATTCTTTTGAGGAGGGGGAGCTGTGGAATTTACTGAGAAGACTGTAGATGAAATGAAGCAGAACCATCATCTCATTCTCTTTGATGGTGGTAATATAAATTCTTCTTATGGGTGTTAAGAACAGTTTGAGGATACAGGAAATGAACAAAAATAAAATAATAAAACCAGCAGCGACGACGGCAGTGGCAAAGCAACAATAACAACGACAATAAAAACAACAATAACAATAAAATTTCGTCTTGTCCTGTCTTGTATTCTATCTCCCTGGAACTGCGAGATGGTGTCCTTTGCAGCTGGTGCAGTGAAGATGCGGATCCACAGCATCGTGTTGGCTGTTGGAGCGGGTTGTGGTGGCTGTTTATTTAGTCCATGGATGGAGCTAACAAAGCAGGAGGCGTTCTCTAACAGACTCAACCACCATGAGGACTACCAAATCAATCAAGACGATAACAACAACAACAACAACAACGACAACGACAACAAAGCATAAATGACAGCAACTATAACAAAACATTAATAACAACAATAACGACTAGAACCATAACAACAAAATATTATATGTAGATAGAGGTGTATTGCTCAGTTTTACAACAAGATAGAAAGAGTGTGGAGCGTGGACAAAAATAAGGATAAGTAATATGAAGACGTGTAACTAAAAAAATACAACAACATACAAAGAACATACAACAACAAACAAAGAACATATAAAGAACATACAACATGCAAAGAACGTACGACATGCAAAAACATACAACAAACAAAGAATATATAACAACATACAAAGAACATACAGCAACATAAAAAGAACATACAACATACAAGAACATACATGGTGCAAAGAACATACGACATGCAAAAAACATACAACAACAAACAAAGAACATACAACAACATACAACAACAAACAAAGAACATACAACATACAAAGAACATATAACAACATGCAAAGAACATACAACAACAAACAAAGAATATACAACAACGCAATATTTTGGCAAAAGTCTTTTCCAAGGATCATATTAAAAACACAAGAGTTAAAAAAAAAAAAAAAGAGAGAGAGAGAGAGAGAGAGAGAGAGAGAGATGAAATATATTATATTATTGTTTTATTATCAAGTCAAGCTTAATAATATAATATAGTATAATATAATATTGTTGGTGGGTGGGTGTCCGATTTTAAAATTCATTGTAGCAAACAAATTCCATGTTCAGTATATGTGTATCATATATCAAAAGAAACTACTTAGATCGTTTGTCATCATCATCATCATCATCATTATCAGATGCCGTGCCGACTGGCGTTAGCTATTGTGCTTCTCCAGAGTACACGATCCTTCATGCAGGCCATCAGCTTAGTTGGTGATCTCCTCTCACACCATCCCGTCAGACTGTCCAGTATCATTTCTCTTGGTCTTGCTCTTGATCTTCTTCCTTCTATTTTTCCTGTTGTTATAATATTCTCAATGTCCCCTCTTCTCATTGCATGTCCTATGAAAGTACATTGTCTCTCTCTTATCTTTTTGACAAGATTTTTTGTCTCTCCAGCTCTTCTCATACATTCTTCATTAGTTATTTTTGCTGTCCAGGGGATTCACAACATTCTTAAAATAAACCACATTTCTGCTGCTTCCAATTATTATTGTCCACGATTCACATCAGTATAACAAGATAGGTTCAATATAGCATTTTAGGACTCGTTTTCTAACATTCATTGATAAGGATGTGTTGCATAATATGTTTCTCATTCTCTGAAATGCAGTCTTTGCTTGGCCTATTCTGTTCCTAATCTCTGTTCTGCATTTCCCATCTGAAGTTATTACTGCTTCAAGGTATTTGAATTTCTGCACCTGCTTTAGAATAGTTACGTTTAATTTTATACTGCATGCTGGTGGATTCTGTTTCTTAGATATAACCATAGTCTCTTTCTTTTTATGTTTAAAGTAAGGCCTTTCTGTTCGCTTCTTTAGAGACTTTGTCCAAGAGATTTTGCAGGTCTTGTTGGTTCTCAGCTATCAGTACTGTATCGTCAGCATATCGAAGGTTGTTAATAGTCTATCCTCCAATTCTGATGCCTGATTCTGTGATGATCGTTCTTAGAATATTCTCCCTGTACAGAGAAAAAAGGTCAGGAGATAGTACACATCCTTGTCGCACCCTGTGTTTTATAGGTTGATATTTTCCAGTTCTATTTTCAACTCGAATTGCTGCTTCTTGCTGCCAGTATAGATGTTTTACAATCCTCAGGTCTTTGCCGTCTATATTGATGTCTTCAAATATTTTAATAATTTCATTATGTTTCACCTTGTCGAATGCCTTGGTGTAATCAATGAAGCATAAGTAGAGATCTTTATGTACTTCTAAAGCTCTTTCTGTTAGTGTTCGTAAAGCATAAATGGCATTGTGTGTTCCTTTTCCTTCAACAAATCCAAACTGTTCATCTGCTATTTCCATTTTTATATTTTTCCTTGTTCTTCTCATAATAATTCTCAGAAGTAGCTTCGTTATGTAACATGAGAGGCTGATAGTCCAGTGGTCATCACATTCCTTTGCATCTGGTTTCTTTGGTAGTGCTATAAACGTGGATTTAATCAGGTCACTGGGCATATAACCACTGTTGTAAATGTCATTCAGTAACTTGGTTATTATTTTTATTCCTATATCCTCTAGTGCCTCTATTTCTTCTATTGTTATTTTATCAAACCCAGTTGCTTTTCCTTTGTTTGATGGCACCTATGATTTCATT
>CM019715.1:10972224-11247224 GCA_009760885.1 Achatina immaculata
CATCTACCACTAGATCACACATACATTCGTCCACCATTATATCACACATACACTCATCTACCACTAGATCACACATACATTCGTCCACCATTATATCACACATACACTCATCTACCACTAGATCACACATACAGTCATCCACCTTTAGATTACACATACACTCATCCACCACTAGATCACACATACATTCGTCCACCACTATATCACACATACACTCATCTACCACTAGATCACACATACATTCGTCCACCACTATATCACACATACACTCATCCACCACTAGATCACACATACATTCGTCCACCACTATATCACACATACACTCATCTACCACTAGATCACACATACAGTCATCCACCTTTAGATTACACATACACTCATCCACCACTAGATCACACATACATTCGTCCACCACTATATCACACATACACTCATCTACCACTAGATCACACATACAGTCATCCACCTTTAGATTACACATACACTCATCTACCACTAGATCACACATACAGTCATCCACCATTAGATCACACACACACTCCTTCACCGCTAGGGCAGGCCCTACACGAATGAGTCCAACCAAGCTGTACGGCAATGCCTACAACCTGGGGCCAGCTGCCAGCTATCATGATGGTCATCTTAGTTGATTTCTAAGAATGTTCGAGAAAGAAACTCTACCAAGGTAAACGAACCGAGGACTATAGTAAAACTATGTATAACGGTGCTGAGACCGTCCGAACAATAACAAACCAATATTTCGCCCGTATGTCTTTACCAAGGACCTTTTGTGGTTATTGAGCTGTTTTCGTTGTTTTCATCTCCCCCGAGTTTTGGCGTTATTTACAACCAAATGAAAGCGTCTCTTTAACTTATCAGAATATCTGCTTCAGTGAGTATAGTGCTCAGAGCGCCAGTGATGTCCCTTATATGTTAAAATAGTTCATTTATTTCAAGCATATTCCTATTTCTACTTTCTTTGTTTTAATTAGAGGGTCATATCGAAAGTCGTGAGGAAACTTTTTTTTAAAATCATAATTTATAGATAGAGAAAATGTAAATGTACCAACTTAACCTGCATCCTTTGAACACTTCATGTAGAGTCACATGACGTCACAATCATGTGTCACGTGACCACCTGGAGCATAAACAAAATGGCGGGTGCTGAAGTTTCGTTTCGTCAACGTGCTTTTATTGAGTTCCTCGTTAAAGAGGCAATCTCCGCTGCTGAAATCACCAAAGACTTCAACTTGCTTATGGAGATGTGTGTATGGGTGTTAGTAGTGTTAGGAGGTGGATGAAACATTTCAAAGAAGAAAGCACGAGCATTCAAGATATGCCTCGCAGCGGTCGCCCTCGAACTGCCTCCACTGAAAAGGGTTGACTACATCATTAAAGAAGACAGACGTGTCACAGTATCTGAAATCGCTGTAAATCTTGGAATAGGACACAATGCAGTACAGGAAATGATTGAAACCCTAGGCCATAGAAAAGTTTGTGCCCACTGGGTCCCACGGGAGAGAGCGTCCAGAAAGCAGTGCGTCTGTGCCGTCGGTCAGCTGGAACGGAATTCTATCGGGAGGGTATTTTCAAACATGCAGAGCGATGGGAAAATTGTGTACAGAGAAATGGAGATTATGTTGAAAAGTGAAGAAAAGGATGTAGATTAAGGTGATACAAGTATATTTTCTCTATCTATAAATTCTGATTAAAACAATTTTGCTCACGACCTTCGGTATGGCCCTTGTACTTCTTAATTATCTTGTATTTTGCACACATCTGCTAATTCCTAGATGGCCTGAAACATAGGATTTTTTTGGACGGATGAGGGGCATTTTTTTTTTTTTTACAAAAGAGATATGAGTATAAGATAATTCGTTAAATGAAGTTTTTAAGATGTCTTATACGGGTTGCGAACAGACACGCCAATGCATCTCATTTGTCTCCAAAGATATCATTCACAGCCCCCATGGAAGGCTGTAATAGCCCTTCTTGCCATCGCTAGACCGCCTCGCGTTTTTTTGGTAAGTGGGTGCGAGAAGCGTGTGTGCTATCCCAAACAACGTTTCTCACTTTCCAAAACAACATCTCCGAATCTCTTCTTTGACGTTAATGTTTAACACCTCTAGCAATTCCCAACCATCCCCTTCATTGGCGGACCCATAGCGGAGCGAAAGGGGAGCCTATCGTGAATGATGGCTTGGACCATTGTCCTTTAATACGCATTAGCTCCCTTTGAAGCTTTGGCGCAATGGGCTCGCGGGATGTTTGATCCTTCATCTAAAATCATTGTCACTTCCTTCTAAACTCCCATAACTTTTTCTCTGAAGCTGTAAGACAATGGCCAGTAGTTTCTTTATTTCCATCTCCCCTCTCATCTTCTCCTTCCACCCATTCCCCCGACTCTTTTTCTTCCAGAAACTTCTCCGCATCCTTTGCCGTCTGCACAAATCATAGCTCTCAATTCCTTCTCATTTTGCAAGCCCTGTTTATTCTTCCGGGTGTTTCTCCGTTTAAGGTTTTTTATTCCCCGGGACTTCCCCCACAATTTTTATTCGTCCCGGTGTCCTTGATTTTTATTTAGAGCCTCGTTTGAAGTCGAGGTTCCGGGTGAAGCCTCTCTCTGTCTCCTGTGCAGCACTGTCACGGCTTTGTCTTTAAAACGACCACCGGAGATCAAGAAGTGCTCGCATTATGGCTACTTCGGGGACGGTAAAGTAGAGATTTACGTGACGTGCTGGCTGGGTCAAGCGCTCGTCAATCACACGTCAGAAATTCGTCACAAAGACCAGAGAGTGATGCGGAGGATCAGGGATACAGTGGCGTGGGGGGGGAGGGGTGGGGGATTTGTTCAAGTAGGGTTCGCAAAAGAAAAAAAAAACAAAGGACTGTGAAGGAGGAAGGGAGGGAGAGGAAAAACACATGACAGCAATTATTAGGGATTACAAGAAAAGGAAATATTAATTTTAACACTAAAGGAGCTAAAGACATGAAGTCTTTAATACAAGGACTAGCAGCAGTAGTAGTACTAAAAGTAGAAGCAGCCGTAAAATTAGAAGTAGTAGTAAATGTAGTAGTATTAAAAGTAGAATTAGTATTAAAAGTAGAAGAAGCAATAGTAGTAGTAGTAGCAGCACTAATAGTAGTAGTAGTAGTAGTAGTAGTAGTAGTAGTAGTAGTAGTAGTAGTAGTAGTAGTAGTAATAGTAGTAGTAGTAGTAGTAAAAGTAGAATTAGTAGTAAAAGTAGTAGTAATAGTAGTAGTAGTAAAAGTATAATTAGTAGTAAACGTAATAATAGTAGTAATAATCAAACTAGTAGTAGCAGTAGTAGTAAAAGTAGTAGTAGTAGTAGTAAAAGTAGTAGTAGTAGAAAAGTAACGGTAGTAGTAAAAGTAGTAGTAGTGGTAAAAGCACTGGTAATTGTAGTGGTACTCGGAGTTCATTCATTCATTTGCATGTCCCTTGCGGAACTTTGCCTCCTTAACAGCACTCCTGTAGGCCTCTCGGTTGTGAGCAAGATGCCCTGCTGCTGATGTATACATTTGCAGATCATCAACGATGTCTTGCAGCCATCTTCGCCTTGGCCTTCCTCTCTTTATTTTTCCCATTATGCACCCTTCCAAGACAGGTTTCTCTAGATTATCATGACGTTTAATGTGACCAAAATATTCATGTTTTCTGTGTTTAATCCTCTTTACTAGCCAGCCTTCTTCAATATTAAGTTCTTGTAGTATAGATACATTCTTTTTTTGTGTCCATGATATTTGAAGAACTCTTCTGTAGCATTTACATTCAAAGTCATTTATGTGTTTCTCAGCTGTTTTGTTAAGTGTCCAGGTCTCACAGGCATATGTTGCCCAGAGTACCCGGAGTAGTGTAAATAAAAAGTAGAAATAGTAGTAATTGTAGTAAGTGCTAGTAGTAGTAGTAGTAGTAGTAGTAGTAGTAGTAGTAGTAGTAGTAGTAGTTAGTAGTAGTAGTAGTAGTAGTAGTAGTAGTTAGTAGTAGTAGTAGTAGTAGTAGTAGTAGTAGTAGTAGTAGTAGTATTAGTAGTAGTAGTAGTAGTAGTAGTAGTAGTAGTAGTAGTAGTAGTTAGTAGTAGTAGTAGTAGTAGTTAGTAGTAGTAGTAGTATTAGTAGTAGTAGTTAGTAGTAGTAGTAGTAGTAGTAGTAGTAGTAGTAGTAGTAGTAGTAGTTATAACGGTACTTCTTCTTCTTCTTCTTCTTCGTTCGCTTCTACCATCAAGACTGCCCCGTGATCCTAATGAATTTTCTCTTGTGGTCCTCGATAGGTCCCGTGGTCCCACTATGACCACACGAGATCCCCTAGAGGACCACCAGAGGTTCAGAGTATCCCAGGGCTTGAGCCTGTATTCTCAGTGCGTCTCAGAAGCGGGATTGCGTGACACCGTGGTTTTCGTTGCACCAGTTTAGTCTAGAGTTCGGCTTTCTCACCGGAAAACCTCGACGTGTTTTGGATATCATTATATCCCCGCTGG
This sequence comes from Achatina immaculata, assembly GCA_009760885.1. NCBI lineage: Eukaryota > Metazoa > Mollusca > Gastropoda > Stylommatophora > Achatinidae > Lissachatina > Lissachatina immaculata. The sequence goes on from CM019715.1 coordinate 10,976,721, forward strand.
GTGAGAGGTGGTAGCCCACCCGGGCCAGAGTTGGACTTTCTCACCAGAAAACCTCGACGTGTTTGAGATACCTGTATATTCCCGCCGTGTGAGAGATGGTTGTCTATCCAGTCCAGCGTTGGAATTTCTCACCGGAAAACATCAGCGTGATTAGGATACGCATACATCCCCGCCGGGTGAGAGGTGGTTGCCTATCTAGACTGCCCTGGTCCAGTGTCTCCGACTTCAGCATTTTGTGGTCGTGGCCGCTACCCTTCCTAGTTGTGACCAAGACGGAGCTTTTGTCCAGGAAGACAAATCCTCGCCACTAGTGACTTACACCCCTGGGTTGAGCTGGTTTAGGCATATTATCCCAGTATGGACGTGTTTAGGACGTGACCGACCTCTAGAGCGGAGGTACCATGACATGAGTAGCAATCAAGTTTCACCCCTGGTTTAAGCATATTTCACTAGTCTGGGCGTATATCGGACGTGGCCGGCCTCTAGAGCAGAGGTGCTGTGGTATGAATAGCTCTCGCCGCGAGACTACCGGACATACCGATTAAGCTTCACTTTATCCTTTCCATCACCGTTTCACATCGCTGCCGCACGGCAACCCTAATTGCTTTTTCGCATTTTCTTCATTGGCCTGGAGGAGTTTCACTCCACTCGCTGCGTCCAAAGAATCTCACCCCGGTTCCGGCAATTCGCTCGGTATGAGTGCACATAGGACGTGGCCCACCGACAGAGCAGAGGTGCCGTAATTTGAGCAAACCTGACCTCAAGACTACTGAATACTTCTCTTAATCCTTTCTTTCATCACAGTGGCGCCGCGCGGCAACCCCATTCGCACCTTTCTTCACTGGCCGGAAGGAGCTCCACTCCTAGCACAGCAGCTGAAGAATCTCGCCAGCAGCGGTAGATTAGCTACCAAACATGGCTCTCATCTAACCGAAGCGTCTGGTTTTCAGGCGCCAGATATTCGCCTTCGCCCTTTCTCCTGTCAGTTTGAACAGTTCCGCAACGAGAAGGCCAGGAGCTGGACTTGACTGTCAGAGGCTTTTTCAGACGCACGCCTTGGAGACATTTCATTGGAGAGCGTATCCTCCACCCCACCTTCGGCTATAACAGTCCTTAGAACCTATAACCGTACTAAATGGTATTGGCAGTTGGAATAGCATAAAAATGTAGAAATAGCAATAGTAGCAGTAGTAGTATTAGTAGATACAGTAGGAGAAATAGTAATAGTCTTCTTCTTCTTCTTCTTCGTTCGCTTCTACCACCAAGATCGCCACATGATCCTACTGAATTTAATACTGTGGTCCTCTATAGGTCTCATGGTACCCCTCACACAAGATCCCCGAGAGGACCACAAGAGATTCAGAATATCGCAGGGATTGAGCCTGTATTCTTGGTGGGTCTCAGAAGCGGGATTGTGTGACACCGTGGTTTTCGTTGCACCAGTTTGATCTAGAGGTGGACTTTCTCACCGGAAAACCTCGACGTGTTTTGGGATACCCGTGTATCCCATAGTAATAGTAAATAATGTAATAGTAGTTGTTGTAGTAACAGTAGTAGTAGTAGTCGTTGTAGTAACAGTAGTAGTAGTAGTAGTAGTAGTAGTAGTAGTAGTAGTAGTAGTAGCAGTAGTAGTAGTAGTAGTAGTAGCAGCAGCAGCAGCCTACTTCAGTCATTATTTATATTGCTCTTTCACTTGGCCTTGGAGCAAACTTCAATCATTCATTTACCACTCCATCCATCCATGTCCTTTGGCGATTGAGGTAAGCAATCACATCCCAGTACGCCATGTGGCGTCTTGCAAGGCAGCAACAAATTTATTCCACCTCTTACGGCCTTCTGCCAGTCTTTGTGTTATGCCCCAGCCGTGCTACATGCCACTCATGTCTGCTTCTACACTTCTCCGGCACCTGACCTAAGCAAGATTCCCTCTTAAGTTTTACCTCTTATCTTTTTCTTTTATTTTATTATCTCATCTTCTGTTCCCGCTTCATCTAGAAGAGAGAATAAATTGATTTTAACGTCAATGATAAAATATAAAATTTACCACGAAGGCATGGTAGTGATCTTCTTACATCTTACCATCCGTCCCCTGAGGTTAAACGTCACATAGGGTAGTAGTAATGCCAGCAGTTAACTTTAAACAGAAAACCGCTAAATCAAGTAACAGTAATATATTTTCAGAAATGTTTCAAAACAAAATCATTAATTATAACCCGAACGATGTTTTAGTTAATAGTTTCTATGAGCATCCCTACTTACCATGTGCTTTATAATTCAAGAATATTATGTTAGTTAATAGTTACTATGAGCATCCCTACTTACCATGTGCTTTATAATTCAAGAATATTATGTTAGTTAATAGTTACTATGAGCATCCCTACTTACCATGTACTTTATAATTCAAGAATATTATGTTAAGTTAATAGTTACTATGGGCATCCCTTCTTACCATGTACTTTATAATTCAAGAATATTATGTTAAGTTAATAGTTACTATGGGCATCCCTTCTTACCATGTACTTTATAATTCAAGAATATTATGTTAAGTTAATAGTTACTATGGGCATCCCTTCTTACCATGTACTTTATAATTCAAGAATATTATCTTACTATGAGCATTCCTATTTACCATTTGCTTCAGTATTCAAGATTATTAGGTTATATTTGACAGTATTGCGTTAAAGTTCGTTCCATTTGTAACTTCCTGTAGTACAGAAACTTGGGGGGGGGGGGGGATGGGTGGGTGGGGGGTGGGTCAAGTAGCTGTCCGATTTAGAAGTCACTGACGCGTAGCTGACATGTTAGCATGAGGGTTGGCAAACTTAGCTGAGCAAGACCCTGCCCCGCCTCTCCTTTAGTACCCCCAGTTCAATAACAGGCCTAGGCTGGTTAAGGAGGCAGGGATCGTTATAGTCCCCATGGTGGTGGAGTCTGCTAAGGAAGTACTGCACACTCCTTGCTTATTTTTTAGCCTCCACTCTGAGAATGAAAACAACTGCCATCGTAACCCGCTCTGACAGTCGAGATGATGCTATGGCTCAACATCTTCACAGCATCGCCTGCAAAATAATCCAGGGAAGAAGAAGAAGAAGAAGAAGAAGAAGAAGAAGAAGAAGAAGAGAGAATTTTGGAGCTTTTAGAAGCTGACGTGGCCAGTGAAAAGATTCGAATACAAATCTATGGACTGGAAGTCGGGAATAGACGCTCCCATTTCTTACTGGTGCCTAAATAGGCTCCACCATACACGAATATTTTCCCGCATTTTCCTTTCTTTATTTTTGATTTCTTGATATATAACAACATCCATCTTTTCGTCGTTCACTTCCTCTCGCACGAACCGGTTAACGCTAACTGACCCGATTTGTGATAAAAAAAAAAACACTGCTAATCGTGGCACAGAGTGTTGATCAAAGTAACCGACTAACCAGTCATTTACTTTGTTTAGATCCATCCTCTGTAGCTCACGTGAGGTAGTATAATAAGCATTCTGTACTAGCTATAGGAGTCAAGGTTTCTTTTGATATTAAAAGACTTCAGAGAGCCATTGGCTTCAAGCAGTTGCACTTACCTGCTCTAGGTAAAGTTACACTATAGCACAACAGCCCTACCCTTATCCTTTATTGTTACCACCTGACGTCTCTCTCTCTCTCTCTCTCTCTCTCTCTCACACACACACACACACACACACACACACACACACAAGAATAGATTTCTTTTCAACAAGACCAAGTTAATTCATAAAATTTTATCGCACAATGCTCCACCCTATCTGTGGTCGGGTGCTAAAATCCAGCCCAAAACACAGTCAACGCTTAAACAATTTTATTCTCAGAATACCAAAGCTTGACATGTTTAAAAAAAGCTTCTCTTACTCAACTGCCCACCTTTGGAATGCCCCACTAACTCATGTAAAACTTATAAGTAACATTCGTTCTTATAACTTCAAACTTTGTCAACATCTGTTTGATATAGACTATATGCCTCCCTAAGCATAATCTAAAGTACTTTAAAGTATGGTTTGATTGTTGTAATTTTTTAATACTGCGTTTCTATAAATTTGTTAGTTTTGAATGTAAGTATGTAAGTTTAATTCATGCTGTTATGTAAATCAGAGTGTGGAATATATGGACAAGAGATAAATTTGTTATTTATTTATGTAATAATTTAATTGTGTATTCATGATGTATTATGTTCATTAACAAATGCTGAGTGAATGTGACTGAGTGAAAGCTGTATGATGAAGTGCAGAATGCCTGCATGGTCAGTTCTTAACTCTTTGAAAATAAAGTATGTTCGTTCGTTCGTTCGAAAGTATTTTCGTTCTCTCTCTCTCTCTCTCTCTCTCTTGTCCTGGTCCGTCAGTGTCCAAGACTCATGGAGCTGCTGGGCCTCGAGAGACTTCCACTTCAGTCTCTTCTTCGCTATCTTCACGGTTGTCTCCCATGTCTGTCCTTTGTTTACCAGCATTTTCTCTGCTGTACGTCCCCATGTCTGTCCTTTGTTTACCAGCATTTTCTCTGCTGTACGTCCCCATGTCTGTCCTTTGTTTACCAGCATTTTCTCTGCTGTACGTCCCCATGTCTGTCCTTTGTTTACCAGCATTTTCTCTGCTGTACGTCCCCATGTCTGTCCTTTGTTTACCAGCATTTTCTCTGCTGTACGTCCCCATGTCTCTTACGGTCGACGCACTCTTCTTTTACAATGTGGCGTCCACATCAAAAGCTGTTATGTGGTAAGGATTCGCCTGACATTTTAATAACGTGACCAATCCATTGCCACCTTCTCCTTTCAGTCACTGTTGACAGTGGTGTCATTGCCTGTCTCTCTTAACAAAAAGTCATTACTGATGGTGTCTGACTATAACACTCTGTTTATCTTACGCAGATACTTGATTTGAAAGGTGTCAACTATACGTCCCGTTGTCCCTATTATCTTTCCCGCATTTGCAACAAATGCAGTGCTTTCCAAATAGTCATGGAAGTAACACGACAATATATTTCTATTCCTTGTCGCATTTACCGCTTAAGATCATGGCTGTGCCATCGAGAGAGATATATTTTCAGCTTTCTGGAGTCGTCATCCAGAATATCACCTGCGAGAAGTGTAAGCTGACTCAGGTGTCTCTGAATGTTATACCTGTACTATTTGCTTTTGACTTTCTCACTGAAATACCTGCAGCCAGTGTCCATGTGGAAACATACGGATTTGCAAAACAGCACGTGGATTTCTGCCGTAAAGAGATCATAGTTAATGTCCTTTCCAACAAAGCTGACTGGATCCGTGCATGAATTCTCCGGTATTTCTTAACAACCCTTTGATCGCCGTCATGCTTTGGTCCTTCAGTCAGCTCCCGTAGTTCACAGGTATAGAACATCCAACAAAAGATCTAAGCACTCATGGAGACTCATACCTCAAAAATCATTCATACTACTTTTCAAAGACTTCTGGTAAAGCGTATGGTAACCGTCTTGCGGCCTCCACGGCTTGTAAATCGTTCATTTTGTTATCGTGTTTCTTGGTAGAATGTTTTTGTATTCACTTTTCTTCTCTTTTTGTATAACGACAAACGCTTTCTTGCTATCATTGTTACGGCTGTTGTAAGTATTGAATGTGCTTCGAGTCCTCTTATTTTCTCTCTCTCTCTCTCTCTCTCTCTCTCTCTCTCTCTCTCTCCCTGTAAAGGAAAAGTACTTTTTAAGTGACGAAAAGGAGAGAAATGTTTCATTGTGCCATCGCGTCACATTATATTTTTCCCTCCCTCTTGGTTTTCCCCTGCCTTTTTTTTCCATGTATCTTTCTTGGTGTTATGATACTGCAAGCTCTCGCCTATCATTTGTTTCTAAGGGATTTAATTATGTTCCTTTCTACAATTTGTTTTTGTTAGACCTTCTCTGTTTGTCGTCTTAGATGTCCGTTACAAGGATACGCTCAAAGCCTAACTCAAAGGCTTCGGGATACATATAAACTCTTGGGAGGCCATAGCACAAGTCCGCCCCTCATCGAGGGCTCTAACCACCCTGGGTACTCAGAGAGCAGAGCGCTCAAGAATTGAAAGTGCCCAGCACAAACGCTCAATGCGAAAAGCCAAGGCACCACAAGCACCCACAACTGAATCTGGACATATATGTTCCGTGTGTGGTAAAACTTTTAGAGCTCGTATAGGGCTAGTTCGACTTTTTCTGGAGTTGGGGAAGGAAAGGCAGCCAGGCGTGATACTGACCATATCACCCTCTAGTGTGCTGACAGGTCAAGGAAAATATGGGCGCTAACACCATATCCCTATGTGCCTCTAAGGCATGACAGGGTTACCTTTACTTTACTTTTTATAGGGCTAGTTGGTCACGCACGGACACATCTCTCCTTACTTTGGCTAAGATGAATCTGTGATCATCATCGAAGACGTTGGACGAACAACAATAACAACAGTACTCTTAACACTAATCTCTGTTGCCTCTAGTTATCTTTGCATCGATCTGTTGATTACCAATGACTCACTTCTGTGAGTTGGATGGGCTCAATGCAGCATTTTAGAACTCTTTTTTTTGACATTTAATGACAGAGTTGCAATTTTGCACAAGACGCATTTCATTTGTCTGAACGCTGTTTTATCTTCCCGTGTTCTGTTCTTGATTTCGGAGATGCATTTCTAGTCTGGTGTTACCCGCGTGCTGAAATATTTAAATGTTTGGGTTTGTCTCATTGCTATTACTAGAACGTTAACACAGCGTTTAGGTGGATTATTTCATGATATAATCATTATTTCTGTTTTCGTGCTGTTTCTTCTTACATCTTACATCCTTCCCGTCCTGTTAAACGTCACATAGGGCTCCCATAGTTGTTTGCCAAGTTTTCCTCTTCTCGGCGAGTCTTTCAACTTCACCAAGGGATGCTATGCCCACTAAACTGGCTTCTCTTAACAATATCCTCTTTAGAGTTTCACGTGGTCGACCTCTTTTTCTTCGGACTGTTGTGCTCCACTTGATAGCTTGTTTTGGTGTTCTCCGATTGTTTCTTCTCATCACATGGCTACATATGTCCATCTTCTTTTTCTGATCACCCATGAGACAGGTTGTTTGCTCATCTGTCTTATCTCTGTGTTGTTCTTGAATTCGTTCCACTTTATACCAAGTATTTTCCTTAGGCATTTGTTTTCAAAAGAGTCAAATTTCTTGTATGTTTCTTTAGTTGATTTCCAGCTTTCGCATGCATAAATGAAAGTGGATATCACATTTGAATTGAATAATCTTAACTTGGTTTTTTTTAAATTTAAATTTCATTTAATTTTTAAAAATTGTTTAATAATCTCTGAAGGCTTTTATCATTTTCTAACACCTATAGTACTTGAAATTGTGGCAATTTTTCTTATGATATTTTGATTGTACAGTGAGAACAACTCCAGTGAGGGGACATAACTGGCTTAGCTCTTTGCTTTGCTGATGGATACTTGTCTATCATATTTTCTATCCTGACAGCTGCTTATTCATTCCAATACGTCTTTTTTGCTTCGTTTTTTTTTAATTCTCAGATTCTCAGGTCTTTACAGGCAATATTTACATCCTCTAACATTTTCATGATTTCGTCATGTCCTACTTTATCAAATGCTTTGTTGTAATCAATGAAGTATACAAATAAGCATTCCTTTACATCTAAAGATATCTTTGTTACAGTTCTTAGTGCAAATTTGACATTTTGTATTCCTTTTCCTTCTACAAATTCGAATTACTTATCTCCTATTTCTATCTTTATCCAGTTTTTCTCATAATTGTGTTGATTTTTTTAATATCTAGCATGAAAGACTCCCTGTTTTCAAGCCTTCACACTCTTTGTCACATGGCCGATTTTAATAGTTCTTTAAGTATAAAATGGTCTCTGTGGCAAAGCTATGAAGGGTGATTTTAATAGTTCCTTATGTATAAGATGACAATAAGAATCACAATAAATTGAGTGATCATTTTTTTGTGCACACTTCAGACAACATGGAAGACTTATTTGTGTTTTTCATTTCGTCTGAACACTCACTATATGAAACGCTCTTCCCTTATATTACAAAACTATCTTATTAAGCTATCTTTACAAAACTTTCTTATTATGCAAAATTTACAACAATTTCTTGTTATGTTATATTTACAAAACTTTCTTGTTATGCTATATTTACAAAACTTTGTTATCAATCTATCTTCACAAAACTTTCTTGTTTACTATCTTTACAAAATTTTCTTGTTTACTATCTTTACAAAACTTTCTTGTTATGTTATCTTTACAAAACTTTCTTATCATGCTATCTTTACAAAACTTTCTTATTTTGGTGTCTTTACAAAACTTTCTTATATTGCTGTTTTTCAAAACTTTCTTATTTTGTTATCTTTACAAAACTTTCTTTTCATGCTATCATTATAAAACTTTCACGCGTGAAACGAACCGAATGAGACCAGTATTTCGATTTGTTTCGTTACTCTCTTATATTTATTTCCTCTGCTCCAAATTTCTCACGCACCCAAGATTGCAACTCTAAATCAAAAGATATACGAAAACGCAATGGCAGGTTTAAAAAAAACTCGGATCGAACATGAAAGCAACGAAACTCAACATCAGATTAGTTAACTCTTTGACTGCGTCAGTCAATTTTTTTTTCTGGCTATTCTTTCCTCTGATCTCCCTCCCCATGTTAGTCCCTTGGCCATCCAGTAACTAATACCAGCAGTTTCAGGCGAAAGACTCAGTACAACTGAGGCAAAGCGCTCCACCCCTCTATTTCAGAGAAAATTTTTGTATTTATGCATTTTTTTTTTAAACCACGCCAAGAAAAACCCGCATACATGATCTGATGACCAACCCTCTTTCACTTTAACCCCTCCCATTTTCCTGCCTCGATGTTTCTCTAGGATCGGGAGAGAAGGGCTTCCAAATTGTTACAACCGGCCCCTGTTATCTCCTTGTCCAACAATCGTGGCTGATGCCTGTTTCTAGCTAATATTTAAGCAGACGCCAAACTCCTTACTCCATATTTCCAATCTTTTATCGTTTCCTTTTCTTTTTTTTTTCTTTAACTACAAAGAAAAATGAAAATAGCGGAAAGGTGGAATAAGGACGGGCGTTGTAATGACCAGTTCCCAATTTAGGCCAATTCAGCACAGGTTTTTTTTGTTGTTGTTTCCCTTACTTTCTTGTCGCTTTCGGAAATTGGGTCAATATTTTTGTATCAGCTAAGAAGGGAAGGCAATAAATTCTTGTTAATAATGTTTCTTCAGGAAGCGCCAGTGGAACAAGGGAGATATATGTTGCTCTGTTGGTTTATGTTTGAGAGAAGTGTCTATCTATCTATCTATCTATCTATCTATCTATCTATCTATCTATCTATCTATCTATCTATCTATCTATCTATCTATCTATCTATCTATCTATCTATCTGTCTGTCTGTCTCTCTACACCAAGCCCATCACATTTACACCTCATAACACATCTAAACACATTTGTACCACATCGATACCGCATCTACACCACATCTATAGCACATCTACACCACATCTAAACACATCTAAAGCACATCTATATATACGAGTAACACACCTTGCGTTAAAAACCTGATTGACTAACACAATCTTCATTAACTACAATCTACATAACCCATCAAATTTAGTTAGCAACAACATCATAATCATCGTGTGGCAGAAGTTCTACGGTTCTTACACACAAAAATTTTTAGCCTGTGTACAAATATAGTATTTTAAAAAATTGTGTGCAAATGTGTGTCGTAATGTCAAATTACTGGGTCTAATGTAACGCTGTCATTAAAAAAAAATGCAAGAAATCAAGAAAACAAACTCATGTGGAGCTACCAATTTCTTCTTCAAAACTGCTGTAGCGGAGAGTAAGGAAGGATACTTCAAAAGAAAAAAAAGCATTTTCCGTGCTTGGTATCCATTTTATTTTGTGCACGCCCTCGCTGCTTAGAGGGAACATTGTTCACTGCCACAAGTAAAGAAACAGTTTCAAATCTCAAAATAAATGTTACCTTTGCAATTTAGTTTAACTATTTTCATAAGTCATTGTGCCTATTTTTTCTATGTTTGAAAATATATATGTAAATTATGAGGTCTGATAGGCTAGTCGGTAATTTATTAACTATTTCAGTTATGTGATAAACTTATAAGCAGTTTATGTTTTCCAATTCATTTTTTCCCAAGTTCCTTAAACATGCCAGAGGACTTTCTTAGATTCTCTTAAGAGCTTCAAGAAAGCCGTTTTATTCCACTTCCCATCCGACTCAATGCCCTCCCTTCAGCGTCATTTGTGGACAAAATTCCCAGCTTACAGCTGGAGGGAATCATGAATATAAAGAACAGTTGGGTTCAAATCAAACATGAATAAACTACGTCACAATGAAAATATTAACTCTGAGGTAATTCAAATGTGACTAAATCAGAAATGTCACAATGAAAATGGTAATGCTAAGGAAATTTAATTGTGACTAAATCAGAAATGTCACAATGAAAAATATTAAGGCTAAATAAATTTGACTGTGATAAAATAGATGGTATCAAAATAAAACTATTAAGACAGAGAAAGTTTACATATGACTAAATGAGAAATGTCACAATAATAATACTGAATTCAAGAAAATTTAAAAGTAATAAAATAAGAAATGTGACAACAAAAATACACGCACACACGAAAAAAAAACACAATGAGAGAGTAAAAATGTTAAACTATGAAAAATATGGATAGAAGGAATATGACATTAAAAATACCAAAGATGGATAAGTATGAATATGACAACAGATGGAGTTATGCCACGAGAAAAATAGTAACTGTAACAACAACACCAATAATAACATTCACGATAAAGATTGGGTCTAAAAAATGCAAGAAATCAAGAAAACAAACTCATGTTGAGCTACCAATTTCTTCTTAAAAACTGCAATAGCAGAGAGTAAGAGGGGATATTTCAAAAGAAAAAAAAATAGCATTTATATTATATTTTCCCGTGGTTATAAAATCGACAAGTATATTTCATTTTTCGTTTGTTTGTCACTGTAAAACTTTCTCGAACTTTCTGTAATTATCTCCCTTGATACTCACTCCGACTTTCGGCATATTTATTATTTTTTTTGGTGACCTTCGTCATAACTTCCTTTTCTGCGTTTCACACATGCGCGCGCACACACACACCCGTGCTCACACACGCACACGATGTACTCCGTCTCTTATCTTTCCTTATTTGTTGTTGCCGGCCCCTTGACAAGTGGTGCGCGAGAAACACAATAAACCTTTCATGTCATCAACTTCTGACGCCTCGATTTGAACTCCGTGTGCCTGAATGATACCCCACGTCAATTCGGGTCGCAACAGCAGCCCTCGGATGATCGGGGTTTATGTACATCGATGTTAATCGCAGGGGCTGGAGCATCGCATGATTAAAACAAGAGCCCACTGGGGCCCTGCACGTATAGTGATGGTGACTTGTGATTGAGATACTGTTCGGAGAAATCTCCACGATTATGCCCTTTTCCCGTCCACAATAAAAAATCCACAGTATAAATTCCACCTCCCAAATTTGGTCCCGTTCCCCCCCCCCCTTCTTTTTCAACTCCTTTTGGGTAGTCATTCTTTATTCACATTTCTAGTTGGAGAGAAGTCATTTAAAAACATCAGAAAGCTTCGAAGTTTTTTGATTTTTTTGTTTTTTGTTGCAGCCTGTTTCATTTTGGCGCGATCAAATCGTTTGAATTTTTATTGCAGATTGGACTGGCTTCAAAAACTATTTATTTAGATTGAAATAAACGAAGGCTGGCTGAAAGGAGAAATCTGTGTTGCTTTGTTTGTTTTGTTTCGTTTTTTTTTTTGTTTTTTTTTGTGTCAAGTCTTTCATCGCCTGATCTTTTGTCCTGTATATGCCTGCATGTGTGCTCGTGTTAACATTTTTTTTTAAAATTCAGTTTTTCTTTCTGTTTGTTGTTACACATAATCTTATTTATATGTTGTAAGAAAACACGTCGGTGTATGTTCATTAAACGCGAGCGTAGAAAAATGTGTTTTTAAAGCTTTTTTTTTGTGTTTTGTTTTTGTTAAAGAAAACAAACTGTCTATCTGTTTTATTATGTTTTTGTTATGCGGAAGTGCGACCGGCTAGCGTAGTGATTAGAGCACTCGTTTAACAACCGAATGGATGAGTGTTCGAATCCCCAGCTGAGCGAGATTTTTTTTTTTTTGTGCTTCCGACCAATACGGCCCCGAGGTCGACCCAGCCTCGTAAAATGGGTACCAGAGAAAATCTGGGAAGGAAACGAGCTGGCCCACCCTACCTCATACGCTGATGGCCACCCTACCTCATAAGCCGATGGGCACCTTACCTCACACGCTGATGGCCCACCCTACCTCACACGCTGATGGCCACACTACCTCATAAGCCGATGGGCACCTTACCTCACACGCTGATGGCCCACCCTACCTCATACGCTGATGGCCACCCTACCTCATAAGCCGATGGGCACCTTACCTCACACGCTGATGGCCCACCCTACCTCACACGCTGATGGCCCACCCTACCTCACACGCTGATGCCTCACCCTACCTCACACACTGATGGCTCACCCTACCTCACACGCTGATGCCTCACCCTACCTCACACGCTGATGCCTCACCCTACCTCACACACTGATGGCTCACCTACCTCACACACTGATGGCTCACCCTACCTCACACGCTGATGCCTCACCCTACCTCACACACTGATGGCTCACCCTACCTCACACACTGATGGCTCACCCTACCTCACACGCTGATGCCTCACCCTACCTCACACACTGATGGCTCACCCTACCTCACACACTGATGGCTCACCCTACCTCACACGCTGATGGCTCACCCTACCTCACACGCTGATGGCTCACCCTACCTCACACGCTGATGGCTCACCCTACCTCACACGCTGATGCCTCACCCTACCTCACACGCTGATGCCTCACCCTACCTCACACGCTGATGGCCACCCTACCTCACACGCTGATGGCCACCCTACCTCACATGCTGATGGCCACCCTACCTCACATGCTGATGGCCACCCTACCTCACACGCTGATGGCTCACCTACCTCACATGCTGATGCCTCACCCTACCTCGTACGCTGATGGCCACCCTACCTCACACGCTGATGGCCACCCTACCTCACACGCTGATGGCTCACCCTACCTCACACGCTGATGGCTCACCCTACCTCACACGCTGATGGCTCACCCTACCTCACACGCTGATGCCTCACCCTACCTCACACGCTGATGGCTCACCCTACCTCACACACTGATGGCTCACCCTACCTCACACACTGATGGCCACCCTACCTCACACGCTGATGGCTCACCCTACCTCACACGCTGATGGCTCACCCTACCTCACACGCTGATGGCTCACCCTACCTCACACGCTGATGGCCCAACATGATGAGGTCTCTAACGCCTCATCTCCTACGGCGTTTGCTACGTGACTATCTCTCTATGCTGGAGAATGTCACTAACATGCTAACAGAAAAAGGCTGTGAATATTTACTGGTCAGAAACAACAAATGTCCAGTTTGGGCTACAAGATAAGTATGTCATAACAGCAAAAAGATGTTTTTAAACTGTTGGAAATGAAACCGATCATTTGCTCCGAAGAGATCCCAGAAACAGCGCTGAAACAGTCATCAGACTAGACACTTGGGGAAACAAAAATAAAGAGAGGACGATCAAAGACTATCTGGTGGAGAAATGTAGAAACAGAAAAGAGAAGCATGCAGCACAGCTTGGGGGGGGGGGGGCACAATACAAAGACTGGCCGCAGACCGTGAAAGGTGGAGATAATGTGTTCCCTCCCTGAAAGGCGCCATAGGGCGTACTGAGCCATGACTGCTTTACCAGATCGCCGGACCAAGGACATGGATAGAGAGACAGTGACAGAAAGCAGATGGCCCTCGATTTACGTAGACTTTCCATAAAACCCAACGTAAGTCGGAACATACGTATATCGGAGCACACTCTTTACTAGTGTGTCGCAGAGACGAAACAATAAAAATGGTTTTTATTACTAAAGAATAAACATCTTAAATACAAACTAGGTTCCAGTTGTAATACACCGCACTGCCATGCTCTATCTAATAATTTTCTGGGTTGTAATTTTGTCCGCTTCCAGTTCAGTAGGTTTTCCTTTAAGTCAAATCTCCCCTGTATAAGTTAAAGCTTACGTAATTCGGATTTGCGTAAATCGGGGAACGCTTGTATACTGTATACAAAAAGAAACAAAATGCTGACAAAATGGTGCTTGCCAGACTCTGCTTAAAGTACTAAATCATTATCATCTTGTGCCAGAGAATTTAATGTGAATCTATATTTATCTTTTATAGACTATTCAAAAGTATTTGATTGTGTACGATAGCAGAAGCGCGAGAGTGAATCCACATAGGAATAAAGAAGGCGTGAGAGTGAATCCACAAAGGAGTAAAGAAGGCGTGAGATGGAACTCACATAGGAGTAAAGAAGGCGTGAGATGGAACTCACATAGGAGTAAAGAAGGCACGAGAGTGAATCCACAGAGGGGTAAAGAAGGCGTGAGATCGAACCCACATAGGAGTAAAGAAGGTGCAAGAGTGAACCCACATAGGAGTAAAGAAGGCGCGAGAGTGAACCCACATAGGAGTAAAGAAGGTGCCAGAGTGAACCCACATAGGAGTAAAGAAGGCGCGAGAGTAAACCCACATAGGGCTAAACAAGTCGGGAGACTGAACCCACATAGGGGTAAAGAAGGCGTGAGACTGAACCCATATAGGGGCAAAGAAGACGCAAGACTGAAATCCCCACCCCCCCCCCCCTCCATAGGGGTAAAGAATGCGCGTGAGCGAACCTCTCATTAATTCAAGATAAGATAATCTTACAAAAGCTCCATACAGGTAACTTCACGACAGTTCAGTACAGGCAACCTCACAACAGTTCAGTACAGGCAACCTCACAACAGTTCAGTACAGGCAACCTCACAGCAGTTCAGTACAGGCAACCTCACAACAGTTCAGTATAGGCAACCCTTACAACACGTCGGTACAGAAAACTTCAGCGCACTCTGCAGTACAGTCATGGCTCTCAGCCACTCATACCAAAGGAGAAGAATATAAACCCTCTACAAACCAATTAAAAAGTGGATACCGGCACATTTATGTTAGGGAAACAGCCTAAAACTATATATTACTTTCAAAGCAATTCACAGAGGAAAAACCTTCAACACAACTGCCATTGAACTAGTTTTTATAAAAAAAATAATAATAATCCCATAAAAATTACGTCGAGTATAAAGGATTACACGAAAAGTCGTTTAAATTTTTTATTTTAATGTCCGTTTGTACATAAAATTTTAAAAATGAAAAAATCAGATACCGCTGGAACTCTCTCCACTTTGACCACACTTGGGCCAGGCCAGACAATGGCTAAAAAGGTCATTTGACAGCAATTTTAATCCCTTAAACCCGACAGGTCCATTACGTTAATCTGTAAAGCCCTGTTCAAGTCCCACAGAAAAAGCCATAATTGCAACTATTATCTATGACAATTACGAAATTTCAGAAACACAGGATGAAAGATTATACCTTAGGTTAATTGGCGAAAGCTCTTTCGGGATTCATCAGTTCTGTCTTTGTCCGTTAGAAAGTCTGATGAAATGTGTTTGTGTTGTGGCTTGCCTTATGCTTTTAAGATAATAATTTGTCTGTTCTGTGTTTTTTTTAAACAACTTATTATTTCATGAATTACTTATGATTATGGCGTACATATTTATGTTTATGTCGTACGTACTTATGGTTGTGGCGTACATACTTATCATTATGGCGTACATACTTATAATTGTGGCGTACATACTATGATTGTGGCGTGCATTCTTATGATTGTGGCGTACATACTTATAGTTTGTGGCGTACATTCTTATGATTGTGGCGTGTATTCTTATGATTGCGGCGTACATACTTATAAGTATGCCGTACATTCTTATGATTGTGGCGTCCATAATTATGATTGCGGCGTACATACTTATAACTGTGGCTTACTTATGATTGTGGCGCACATAGAATGCTCGAATTTTATTCTTTGATGTTCCCAATGAGTTTGTGAATTTTTTTTTCTTTTGGGGAGGGGGGAGGATGGTTTCATAAAGACAGTGACTTTTCCCAGCTCTTTGGAAACAAATATACGGCACTTAAAACAAGAAAGAAAGAAAAACCTGTAAAGCAGTGACTTTGGCTTGAGCCACTGAGTTCAAACAGGATGAGCAACAGTCAGGCAGAGAAAGGACAACGCTTTATCTACTACTGAGCCACTTCACATTTGAGAACGCTGGGCATTGCTGGACACTTTTGCTGAGTCTAAATAAGACCATTCGTTCCTTGCATGTCCCTTGTGGAACTTTACCTCCCTAACAGCTCTCCTGTAAGCGTCTCGGTTGTGAGTAAGACGGCTTGCTGCTGATGCATCCAAGACTATATTATTCACATATCTGACAGGGCTGACGAGTTGGAATAGGAAAATTCTCCTCTCTCTCTCTCTCTCTCTCTCTCTCTCTCTCTCTCTCTCTCTCTCTCCACACACCCCTAGATATACACAATGAACTGGAAATGATTGAGGGTGAGGGAAGACAAGTACCCTTCATGAACTGCAGCAGCGACGAACCGAAAATAAACATGTGACAGGTGGCAATCAGCACACGCACTTTGTATCAATTCTTGGAATAGGCATGGGAGCAGGTATGGGAATGTCCTGTTTGCAGTGTCCTGAGAATCAAATCAGTCGTTCATCTCACATGTAACAGAATACGGCGCCTTCTCCCTGCTAGAGTGGTTCCTCGTCCTACAGAACTCCGTGGTTTGAGTCGTGACCATTCTTAAACCGTTTTTCTTTCTGTCGTGTCTAGAATTTTTCGAGGCCAACCATTCAACACTCTGCTATGTCACTTTACTGTGCTCTATCACTTTACTGTGTTCAATCACTTTACTCCTCTCTCTATCACTACTGCCCTCTGTCACTTTACTGCGCTCTATCATTTTTCTGCTCTCTATCACACTACAAGCCTCTGTCACTTTATAGCCCTCTATCACTTTACAGCGTTGCATCACTTTTCCTGTGCTCTATCACATTACAGCGCTGTATCACTTTACTGTGCATCATCACCTTACATCGGGCAAGACTCCTAGTTTCTTCTTTAATAAAATTTAACAACCTGTTTCAAAAAGCGAGAGAGAGAAGCTTGCAGTTAGAAAGGGGGCTAGATCCGTCACAATAATCTGAGTAATTTGTTTTGTTTATTTTTTTTTTTTTTCAGTTCTTGTTATAATGTTTATGTCTGGATATCCCAGAAGTAGAAGCTTTCTTTTGTCTTCTGCTGGCGTTGTGGTGAAGGCCTTGTCAAGAAAGTACTTCACCCCGTAAATAGCGAGAAAAGTTGATTGTTCTAAAGCAGCTGTGTAGGTTTCAGGTCCAGGGAATCAGAACTGGCCAAGACCCTATCTCACCTAACAGCGGACTCATCTGGAATGAAAGATGGGGGGGGGGGGGGGAAGGGACTAATCGCTTGCGAAGCTGGTTCGTGGTTGTGAGAGCTGCCACGGGAACTGCGGTTTCCGATCTGGGTCTTCCGGTAAACGCTGGAGGTCACTCACCTTCTCTTAAGACAAAGATATTCCTACTGTACCAACGAGGCACCCAGGGAGATATGACGTTAGTCTCCATAGTGTCCTTGATCTCTGCCCGATGACGTGGCCATCATCATCATCATCATCATCATCCTCATCATCGTCATCACTGCCGGCTGTCCTTCAACTCCCCAGCTACGGAAGATGCCAAGCACCCATTTCTACAGTCGGGTAACTCTGGGACCTCTGCTGTCGGATTCGAACCACCTACCTTCGCCATGATAGATCTGTGCACTAACTACTTCTCCACTCAAACGACCTCGCTATATCATGCCTTGGCTAGTTTTGGTCAATAATAATAATAATAC
Organism: Achatina immaculata; assembly: GCA_009760885.1. Lineage (NCBI taxonomy): Eukaryota > Metazoa > Mollusca > Gastropoda > Stylommatophora > Achatinidae > Lissachatina > Lissachatina immaculata. The sequence continues at coordinate 10,994,724 of CM019715.1, forward strand.
TTAGTTTGTTTATTGGATAAATACTTAGTTTGTTTATTGGATAAATGTTTAATTGTCTGTGGCAACTGATATAATTTTCTTTTTTAGATAGTGAGTCTTGTTTTCTCTTGTCGTTTAATCGGACAAGATTTCGGACAAGAATCATATAAAATTCAGAAAAGAATTCAGACAAGATTCAGACAAGATCCAGATAAGATTCAGACAAGATTTCAGATAAGATTCAGGCGAGATTTCAGACAAGATTAAAAGACGCATGATTCAAGTGGTCGCTTGTTTTGATTTCTACGTCCACTCAATCAAAGTAGAAGATGTATGATTCTATCTTCTCAACATGGACTTTCTGTGTTCTACGCATGGATATTCTGTGTTCTCCATATGAACTCTCTATGTTCTCTGCATAGGCTTTCTGTGTTCTCCACATAAACTTTTATTTCTTCTCCACATGGTCTTTCTATGTTCTCTGCATGGTCTTTCTATGTTCTCTGCATGGTCTTTCTATCTTCTTCTTCTTCGTTCGTTTCTACCAACAAGACCGCCCCGTGATCCTCCTGAATTTACTCCTGTGGTCCTCGATAGGTCCCGTGGTCCCCGAAAGGACCACACAAGATCCCCGAGAGGACCACAAGAGGTTCAGAGTATCGCGCTGCTTGAGCCTGTATTCTTGGTGGGTCTCAGAAGCGGGATTGCGTGACACCGTGGTTTTCGTTGCATCAGTTTACTCTAGAGTTGGACTTTCTCACAGGAAAACCTCGACGTGTTTTGGATAGCAGTATATCCCCGCTAGGTGAGAGGTGGTTGCCCACCCAGGCTAGAGTTGGACTTTCTCACCGGAAAACCTCGACGTGTTTTGGACAGCAATATATCCCCGCTAGGTGAGAGGTGGTTGCCCATCTAGTCTAGAGTTGGACTTTCTCACCGGAAAACCTCGACGTGTTTTGGATATTAGTATAAGACTTTCTATGTTTTCCACTTCGACTTTCTGTATTTCCTCGTATTAACTTTCTATGTTCTCCAAAGGAACATTTGGAGGAGGAGCGAAAGAAACATATACCAGTATAAAAAAATCCACTAATTATTATCTATTGAGAAAAGGAGTTTAAAATGTTAAGCTATGATAGAAATAATAGTGACTTTTCTGTTATTTTTTTTTAGTATAAGTTTAATAATGAGTAAGAATGGAAAGCAACATCGAAAGATAGGTCATTATTTGAAAATATGTTTTCACTCTTTCATTTTAATGGAGGGGGTAAGGGAAACGGGGTAAGATTGAAGCGGGAAAAAAAGGGGGGCGTAAATAGGATTCTGAAGTGTGAACGCTGAGAGAGAGAGAGAGAGAGAGAGAGAGAGAGAGAGAGAGGCATAAAGAAGAAGAAGAAGACTTTTTTGTATAAGTTTTGGAAAATAATGAAGAGCTATCAACTATTTTCTAGCTTTCTTATTTCGAAAAAAAATTAATTAAATAATGGCTAAGCCGTTGATGGCCTTGATAAATGTGTTATATTGTCCTGTCTTGTCCTGTCCTGTCTTGTCCTGTCCTGTCTTGTATTGTCCTGTCCTGTCTTGTCTTGTCCTGTCCTGCCTTGTCCTGTCCTGTCCTGTCTTGTCTTGTCTTGTCCTGTCTTGTCTTGTCTTGTCCTGTTCTGTCCTGTCCTGTCTTGTATTGTCCTGTCCTGTCCTGTCTTGTCTTGTCCTGTCCTGTCTTGTCTTGCCCTGTCCTGTCTTGTCCTGTCCTGTCTTGTATTGTCCTGTCTTGTCCTGTCCTGTCTTGTCTTGTCCTGTCCTGTCCTGTCTTCTCTTGTCCTGTCCTGTCTTGTCTTGTCTTGTTCTGTCCTATCCAGTCCTGTTCTGTCTTGTCCTATTGTCGTCTTCCTGGAACTGCGAGCTGATATTACTTGAAGATGCTGAGTTTTATGTCGAGTTATGGTGGCATTTTTCACACAATGAATAGAGCTTAAAAAAACAAAGAGGTGTGCGATACTTCTTTAGTAGACTCCACCACCTTGACATTTCATTAGCGATAATGCGTATTACCTGATTTTTGCGCTGCGCCTTTTGGCTGAGTAACTCTGACTTCAGCACCTTTCCTTGCTAGGGCAGACTGTGGTCTTGCTCGGACTGCCATGAAGACAGTGTGGCTGGCCTGGCCAAAACTTTGTTTTCCAGCCTCTGGTGGCTGTATGTAAGTCCCTTCTCCATGTCAGATGGTTTGGAGACAGTTCCACAAAGACACTCTGACTTTGAGATGAGGAATCTGATGAGTGCTTCAACGATATCCATTCCCCGCCACCTATAGTCTGCTGGCTCTGTTTTGTTTACATCATTCTGATAGCCATTGTTGTAAAGACCCATAGGCTTGTCACGTCCTGGATTCATTGGTTTCACACCAGATTTTCCTCATCCCTGCCAGCAATCTCCATGTCCCCACCCATCCACCAACCTGACATTACATTTTACAAAAATAACAATTACAGTTAGTGTTGATTGCTACAAGTTTCTGGGCTACAGAAGTAGGTCAGGGTTTTAAAGCAAACAGATCTATGTTCCCTGTCTCACAAACACTATGTTAAGATAAGTGTGCTCTTAACACAATTGTTCCCAGGGGACCACCACCTTGAGAACTACGTCGATCAGTGGCCCGTTAGATAGACTAGGCCTATTACTGGGGATACAGCAGAGAGGTTGGACAGGGTCTTGGTCAGCTATGAACCTCCAACCCTAACGCTAGCATGCCAGCTATGGATAATCAGACAGGGTCTTAGCCCTTAATGTTACAAGAATCTACCATCATACCACTGCACAGGTTTGTGTATGAGGAAACATTATAGCCAAAATCGTTACACTTTTCCTCGTTCGCATGAATTCAGCCGCTGGACGAATCCGAATCTTTTGCACAGGCGGATGAATCCCGAACAGACGATACACCCGCCATTGAAACTCACGCCAAATCAGCATTAAAAAAAATGTACATATTTTACGACTTCCTTTCTTTAAGATTGATTACTTTTTACTTGGATATCAATACCGACCTCTAGTCCTCGTTTTCCAATTACTCTCCAGTTAGAACAAACTACATGGGCGCAAATATGAGAGAAGAACCAAAAAAAAAAAAAAAAGGAGGAATTTATACATGGAACTCGATACTCGTATATTTATAGCCGTGACAAATGAGAAGGCATTATGGTATCGATTCTAAATTAGAACGAGGTCGTAAAATCAGCCACAAGACATCAAGACCGAAGAAACGTGGATAATTAGTGGAAAATTAACGTCGGCAGAGCAGATTTCCTGTGAAAGGGAATCGAATTCTGGTAAGCTTCGATGCTCGTGACTCTTATAATTCAGTCATGCGTGCTGATTTAATTTCATCACACGCGACCCCTCCTTGTTTATAATTTCTTTCCAAATGACCGACGCTGAACAGCGGAGGATGGAAAATAACAAAGCTATGATTTATTTAATATTTAACTGAGATTTCTGAGTAGTAAGAGACATAGAACATGTCGGGAGAGCAACGATCTCCTTCCATGAAAATGTTCACGACTTCCGGATACAGGAAGTTCACGTATCGACGCAGCTAAAATTATTATCCAATCGCATTGGAGAATGATTATTTGTACGAGTGTTATTGATTGGTGCGATTAACTTCAAAGCCACTGAGTTGCCAATAATCGTGAAGAAAAGAGAAAAAAAAAGACACTTGTTTGTGCCTGCTATATGGTGTCATGTTGATTTTTCACTGCTTATAGAAAGACAAAGACAAAGACAAAAATGTGTCCACATTTCTTTCAGTTGATAAAGCGATTGTGAGGCATGCTACAAAAATAAATTTGAAACTTTTCTTGACTTTTTGTTACTTTTGTGTTCAAAGGGAAAAGATAAGTTAATTTTGCTGTTGGTGGCATCTAGGGGATATGGTGCTCAGTCAGTCAATTAGTCATTTGCATGCCCCTTGCGGGACTTTCCCTCAATAACAGCTCTTCTGTAGGCCTCTCGCTTGTAAGCAAAATGCCCTGCTGCTGATGCATCCCTTTGCAGATCATCAACGATGTCTTGCAGCCATCTCCGCCTTGGTCTTCCTCTCTTTCTTTTTCCCATTATGTACCCTTCCAAGACGGACTTCTCTAAATTATCATGACGTTTTTAATATATCCAAAATATTTAAGTTTTCTCTGTTTAATCTTCTTTACTAGCCAACCTTCTTCAATATCAAGCTCTTGTATTATGGATATATTTCTTCTTTTTTGTGTGTGTGTCCATGATATTTGAAGAACTCTTCTGTAGCTTTTACATTCAAATGTATTTATGTGTTTCTCATCTGTTTTGTTAAGTGTCCAGATCTGACAAGCATAAGCCGTGATAGGAAAGATGCATACATATATTGTTACTGCCCATACTTTCTTTAAAAAAGCATTTGACATGATTGATTATGAAATTCTAGTTAGAAAGCTTGAGACTTATAGAATACACACTGACTTAACAAAATTTATTAGATCTTTTCTTTCCAACAGACAACAAGTAGTTTGCCTCAAAAACTCAAGTCAAGTTCATCTGTGGTTGATAATGGCTTTCCACAGGGATTTATTCTTGGTCCCTCCTGTTTACCATCTACATCAATGATCTTCCACTTCATCTAAAAAATCGTCTTGTGACCTCTTTGCTGATGACTGCACAGTTTACACTAGTGACAATGCCTGTATTTGAGTCAGTTCTTCCTATTGAAATAAACAGTCTATTTAACTGAAGCAACAACAACAGAAAACTAATAAACACCAGCAAAAGAAAATAAATGCTCATTACTACAAGACAGAAAGTAACAAATTCACCAATAACAACACTACAGCTCCACGCTGGAACTTCACAGATAGAGAATGTTAGTGAACATAAAACTCTAGGTTTCATGACTGACCACCACCTCAGCTGGAATCATCACGTAGAGAATCTAACCAAACTAATTGCATAAAAAGTTTACCAATTTACTAAAATCAAACATACATTCATCATTCATTCATTTGCATGTCCTTTGCGGAACTTTGCCTCCCTAACAGCACCCCTGTAGACCTCTCGGTTGTGAGCAAGATGGCCTGCTGCTGATGCATCCATCTGCAGATCATCAACGATGTCTTGCAACCATCTTCCTCTTGGTCTTCCTCTCTTTCTTTTTTCCATTATGTACCCTTTCAAGACGGTCTTTTCTAGATTATCATGACGTTTAATGTGTCCAAAATATTTAAGTTGTCTGTGTTTAATACTCTTTACTAGCCAGCCTTCTTCAATATTAAGTTCTTGTAGTATGGATATATTTGTTCTTTTTGTGTCCATAATATTTGAAGAACTCTTCTGTAGCATTTACATTCAAAGGCATTTATGTATTTCTCAGCTGTTTTGTTAAGTGTCCAGGTCTCACAGGCATATGTTGCGACGGGAAAGATGCTTGCCCTTAAAAATCTTATTTTTGTAATTCTGTCTGTTCCTTTCCACAAATTCTTTAGTTGTTTTACTTTCTGAAGAGCGATAGATGTCTTTCTTTTAATTTCCCTCATTCTATCTCCATTATTAGTTAGCAGTGATCCAAGATATTCAAAACTCTCTACTTCTTCCAGTTTTTCCTCATTGATACATATATCAGCTGCCTTGTTTTTGTTTTTTGTTTTTTTTGTCAGTTGTCATCAGTTTAGTTTTCTTCGCATTAAGACACTGGTTTTGCTCTTCGCTGTTCTTACGGACTGACATATTTAGTTTTTCCATTCCTTTTAGTGTTGTGGACGGTAATACTGTGCCATCAGCATATCTAATCTCTGATATTTCATAACCTCCAATTTTTATGGCATCGAATATTCTTTGTCTACATCTTCTTTAATATTCCTCATTATATTTTCAGTATACAGGTTAAATAAGTAAGGCAACAATATGCACCCCTTACGGACCCCTTGTTTTATGTCAAACCAAGTTGTTGTTTCACCATTTATTCTTACTGCTGCCTGTTGGTCTAGATACAACAGTGATGTTAATTATATCAGATGTGTTGGAAATCCAATTTTTTTCATTATTTCCCAAAGTTTCTGGTGTTGTACACAATCAAATGCCGTTGAGTAGTCTATAAAGGATAAATATAGATTCACATTAAACTCTCTGCATTTCCTATTATTAATCTTATATTGAATATATGATCTCTTGATCCTCTTCCTTGCCTGAAACCAGCTTGGACCATACTGACTTCTTCTATTTTCTTATGAAGTTTACCCATCATGACTTTTAACAGAATTTTACTGGCATGACTAATCAGGGCAACAGTTCTGTAGTTTGTACATAATTTCAGGTTACCCTTTTTTTGGCAGTGGTATGAATACAGTTCTTTTCCATTCTTTTGGCCAAATACCTGAATGCCATACCTTTTTGCATAGTGCATGATAGATTGTTGCACATTCCTTTCCTCCTGCTTTAATAAATTCAGCTGTTATCTCTTCACATCCTGGTGAGTTACCATTTTTCAAATTCTTTATTGCCCATAAAACTTCCTCTATTGTCGGTTCGGGTTCTTTCTCCTCCAATAATAATTCACACTGTTGATTTCTGCTTTCACAGTCAGTTGTTTCATACATTCCTCTGCAATATTCCTTCCATCTTTCTAGAATTTCCTCTGTCTCTGTCAAGGTATTCACCATCCCGTCATAAATTACATTTAGCTTAAGTGTGACATTTCTCTTCAATGTCTTCATTTCTTTAAACATTTCACTATCTCTTCCACACTTCTGATGTCCTTCTATTCTTTCACAACAATCTTGCATGTATTGTTTTTCTTTTGTCTTTTCTTATGTTTCTTCGTACTTCCTTTGTTAAAGATTTATATTCCTTTTTGTTGTTGTTTGTCACTTTCCATTGCGTCTTAATTTCTCTACGTTGTTTTTATCAGTTCTAGTGTGCCTGCTATAATCCATCCATTCTTTTGTGGTTTCTTTACTGGAACCATGTCTTTAGCTGTTGTTATTAAGATATCTCTAGCCTGCGTAGCCAGTTCATCTGGTGTCATCTCCTCCTGTACAGCCATCAGGATTTCGAAAGGGTTCTTCACTTCTATACCGTATTGTTGTGGTATTTTTGTAAGATCAAAGCGGAGTGGTCTTGATCCCATAACTGTCTTTTTTATCTTTATCTTCATGTCTGCTATTAATAACTCATGGTCTGTGTCACAGTTAGCACCTGGTAAAGGTTTTGCTGATCTTTTACTTGACCTCCACCTTCTCTGCACTAAAATGTAATCTATATGATTCCTGGTTTTCCCATCAGGTGATGTCCACGTGTAAAGTCTTCTTGGATGTTGTTTAAAAAATGTATTAGGAGTCATTCGCTGATTTTCCATGCAAAAAACCGTTAGACTGTCACCTGCCTCATTTCTATGTCCTATGCTAAATTTCCCTACAACATGTCCTTCATCTTCTGCTCTTTCTGTACCAATCTTTGCATTAAAATCCCCCATTATTAATACAATATCATTTTTCCGTGCCTAGTCTATCGTCGTTTGCAGTGTGTTATAAAAGTCTTCTACTTCCTCTTCTGCTGATGTAGGTGCATATATCTTGATGATTGTTACATTTCTAGGAGTGCCCTTAAGACTGATAGTGAGAATTCTATCACTTACTGGATTGTAACCTAGTAATGCTTTTGATGTTGATTTGTCCAAGTAAAAAGCCACTCCATTCTTTCTTCCCAATTCATCATCATCATCATCAGTTGCCGTGCCGACTGGCGTAGGCTATTATGCTTCTCCAAAGTACACGATCCATCATGCAGGCCATTAGCTCTGTTGGTGATCTCCTCTCACACCATCCCGTCAGACTGTCCAGTATCATTTCTCTTGGTCTTCCTCTTGATCTTCTTCCTTCTATTTTTCCTGTTGTTATAATATTTTCAATGCCTCCTCTTTTCATTGCATGTCTTATGAAAGTACATTGTCTCTCTCTTATCTTTTTGACAAGGTTTTTTTTTATCTCTCCAGCTCTTCTCATACATTCTTCATTAGTTATTTTTGCTGTCTATGAGATTCGCAACATTCTTCTAATAAACCACATTTCTGCTGCTTCCAGTGATTTTTGTGCAGACTTGCCTATCGTCCTTGATTCACTTCCATATAACAAGATAGGTTCAATATGGCATTTTAGGACTCGTTTTCTAACATTCATTGATAAGGATGTGTTGGCTAATATGTTTCTCATTCTCTGAAATGCAGTCTTTGCTTGGCCTGTTGGGTTCCTAATTATGTTCTGCATATCCCATTCTCCACTAGAATATATAAAGATATTATCATTCTCGCTCTTGAAGTGTCCTGATCCTTTCCATCGATGTTCGCAGATTCCCAAAATGTGTATCCCCGTTCTTTTCATCTCGTCACTTACTATTTCACACTTTCCCTCATACATACTTCTTACATTCCATGTTTATACTTTTATTTTTCTTCTTAATATGATGCACGGGTTTTCCTTAGTAACACAGTCAGGATTTTGTCCGTCATCACAATTACTAGTACTGGCTTCTGTCTCACACTCTTCCCCAGTATTAAAATTAAATCTATCTTTTGGGGGGGGGGGGGGAGGGGGGGACTCACCACCAGATTTTTTCCTATTTGACTTTCCATGATTGCTGTTTGGGTTTCTTGGTATATTTCCAGAAGATAGTTTACCATTGCTTTCCTTCCGGCAGTGACTGTACTAATAGCCATTGTCCCTACATTGAGATCATCTGCGTACCATCATAGAATGGTGATCATAACCAACATTATCTGTCGGCTGCTCTCCCATTCCATTCACCATCTGCTCCCATGGCTTCCCGTCACCCTGATCAGGGGCTATACTGGTACTCCACCTTGCCCAAGGGTGTCCCGTAGACTGGCGGAAGTAAGGAGGCGTCTTACTTCTCCTTTGATGGGGGATACCCCTACCCCGCTAACCAATAAAGAAACATCAGAAAAATATACTACATATCACAGATACAAACACACCTGGACTACTGTTCCACAGTCTGGGATGGTTGTTCCACGTCAATCATGAAAAGACTTTATTCACTTAAAAAACGAGCAGTAAAGCTTATAGATAACAAACATGCAGCATTTATTACACATAAGGAAAAACATCTTGATATTCTACCCCTCAAGAAAAGTTTTTTTTTTCAACAAGGCCGAGTTAATTCATAAAATTCTATCGCACAATGCTCCACCTTATCTGTGGTCGTTGTTCAAATCCAACCCAAAACACAGTCAACGCTTAAGCAATTGTACTCTCCCAAAACCAAGGCTTGACATGTTTAAATAAAGCTTTTCTTACTCAGCTGCCCAGCTTTGGAATGGCCTGCCAATTCATGTAAAATTTATAAGTAATATTCATTGTTATAACTTTAAACTTTGTCAACATCTATTTGATATGGACTATATGCCTCTCTAAACATATTCTAAAATAGTTTAAAGTATGGGTTGACTGTTGTAATTTTTTTGTTTATACTGCTTTTCTATAAATTTGTTAGTTTTAAATGAATGTAATAATGTAAGTTTATTTCATGTTGTTGCATAAACCAGAGTGTAGAGTGTATGGGCATAAGATAAGTTTTTTATTTATTTATGTAATCATTTAATTGTGTCTTCGTGATTATTATGCTCATTAACAAATGTTGAATGACTGTGACTGAGTGAAAGTTGTATGATGAAGGGCAGAGTGTCCGACGGGCCTGCGCGCCCAATTCTTAACCCTTTTCTAAAAAAAAACTATGTTCGTTTATTCTCTCTCTGAACCCTTAAGTGCCCAAGGCCCATGGGACTTCCGCAATGGTTTTCCACAAACGCCTGTCCTTCGCCTTGTTTTCCGCTATTGCCCAGGTGAGCCCTTTTCCTATCATGGCAGAGAGAAAATAGAAAGAGGAAGTTCTGAAAGGGCCACAAGAAACAAGAAACATTATAAGGAAGATCAGAAAACGATAGTCCACATCTGTGGGGCATTTTTTTGTAGGAGAGACGGGATAGAGCACCTAATGGCCGACAGGGAAGATAGAAGGTAGAAGAGAACAGAGTTAGACAGAGAGAGAAGATGCTTGGCATCCTAGCACAGTAAATACTCAGTGAAAGTCCTGCTGAAATGCACAAAGATCGAGGGTTATGGAAGGACATGATACCCTACCCCTTTCAGGAGCATTGACCTTAAGAGAGAGAGATAGAGAGAGAGAGATAGAGAGAGAGAGAGAGAGATCATGGCAAACAAAGGTGCTTTTTGTTTACAATTTGTCGACGCCATCTAAGGACACTTCCTTCTATCAATAGACCATATCTGGAAGTACATCACCTGTATTTATCACCTGGAGCTGGAACAACTTCATCGCCTCTTTTCATTAGTCTGACTTTCTTTTTCACACTTCCTCCTGTACCTGACCCGGGAATTAATGTCGCCCTCCCCTCCCCCTTCCCCTCCCCGTCTCAAAGCTGCGTTCCCTTCGAAAAAGAATCCCGAAACGTGCAACCGAAAGGCGTGGAAACAAATTCGGGACCAGAATAGTCCAGTACGATCCAAATTACTGCCACAATCGAGGACCTGGTTTCTGTTTCCCGAAACCGTATACGTGACCACCAGAAGTGGTTGTATCCGATTCTCCGCACAATATTCTTATTGACACTTCTCTCTCGGTATCCGATTATCCTTCACTCTATACTCCATTATCGTTTTTCCTGATATGAGATAGTTTTCCCCCCAAGCGTTTCTACGATACTGGCCGTGTGATAGTATTACAGGATTTCAGGAGAGAACTGGGCGAGAGTGGTTATACTGACGGTCGTAGATCATTGCGCAGAGAGACGGAACATTGGGTGGCTGATTCTTCGTTGTCCTCGTTAGTGACTGCGATGTGCAGGAACCTGGTGTATGTTAGTTTTGTCCGGCATCCCTGGAAGTTTTTATACCTTGAAGTATGGTACCTAGAAAGTGAAAACCTTCTCATTCCACAACAAGCAGGATTTAGGCAGTACTGTAGTACAGAAGATCAAGTTACCTATCTCTCTTAAGAGACTGAGGACGCATTCCAAGAAAAAAAACCTTGTACTTGCAGCATGGATAGACCTGAGGAAAGCCTTTGATAAAGTATGGAAATAAAAGTCTGCTGTAGAAACTAAGAAACTGCAATGTGAATGGAAGACTGTACAACTGGGTAAAATCCTATTTACACAACAGAAGACCAAAAGAAGTAATGGATGGTTACAAAAGCCAGAAAGTATTGCTGCGACGTGGCGTACCAAAAGGAGGAGTCCTTTCATCTACATTATTCCTGGTATTCATTAATGACTTGGTCAAGGAACTTCCCTATGGAATCAAAGCGGCCCTGTATGCAGATTATCTGGTTATGTGGTGTACAGATGAACACGCGACAGTTGTTACACGGAGACTCCAAAGAGCATCAGACATCTTGACATCATGGACAAACAAATGTTGCGTTATTGTTTATTTATGTGTCTTCATGATTATTATGCTCATTAACAAATGCTGAATGGCTGTGACTGAATGAAAGCTGTATGATAAAGGGCAGAATGTTAGACATTTCTTTGTGCCCAATTCTTAACCCTTTGCTAAAAAACTATGTTCTTTTATTCTCTCTCTGAACCTTAAGTACCCAAGGCACATGGGATTTCCGCAAGGGTTTTCCACAAATGCATGTCCTTTGAGTATCAAACACAGAGAAATCAAGTACCGCTCTGTTCACTCTCTCATCTAAACAGAAAGCAGGTATAATCTTTGTAAATGAAATACCCTTAAGGATGGACACCCAACCCACTTACTTAGGAGTGACTCTTGACTCAAAACTGACCTGGAAGCAACACATCAGCAGTGCAGAAGCAAAAGCCAGAAGAAAACTAGCCATGTTAAGAAAAGTGAGTGGAACCACATGGGGAGCTTGTGAAAGAATCATCAAGAGTGTATATCAGCAAAATATTCTATTTAGAATATGGCTCAACAGCTTGGTGGACAGCATCAAACATACGCTGCATAATCTAGTTTTTAAAAAAAGTTAAGGTAATCATGTCATGCCTTAGAGGCACATAGGGATATGGTGTTAGTGCCCATATTTTCCTTGGTCTGTCAGCACACTAAAGGGTGATGTGGTCAGTATCACGCCTAGCCGCCTTTCCTTCCCCAACTCCAGAAGAAGTCGGGTACCTATTTCTACATCTGGGTGACTGGGGTAACTCCAGCCGGATTCGAACCCCCGACCTTCGCCATGAGAGACAAGCGCACTAACCACTTCGCCAGACACCCGCATAATCTAAACAAGGTACAAAATCAGTCACTACGGATTATCACATGTGCCATGAGGTCCACACCGGTAGCAGAAATGCAGAAAACAGTTGGTGTTCAAGCGCTAAAAGAACGTAGAGACACAAAGGTCATGACCTTCTGAGAGAAATTTCTCAGCTCTGTAAGCCATCCCCTGAAGGAGAGATTCAATAACTTGGCACTAAGACGGGTTAAAAGAAGCAGCTTCATTCATCAAGCCAAGCGTATGCGTAAGCTGATACCAGACTTTCATCCGGTAGTGGCTCCATTCATCTGTACCAGAGCATACACCATGAAAAGAAGCAGATTGTACACAAATAACTATTCAAACTGAAGTGAAAGGTGTGCAGAATGGTGAGATGCAAAGCAGTCTTGTAAGATCAACTACCATACTTAGTTTGCTAGATGACAAATATCCATGTGACACCTGGATACGTGTGTATACAGATGGATCTGCACACAATGCCATAAAGAATGGAGTGGCAGGAGCACATATTGAATATCCAAACAACACCACTGACAAGATTTCCATACCCACTGGAAAATACTGAAACAACTATGATGCAGAAGTTATGGCAATTATTGCTGTAGTTGAAAAACTATCAGACTCCAGAATTGATACATGCCCCGTAGTAATTCTCACAGATGCTAGATCAGTACTGGAAGCTCTTCAGTGCAACAAACTACCAGACCTTAAGGATGCCTTGTCAAAAATTGGCTCACAACACAGAGTCACCTTGCAGTGGATTCCCTCCCACTGTGGGATACTAGGCAATGAGAAAGCTGACCGTCTGGCCAAAAGGGGCAGTGAAATGGAGCAACCAGACATACAGATCACCTTTAATCAGAACAAAAGCATGATAAAAACCTACAGGAAGCCACAAACACCACCACATGATGACTGTCACATGCTAAACAGAAAGGAACACGTCACTATTTTCCGTCTTCGAACAGGAGACAGCCGACTCCGAAGTCACATGTATACAAAGTTTAAGATTGGTAATTCTACTCTTTGTACATGTGCCCATGTGCCCCAAACTGTGGAACATGTCCTCTAGAACTGCATCAACTACTAGACACTGAGAAGCAATTACTGGCCCAGTGAAACCACCAAAGAAGATAAGCTCTACGGTTCCATACATGAATTACAAAAGCAGTGAAATTTATCCAAGAGACAGAATTGCAGACATAGACAGACAATGCGTAAGAAGAAGAAGAAGAAGGAGAAGAAGAAGAAGAAGAAGACGAAACCTTGAAGTTAAAATATACGTTGAATTTAAAATATACGTTAAAGTTAAAATATACGTTGAAGTTAAAATGTTGTAAACACTTTATGATGCAGGTGATGCGGTCAAGACCTTGAAATTGCAGGTTTGGAGTCATTTGGGGAGGGGACTATTGTATCTTTATTTTTTCCAAGAGAAATGAGACTCGGGGGTGAGGGGGGGGAGGGTTGACGGACTATACCCAGTGTGTACGTGTTGATTCAAGTCTTGCCATTATTATTGCCGATGTTTTATCTAGAACTTTCTTCCTTCCTTCTTCGCATTCTTTACAAAGGCCATCAAAAAGGGCTCTCTAACCCACGGTGAAGGAAATGATACTGACAAAGACTTTGAAGACGGGCAGGACACAGACTTCGCAAGTCTAATGCAAACATAACCAGACAAGCTCTCACCTGGAATCTCCAGGGAAAGATGAAACAAGGAAGATCTAGAAACAAGGAAGATCTAGAAACACCTGGTGAAGGATTCTTGAGGCAAATATCGAAAAATCTGTCATCTGTAATTTGAGACTGGCACCCCCGCACTCTGAGTGGCGAAGTTGTTAGTGCACTGGCCTCTCATGGCGAAGGTCGAGGGTTCGAATCCGGCCGGAGGCACCCTAGTCGTCCAGCTTTGGAAATGGGTACCCGACTTCTTTTGGACACTTAACAAAACGGCCGAGAGACACACAAATGCCGTTGAATGTAAATGCTATAGAAGAGTCCTTCAAATATCATGGACACAGAAAAGAACAAAAATATCCATACTACAAGAACTTAACATTGAAGAAGGCTGGTTAGTCAAGAACATTAAACAGGGAAAACTTAAATACTTTGGACATATTAAAAGTCATGAGAATTTAGAGAAGACCGTCTTGGAAGGGTACATAATGGGAAAAAGAAAGAGAGGAAGACCAAGGCGAAGATGGCTGCAAGACATCGCTGATAATCTGCGAATGGACGCATCAGCGGCAGAGCATCTTGTTCACAACCGAGAGACCTACAGGAGAGCTGTTAGGGAGGCAAAGTTCCGCAAAGGACATGCAAATGACTGACTGACTGTATTCAAGGGCAACCTGGCTTTGAAAAGGGGGGAACTATTGCTATATCATAGTCAATATAGCTCAATATAGCTGGAAAATTTAAACTGAAAGAAATTCAAGTTTTCGTGTTCCGTTTCGTAATTTAGAAAAAACATTGCCGAGCTTTTTGAAGTTCCAGGTGAAACTTGAAAAAATGTTAGAACGTATGGAAAGATAACTCTATAAAAGTAGAGGAGGGAAATCTACTGGAAATCCAAGTCGGTAATATCATGGGGGTACAGTCTGCAGCACAGATTATAATCTTAATATTACACAGCGGTTATAAAACTGTTTAACGCGTGCACACTACCGCATGTTTTTCTGATCATTTAATGCCGTCTTTATACATTTTCCAAGAATCAGTTTGCACAACGACGAGAAAAGAAAGGAAAATAACTGTCTTTCTTCAGTCATCTAGAATTACAGCTTGATCGTAGTAAGACAGCTTCTGGACGTTAAAAAAAAAAAACCGAAGAAAGAGAACAGGATGCGTTATCGAAGGAAGGTCAGAGAAAGCACCCGCGTTTTGGAAAGTCGAAGAGAAAACGTTGCGTGTTTGTTAAGTTATGTACAAGACACGGCGATGATTGCTCTCGAAACTGCCTGGGATATTAGATTAACAGCTTCGTGTGATAATGTGAACATCAGCCGGGGTATTAAACCATAATCTCCTTTCTATGGACCTCGGTTGAAGATTAGCAGCTTTTTTTTCTTTTATTGTTATTTCTAAGGAGGGGATGGCAGAGATAGAAAGCGCAGGTATACCATGCGTGTCTGTGTATGTTCCGTCAGAGGGGGTTTGGAGAAAGAAATAAAATATTTGCTTGGAGGAGTATGTGTGTGTGTGGCAAAGATTGGGAGGATAAGTTATGCCATGAACTAAATGATTTACGGTTGAAGAAATGTGTGAACAGGCTTGGTCTAATGATATTCTTCTTTCTGTCTCTCTTTCTTTATTTCTTTCACTTTCCTCTTCTTTTTTCCCCCCCTCAACTCCCGCCCCACCCCCCACCCCCACCCCCAATTCTCCTCCTACTTCTTCGTCGTCGTTGTATTGTTGTTCCTTGCCTGATTTTTTTTTTTTTTTGGTATTCTTATTCGTTTTTTTCCCTCATTGTATTCTTTATTTATTTATTTATTTCTTCTTTCTTTTCTTTTCTTCTCTCTTTCTGTTTTCAAACGCTCTTGCTTCCCCCCCCCCCCCCCGGTCCCCTGTGTGTCTCATTTTCCCACGTTGTACAGAACTTAACAACCCTCAGCACATCGTATAGCCCCATAAGACTCTGATATGCTAGCGTGGGGATTAGCGAACCACAGCTGATCAAGACCCTGCCCCCACTCTCCTGCCAGTAGCAGGTCCAGCTTGCCTAACGGGGCAGGGATCGCCACAGCCCTCATGGTGGTGGAGTCTGCTAAAGAAGCATTGCACACTTCCAACTTTTTTAGCTGTACTCCGGGACTGAAAAAAAAAAAAAAAGCTACCACGACCCGTTCCCACATGGGCTGCAAAGAACACCAGTACACACTTACAGGGAGGTAGAAGAAAGAACGGAAAAAACAAAATAGAGAACAAAAATCACTTCGACTTCTAAAGCGACGATGTCCATCTGAAGTCTTATAACCATGTTATCGCTTGTCTTATAACAAAACTATTGTTGTGAAAGCTGTTCATTCCGCACTGACTGGTCACTTAACGGAAATAGCCCCAACCAGCAGACTTTGCCAATTACAGCAAGAAACCGTGGAAGACAAATTGTACAAATTCCCAAGGTCCAAAAATCATAATCGTAAATCTCGAAATCTCTTCCACAGCTCTTGTCATTTTGGCTGGGCCAGAAGTGGGCTAGAAGTGACCACAGGATGACCAGCGGGGCCGGACAGTTGTTCGTGCTCGGATGAACCAACATCCGTTAAGATCTGGTAATCTTATATTGAATCAAGGGATGCTGGGAAGAGCCGGATCTGAAGTGATGCAGGGAATGCAAAAGTGACTAGACGGCCATTCTGGTTTGTATGCGTCCCACGTGGTTTGTCAACCAGTAACTTCTGTCTGGTGTATAGACTTATATTCTGGGGTTTTGTTTGTTTTGTTTTCTTTCAAATAAATATCATCCTTGTCGCCGCTGTATGTAAAATGAAACCGTCAGTCTGCCTATACTATATAATGACGGCTTTTGAACACAGTTTTCTGTTAGCGATACTCTTTACTCAAACTACAGTATTTAAACGAAGTCTTTTAAGATTTAAAACTTTCAGTCAAAGTGCAACATTTGGGTACAGTCTTTAGTCAAATTACGATATATATGATTACAACATAAAGAAAATTACACCATTGGAGTACGATGTGAATAAAAGTAAAACATTTGGGTACAATTTCAATAAATTACAACATTTGTTTACAATTTCAATAAATTACAACATTTGGGTACAATTTCAACACAATTACAATATTTGGGTATAATTTAAATAAACTGCGACATTTGGGTACAATGTCGATAAAGTACAGCATTTGAGTATAATTTCAATGTAATAAAAAAATTTTCGTTACAACTTAAATAAATTTACATTTGTGAACAACTTCAGTAAAATTACAACATTTGGGCATAATATATAAGCTAACATAGGTGTAACTTAAGGTAACATAAGTGTAACATAAGGTTTAAGTCAAGAATCTTAGATAAATTGTAGCAAGTATGCGCAGTAGGTAAATGTAAAATCCCCGTTTACATGCCATTAAGGCATATTGGTTATCCTGGTTAGGCCCGTATTTCCAAGACCTTCGGCACACGAAAATGTGATGTGGTCAGTATCACTGCCCGGCCACATTTACGTTCCTAGATTTCTCTGCTACCCATTTTTAGAGGCTGGGTGGACCACAGGCCTTTTTGGTGTGCTGTTACCAGAAAGATATCCTCAGTGCTGGAACTCGAACCCCGTACTGCTGGATTAGTAGCCTGAGCACCTAACCACTCAGCCTACATGGCCATGTGTAGATGCAATATTCAACCAAATTAGAATAATTATTTGCAAATTATAATTGAAATAGATTTTCTGATGCCGCTAAAACACTTGTATAGAAAATATTAACGATATGTATGTCAATACAATGACAATTAACACTAAAGAATACATTAAGAAACACAGAAAATTACACTTAATACAGTTCTTCTTCTTCTTCGTTCGCTTCTACCATCAAGATCGCCTCATGATCTTGCTGAATTTACTCCTGTGGTTCTCGCGATAGTCTCATTTAGGATGGAGGCCGCCGCGCGTGGAGTGAAGCTCCTCCCGGTCAAGGAAGAAATGCGGAAAAGAAATGAAGGTTGCTGTGCGGCGCCGATGGGAAAAGGTGGTGGAAAGTGAAGTTTAACCGGTATGTCCAGTAGTATCGCTACGAGGGTTATACCACGGCACCTCTGCTCTAGAGGCCGGCCACGTCCGAAATACACCTACACTGGTGAAATATGCCTAAACCGGCACACACCAGGGGTGGAACTTGATGGCTAGACATGTCATGCCACCTCCGCTCTAGAGGTCGGTAACGCCTGATAAACACCCATACTGGTGAATTTTGCCTAAACCGGCTCATACCAGGGGTGAATCTTGAAGGCTATGCATGTCACAGTACCTCTGCTCTAGAGGTCGGCCTCGTCCCAAACACGCCCATACTGAGATAATGCCTAAACCGGCTCAACCCAGGGGTAGAAGTCACTAGTGGCGAGGATTCGTCCTCCTGGACAAAAGCTCCATCCTGGTCACAACTAGGAAGGGTAGCGGCCACGACCGCAAAATGCTGAAGTCGGAGACACTGGACCAGGGAAGTCTAGATAGGCAACCACCTCTCACCCGGCGGGGATGTTTGCATATCCTAATCAAGCTGAGGTTTTCCGGTGAGAAAGTCCAACTCTGGACTGGATGGGAAACCACCTCTCACCCGGCGGTGATACACGGGTATCTCAAAACACGTCGAGGTTTTCCGGTGAGAAGGTCCAACTCTGGCCTGGGTGGGCTACCACCTCTCACCCAGCGGGGATGCACTGATATCCTAAACACGCCGAGGTCTTCCGGTGAGAAAGTCCAACCCTAGACTAAACTGGTGCAATGAAAACCACGGTGTCACGCAATGCCGCTTCAGAGACCCACCAAGAATATAGGCTAAAGCCCTGTGATACTCTGAACCCCTTATGGTCCTCTCGTGGATCTCATGTGGTCTTTTCGGGGACCACACAGGGGACCACCGGACCTAATGAGGACCACAAGCGTAAATTCAGTAGGATCACTGTGCGGTTTTGGTGGTAGAAGCGAACGAAGAAGAAGAAGAAGAAGAAGAAGGATGGAGGCCCAGAGCATCGTGGGGCTTGGGCCTATATTTTTCGGTGGGTCACGGAAGCGGCATTGCGTGACACTGTGGTTTTCTTGCACCAGTTTAATTTACAGTTAATTGACGCGTCTGTTTCTCACTGAAAACCTTCAACAGCGCCAGGATGTGTTTTCGGGGCAAAGACCCTGAATGGTTTGGCAAACAGTGACCTTGTAGATGACGTGGTTAGCGTTTGGGTTACTGAGTTATAGCTGACCAAGACCCTGCCATCTATCCGTTGGTACCCTCCCCCCTCCCGTTAACAAGTCCAGCCTGGCTAACGGGGCAGGGATCGCAATAGTCCCCATGGTAGTGGAGTCTGTTAAAGAAGTACTGCACTGTCCCCTTCTATATAACTACACTGAGGGACTGAAAAAAAATAGCAGCTATGGTCCATTGCCAAGCCGACGCGATGCTGTGCCTCAGTGTCTCAACATCTCCAGAGCATCGGCTGCATAGAACCTCAGCTTGCATTTCCAGAGAGATAGAAGAATGAATGAATGAATGAATGAATGAATGAGAAAGAAAAGAAAGAAAAGAAAAGAAAGAAAAGAAAAAAGGACCAGGTAACAAAGTTTAAGTTTCTTTATATCTATCTATCTATCTATCTATCTATCTATCTATCTATCTATCTATCTATCTATCTATCTATCTATCTATCTGTCTGTCTGTCTGTCTGTCTGTCTGTCTATCTGTCTGTCTGTCTGTCTGTCTGTCTATCTATCTATCTATCTATCTATCTATCTATCTATCTATCTATCTGTGTATCTATCTATCTATCTATCTATCTATCTATCTATCTATCTATCTATCTATCTATCTATCTATCTGTCTGTCTGTCTGTCTATCTATCTATCTATCTATCTATCTATCTATCTATCTATCTATCTATCTATCTATCTGTCTGTCTGTCTGTCTATCTATCTATCTATCTGTGTGTCTATCTATCTATCTATCTATCTATCTATCTATCTATCTATCTATCTATCTATCTATCTATCTATCTATCTATCTATCTGTCTGTCTGTCTGTCTGTCTATCTGTCTGTCTGTCTGTCTGTCTGTCTATCTATCTATCTGTCTGTCTGTCTGTCTGTCTGTCTGTCTGTCTGTCTGTCTATCTATCTATCTATCTATCTGTCTGTCTGTCTGTTTCTCTGCCTGCCTGTCTATCTATCTAAATCACTGTGGTAATTTCTCTTCTCCAAGTAAGTCTAGGTCTTCCACATTTTCTATTTTCTTGAGGATTCCATATCTGTGCCTGTCTTGCTATGCTGATGTCGGGTTTTCTCAGAGTGTGGCCAATCCACCTCCATGTCCTAGACGTATATACAGGGTCCAGCATAAGGCATAGCTGGATTTAACTGACGTAGTGCGCAGAAACTGAATACGTGTGGAAAAAAAAAACATAACGTCAGAGATGAAGCAGACAAACGGTCAGTTTTAACAATGTCTTCTTGGCAAACACAACATTGTACATTCACCATTTAAACTTATTTTAAATGTGGAGAATCGTCTATTACTGTACACGACAGTTGAGTTGCATCTCCGTGATAATGTTCCCGATCGGAGGACAAAACAATTTTGAGGTGGGTCAAAATATTTAAGGAAACCGCTAATTGCCTTAATAACAAGTCTACTGGTCGTCCAAGAACTCAACAGACACCTGAACGAATTCAAGAAGTCCGCAACCCATTGCTGTTAGGAACGCTTTGGCACCTGGCATCCTCTTACTGTTAATAGTGATCTTCATGTGCAGATGCTAACTGAATACGTCATTGCAGAGTTGGCCAATAGAAATAAGTGACTAATATGGTTTCAACAAGATGGAACAACTGCCCACACAGCCCGTCAGTCCATGGCCATGACAAGCATTTCCCAATCGTCTTATTTCCAGATTTGGGGATATTCATTGGCCAGCAAGGTCACCGGATTTATCGGCAGCAGACTTCTTTTTGTGGGGTATCTCAAGAACACTGTGTATGCTAGTCGACCACATTCAGTTGCAGACCTAAAAGATCGAATCCGACGCTGCATTCAAAATATCCCTTTGAATATGTTAAATGGTGTTATGCAGGAGTTTTTCAGACGCCTGGCTGAATGTATCAAATGTAATGGCGGTCATCTAACCGGCGTAATTTTCAAAACCTAAATATGATTGTCAGTAATAATAAAAATACCTACTTTTCTGAGTTTCATTTCGTTTTTTTTTTTTTACCAAAAACATGTATAGGGCTTATTTATTTTCCATTTTTAAAATCCAGCTATGCTTTATGCCGGACCTTGTACAAATTTATATATATATATATATATATATATATATATATATATATATATATATATATATATATATATATATATATATATATATAAACATTTATATAAACATATTTTTAGGTTTTTATTGTTTCTGTTTCTCTACTTGTAACTTAAAGTATATTCTGTCTAAAATTCAGCTTTAATCAATGGAATGACTTAACTCTGATTATATTGTTCATCTGTTTTTTTTTTCCATCTTACAGTCTCACTTATTCAAACTATGGTCATACTTCTGTTTCTTTGTTCTTTCTATGTTCCTTTCTTTATTCTTTTCTTGTTTGTTTGTTTTTTTTAATAATTCTTTCTTTTCGTGTTTCTTTCGGTAGTCTATTATTCTGTTTCTTTCTTCATTCGTTGTTTCTATATTTCTTCTGTAACCTTCCTACTATATTTCTTCTTTATTCTTCTTTCTATATTTCTTGTTTATCCTTCTTTCTATATTTCTTCTTTATCCTTCTTTCTATATTTCTTCTTTAGTTTTCTTTCTATATTTCTTCTTTATTCTTCTTTCTATATTTCTTCTTTATTCTTCTTTCTACGTTTCCTTTTTCCCTTTTTTTCAGATTTCTTTATTCTTTTCTCTGTAATTTCTTTCCTTCTAATTATCTTTCTTTCTTTCTTTCTTTCTTTCTTCCCGCTTTCCCCAGTGTGGAAGAAAGCTGTTAAACCACCGGACCGCAGGGCGTGGTGGCAAAGCCGCAGTGACCACCAGATTTACGAGCCAAGTCCGCAAGCAGATGACCCCTGACCCATAAGTCTGTCCGGCTGCAACATGAAGAATTGTTTAGGCTGGCTGCTGAAGTATGTTATCTGTAGAAGGTTTACTTTCTGCAACAAATAACGGGCCGTCGTCATGGTGTCATCTACTTCCGCCTGGGGGGAGAAGCCGAAGATAAAAAAGTTTTTTTGTATTAAAAAAAAAATTTGTCATTTCACAATCGGAAGTTAATTGAAGGGGAAATGTATTAATTTCCAGGGATATTTTCTTTTTCAAAGCAGGTTTAAATATAATTATAGTTTCTCCTCCTTTTGTGGGTTCTTCTTCTTCTTCTTCTTCTTTTTCTTCTTTTTCCTTCTGTATTTTTTCATCATCATCATCATCATCATCATCACCATCATCATCATCATCATCATCATCATCATCATCATCTTCTTCTTCTTCTTCTGTTGCTTTCAACTTCTTCTCCTGCTCTTTCTTTTTCTAATCCTTCTCCACTTTTCTACTTGTTGTTGTTGTTTTTGTTTTTGTTGTTGTTATTCTTCTTCTTCGTCTCCTTCTTTTTCCTTCTGTATTTTTTCATCATCATCATCATCATCATCATCATCGTCGTCTTCTTCTTCTTCTTCGTCTTCCTTCTGTATTTTTTCATCACCATCATCATCTCCTCCTTCTTCTTCTTCTTCTGTTCATTCTCCGAACTTCTTCTGTATCTCCACCGCCTCCCCCCTCCTTGTTTTTTTCCCTTCTTTTTGTTCTTCGTCTTCTTCGTCACTCATACAACCCGCCCGTATGTCTCACAACAACAGCTTTCATTTTCCATTATTGTTGCTACCAAACGAAGGCCTATCTGACAGCTACACCAGCATACGTCCCTTCGTTTATCTTGTTCTTTCGCCAGTAATTTAAAACAAGAATGACGGGAAAAGTATAGGTTTTCTTTTGTTCTGTAAGCATGATTGTGATGGTATTTGCTTATTAACCTTTATTAAGGTCAGTTAATTTATGCGACCGTACACAGTATAGTTAGGGTATAGTTATGCAAAATGATACCCATTTGTAGGGCGTTTGTTTGAGACGTCCCGCGCTTTAACAGCCAAAGCACTCCAGTAAGCCGGACTGTATTTCCATAACAGTGTTAATGTTGGGTTTGTAAATGCTTGTATCTGATGCCCTACAGGCCGTGATCTGGCTCGTTATGCCGCAGGGTACCCTATGTTAACGTCTTTGTCCTTGCGAAATACAACATTGTTTCATCCAGCATTTTAATCAGCATTGACATATAGTGTCTGTTCAACTATTTTCTGATAGAAAACATTTGGCTAATTTGTGATCTGCTTCCCAAAGCTAGGGTCATGCACGCTATAGTATCATGCCGATAAAAGGACAAATGTAATAGTTTAGCTACACAGAGATGGGGCATAACCTAGGCCCCGAGGTTAAACTTAGTGAAGACTGCGGGGGCCCCCTCCCACCTCTCTTGATACGCAGGCTGATTCCCCTCAATTTGTGATCTCTACTATTACTAAGGGGACAGGCTGGCGTAGTGGTAGAGCACTCGTCTAGCAACCGAGTGGACAGGGATTCAAATTATAAGCTGAGCGGGATATTTTTTTTTCCGACCACTACGGCCCCGAGGTCCCATGTACTATGGGACTACCTTTATTTCGTGTCTATGGGACTACCTTTAGCTAAAAGCTAACTATAACTATATGACTTTGTATTACACAGAACAAACACAAACAGATTCGTCACTGTAAACTGGATAACTTAACATCATCATCATGTGCCGTGCCGACTAGTGTTTGCTATTATGTTTCTCCAGAGTACACGATCCTTCATGCAGGCCATCAGTTCAGTTGGTGATCTCCACTCATACCATCCCGTCAGACTGTCCAGTATCATTTACCTTGGTCTTCCTCTTGATCTTCTTCCTTCTATTTTTCCTGTTGTTATAATATTTTCAATGCCCTCTCTACATAACAGAGATCTAATTGCCTAAAGAAAACTAAGCAACAAGCAAGTATTTATGAAAGTGCTCCGGAAATGGATCGGTAACGCGCTTCGAAAAGCCGTTTACAACCAAAATTTCCTATAAGAATTTGCGAGTAGTGAGCAGAATTTTCGGCACGTGTGTCGTACATTTCCGTCGTAATGTCTTCTTCTTCGTCTTCGTTCGCTTCTACCACCAAGAACGCCTCGTGATCCTACTGAATTTACTCCTGTGGTCCTTGATTGATTTTGTGGTCCTCCTGTGTTCCCCGAGACGACCACAACAGATCCTTGAGAGGACCACATGAGGTTCAGAGTATCGCGGGACTTGGGAATATATTCTCGGTGGATCTCAGAAGCTGGATTGCGTGACACCGTGGTTTTCGTTGCGCCAGTTTAGTCTAGAGTTGGTACTGTTACTGCCGCAGGTGGAGTGGAGGATATGCTCTTCACTCCAACGGTGTGCGTCTCAAACAGCCTCTGACAGTCAAGTCCAGCTCCTGGCCTTCTCCTGGCAGAACCGTTTTAACTGACAGGAGAAGGGTCGAAGGCGAATATCTGGCGCCTGAGAACCAAACGCTTGGGGTGGATGAGAGTCATGTTTGGTAGCTCATCTACGGCTGCTGGCGAGATTCTTCAGCTGCCGTGCGTGGAGTGGGGCTCCTCCCGGCCAGTGAAAAAAGGTGCAAATGAGGTTGCCGTGTGGCACCACTGAGTAAAAAGTGAAAGAAAGGATAAAGCGAAGTAAACAGTAGGCAAATCACGGCAACTCTCGTCTGGAGGTCGGCCATGTCCTAAGTGGACTCATATCGAGCGAAATGCCTGAAGTGGCTTAACCCAAAGGTTAAGACACTGCTGGCGAGACTCTTCGGATGCCGCGTGTGGAGTGAAGCTCCTCCCGCCCAAGGAAAAAAATGTAGAAAAGCAATTAGGGTTCCTGTGTGGCGCCGATGTGAAAAGGTGATGGAAAGGATAAAGTGAAGCTTAATCTGTATGTCCAGTAGTATCGCTGCGATAGCTACACATACCACGGCGCCTCTGCTCTAGAAGTCGGCCACGTCCGAAATACACCTATTTTGGTGAAATATGCCTAAACCGGCTTAATCAGGGGTGAAACTTGATGGCTACGCATGTCAAGGTACCTCTGCTCTAGAGGTCGGTCACATCCTAAACACCCCCATACTGGGATAATATGCCTAAACCGGCTCAACGCAGGGGTGAAACTTACTAGTGGCGAGAGATGGTTGCCCATCCATTCCAGCTTTAGACTTTCTCACCGGAAAACCTCAGCGTGATTATGATACGCATATATCTCCGTCGGGTGAAAGGTGGTTGCCCATCTAAATTGCATTGGTCCACCATTTTGTTGTTGTGGCCGCTACCCTTCCTAGTTGTGACCAGGATGGAGCTTTTGCCCAGGAGGACGAATCCTCACCACTCATAGGTTTAACCCCTGGATTAAGCCGGTGTAGGCGTATTATCCCAGTATGGGCGAGTTTAGGACGTGACCGACTTCTAGAGTGGAGGTACCATGACATGATTTGTCATCAAGTTTCACCCTTGGTGTAAGCCGGTTTAGGCATATTTCACCAGTATGGGTGTATATCGAACGTGGCCGGCCTGTAGAGAAGAAGTGCCGTGGTATGAGTAGCTCTTGTTTGGAGACTACTGGATATACCGATTAATCTTCCCTTTATCCTTTCCATCACCTTTTGACAGCGGCGCCGCACGGCAACCCTAATCGCATTGTCTTATTTTCTTCCTTGGACGAGAGGAGTTTCACCCGACGCCCTGTCGTAATGTCAAATTATAAAAGTATAACGTAAAGTTCTCATAGCAAGAAGAAATCAAGCTAACAAACTCACTTAACGCTATCATATATTTCCAAGAAACGGACAGAACGTTACTTGACAGGATTAAGCTTGGTATGCTGGGATGTGTGTTAAATTAAATGGAAAAGAACGAAATGAACGCTTGGCCGGTGCGGATGTGTGTGTATGTCGCTGTATTACCGTTTTTGGCTGTAATGGGAAAATTGAGAAATGTCGAGATGTTTCGTCTAAAGTCTTGTTCACGTGTTTCTCTGGAATGGAAGCTTTATATCAGTTATATGGCTTGACTGTTTGCCTGGAATGGAAGCTTTATATCACTTATATGGCTTGACTGTTTGCCTGGAATGGAAGCTTTATATCATTTATATGGTCTGACTGTTTGTCAGGAATGGAAACTTTATATCAGTTTTATGGCCTGACTGTTTGTCTGGTATGAAGCTTTATATCAGTTATATGGCTTGACTGTTTGCCTGGAATGGAAGCTTTATATCAGTTATATCTATCTGTCTATCTATCTATCTATCTATCTATCTATCTATCTATCTATCTATCTATCTATCTATCTATCTATCTATCTATCTATCTATCTATCTATCTATCTATCTATGCCTCTGACCCCTCGTGGAGCATAGGCCGCCAACAAGAGCTCGCCAGGCAGTTCGGTCCTGGGCCACTCTTTCCAACTGTCTCCATGTCTGGTTCATTATTTTGATGTCCGTTTCCAGACTTCGGCGCCAGGAGTTCCTTGGTCTCCCTCTCCTCCTTTTACCCTGTGGGTTCCATGTTAGATATCAGTTATATGGCTTGACTTTCTGTCTGGTATGGAAGCTTTATATCAGTTATATGGCTCGACTGCTTGGAATTGAAGCTTTATATCAGTTTTATGACTTGAATGTTTGCCTGGAATAGAAGCTTTATATCAGTTATATGGCTTGAGTAGTTGCCTGGAATGGAAGCTTTATATCAATTATATGGCCTGACTGTTTGTCTGGAATGAAAGCTTTATATCAGTTTTATGACTTGAATGTTTGCCTGGAATGGAAGCTTTATATCAGTTATATGACCTGACTGTTTGTCTGGTATGGAAGCTTTATATCAATTATATGGCTTGAGTAAGTTGCCTGGAATGGAAGCTTTATATCAGTTATATGGCTTGATTGTTTGTGATGAATGGAAGCTTTATATCAGTTATATGGGTTGGCTGTTTGCCTGGAATGGAAGCTTTATATCAATTATATGGCTTGACTGTTTGCCCGGGATGGAAGCTTTATATCAATTATATGGCTTGACTGTTTGCCTGGGGTGGAAGCTTTATATCAGTAATATGGCTTGACTGTTTGCCTGGGATGGAAGCATTATATCAGTTATATGGTCTGACTGTTTGATGGCCGAGCTGAAGAACTGTAAATAAATACACTGCTCAATATATTAATCATCTATCCAGCATCGATCATCGTCATGGTTTATCGAACAAACCCTCATCTTGTCGTATTGTCAGCACCTGATTTGCTTGCTTATTGCCTTGTGACGCCATCGAGAAAGGAAAAGATCCTGGGAATCATCTGAATATTGAATTCATAGTTAGTCGCCTTATGATGCATCAAGTTGGGTTATACAGACAGTAAAACGGCACAGTCACAGCTTATCATCATTCAACGATGCCTGCTCACCCTGCCCAATGCACAGCTGAACAGACAAGATCGTGTACAGAACGAGGCAATGAGAGTGGTCTTGGGTTACACCAGGGATACCCCAGTAACGGCCATGCGCTTTCTGCTGGATATGCTGAGTATCTAAACACGAGCATGCTCAGGTAAGGGTGTACAACAGGGTTGCTGGCATGACGGATCATCCTCTCCATAAGGAGTTGGGTTTGTTAAAGGGAAGACGCATCAGACGAGGCAGATCCTGGATGGCTGAGGACGAGGATACAGTAAAGTCAATTTGCAATCTACATGAGGTACCTAAAGATGATGACTGGTTACAGGTACAAGACCGACATCGGCTAACAGAAGGGCCGTGAATGTCGAGATTTGGCATAGGAAGCAGTTGAACTTTGGGTTCAAGATTTCATCCAGCATCAGTGTGGGTCTCCTGACACAGTAATACATACAGATGGCTCAGTGACTCAGAACAGCAGAAGTGGTTGGGGTTTTGTTGTCTGCCGAAATGGAAGAGTAGTGGCACATAGTTCGAGAGTTTTTGAAGTCAGCACATCAAGCGTGCGAAGGGAAATTGAGGCCGTGTCGGCGGTACTGGAATGGTTAGTTGCTGATGCTGTGGTTAATGATGTCATTGTGACGGATTCATAGAGTATGCTTCGTAAGATTGACAAGAAATTGCTTCGAAAAGAATGGCTTCATTTGTTAAGCCAGTCAGCTGTGACTAGCATAATGTGACTTTACTGTCCAGGGCATGCGGGAGTACATGGCAATGATGTGGCAGACAGACTGGCTGGTCAGGCTAAAATAAATGGCAGACTGACAATAGACAAGGGGGACATTGCTAAGGCTGTACTGGGCAGACTGCGGGAAAATGAAGAGCGGGAATGAAAGAACATCGTAGATCTGAAGAGATTGCTGGAGCTGGGACAAATAAAAGGTGCTGGTAGGAAATCCGAACTGTGTGCCAGAAAACTCATCGTAAACAACCAACATTTGACAGGAACTATTAACAAACAAACTCT
Organism: Achatina immaculata; assembly: GCA_009760885.1. Taxonomy (NCBI): domain Eukaryota; kingdom Metazoa; phylum Mollusca; class Gastropoda; order Stylommatophora; family Achatinidae; genus Lissachatina; species Lissachatina immaculata. The sequence continues at coordinate 11,023,272 of CM019715.1, forward strand.
TGGATGGATGCTGCGGCATGCGGCGGGGCATATATAGGGTTGTCCCGAATGCAGCGAAGCCGGAGTCTTCTTCTTCTTCGTTCGCACTGTCTGTCTATATCTGCAGTCCTGTCTCTTGGATAAATTTCACTGTTTTTTGTAACTCATGTATGGAACCGTAGAGCTTATCTTCTTTAGTGGTTTCACTGGGCCAGTAATTATTTCTCAGTGTCTCGTAGTTGATGCAGTTCTGGAGGATATGTTCCACGGTTTGGGGCACCTGGGCACATGTACATAGATTAGTAGTTCCAACCTTAAACTTTGTATACATATGACTTCGGAGTCGGCTGTGTCCTGTTCGGAGACGGAAGATGGTGACTTGTTCCTTTCTGTTTAGCATGTGATAGTCATCATGTGGTGGTGTTTGTGGCTTCCTGTAGGTTTTTATCATGCTTTTCTTCTGATTATAGGTGACTGGTATGTCTGGTTGCTCCATTTCAGTGCCCTCTTTGGCCAGATGGTCAGCTTTCTCATTGCCTGGTATCCCACAGTGGGAGGGAATCCATTGCAAAGTGACTCCATGTTGTAAGCCAATTTTTGACAAGGCATCCTTAAGGTCTGGTAGTTTGTTGCACTGAAGAGCCTCCAGTACTGATCTTGCATCTGTGAGAATTACTACAGGACATGTATCAATTCTGGAGTCTGATAGTTTTTCAACTGCAGCAATAATTGCCCTAACTTCTGCATCAAAGTTGTTGCAGTATTTACCAGTGGGTATGGAAATCTTGTCAATGGTGTTGTTTGGATATTCAATATATGCTCCTGCCCCACCATTCTTTATGGCATTATGTGCAGATCCATCTGTATACACACGTATCCAGGTGTCACATGGATATTTGTCATCTAGAACACTAAGTGTGGCTGTTGATCTTACAAGACTGCTCTGCATCTCACCATTCTGCACACCTTTCACTTCAGTCTGAATAGTTATTTGTGTATAATCTGCTTCTTTCCATGGTGTATGCTCTGGTACAGATGATAATGGAGTGACTACTAAGCCGGAGTCTGAATCTCGAACCCATCAACGTTCAACTATTCAGCTTTCTCAGTTCGGAAATACCTTAAGCTAGTAATGCTTTGTACTGGGCCCCTTGCTCTCCACCCCTGCTCGATATTATACCGAAAAACTTAACAGATTTCTAGTATTCCACATAAACCAGGTTTACATCGCAGACCCCTCATAACATTACGCGAACCTTTCGCTGATAATCAGTGACACAAATAGCATAGCATATACATTTGAGCATTGAAACAAGTGAATTCTTAATGAAAACGTTTAAAACTGGAGCAAATAATAAACAATACACTGCAGAAACAGTGAAAGAGAGACGAATGTTCTTCATTTCCTGTTTAAAGTTAAACAAACGAAAGAGTTAAACATTTGTCAATTTTCAATTTTCATTACCGCTGAAAGACAATCCGCACAGTCATTTACAAACTGAACCTTATCTATGTATACAAACGTGGCCAGATTTCATCACTTGTTGAAACCGAAAATTACAATTTTCTTTAAGAAAATGTTTGAAACTCTGGCTCAGTTTCCGGAACTTTTTTGTTTTTTCCAAGAGAAATCTAGAAATACTATTGGACGTATGTTTCAGTCTGCCAGTTGGGCTTTCTCTGAGCTTGTGGTAGATGGGTTTTTGTAAATTAAATCGAGTGTCAGTATTCTGTGGTCGCTTCGCAAGAAAACAAAATAAGAGAATTATGGAGGCACACGCGATGCAGTGACATCAAATATTGATGTCGTTACATTAATGTCAACATGTAATGGTTCCCAGGAATCATGCCTGTGTTTGCCTTGATGTAAGCGTGTGTATACGACATTAAATTGCCAATTTTCCAAATCCGACAAAACGTCTAGAGTCTAGTTTGACCGACGGGGGGAATCGAAGAGCCAAACGAAATCGACGTTGCCGTTCTGTCTGGAATAGAAAGATGTATGCCACAGGAGAGGGAGTTCTCAGAGCGGGAAGTGAAGACGCAGGTACTCGATGAAGAGGTGTGACAATAAGAGCTCTCATTGATGTCTCTATGTTTTCTTGACTAGTTCGTCTTTTCAGGATGGCTTTGGAAAGAGAAAACGGCCTGGACGCTGTCCGTGTTCGGGCAGACAGCCACTCATAGCCGACATGCTAGCAGCCGTGGCTGGCGAACTATCGTCGACCAAGACCCTGCCGGCCCCCCCCCCCTCCTTCTCTTTTGGTACCAACAACTAACAGCCCCAGCCTGGCTAACATGACAAGGATCGTCAAAATCCCAGTGGTGGTGGACTCTGCAAAAGAAGTACTGAACATCATCTGCTCATTAGCTGCGCTCAGGGACTGAAAAAAATAGACTAGTTGATGGTCATATGGAGGCTGTGGACATTCGCATACAGTTTGTTCTGGTAGAAGTTTTGCCATATTTGCCTTCCCTGTTGCTCATATTTTGGGCACTCCTGCAGTCATCCTACTGGTGCCACATGCACATTCATCAGCTGATCCTATCTCAAATTTGTTGTGCAGATGGTATCTTAGCCTGTTGTGCCCAGTACGCAACCTTAGGATGATGACTTGTTCTTCTCTGATTAACTGGCAGTAGGCTTCGTTTCTTTGGTGGTCTGGTTGCTCTTTCTCCCACTTCTTCGTGTAGCTGAGATTTATCAGTGTTTTTTGGCCTCTTCAAATGTTATGCTGGCGTCTTGTCTGTGGTAGTTTACCTCTGTCTTTCTATATGGTGTCTGGTGTTTCGTTTCTGGGTATACCACAACAGGATGGGATTCACTGCATTACCACTCTTCTAGACCCGTATGTACTGCTCAAACATCCAGTGCTCTATCACTTTTGATAACAGTTTGAGAATCACTGGACCAGAGATTCAGAAGAAGGGGGGAAAAAATGGAGCAGACAAGTAAATGACGCGAGAAAGAATTAGAGGACCGGGCATAATTGGTTGATCCCATGCTCCGTCCAGGACCGGGTAATGTAGGACCATTCTTAGAACCCACCAAAGATTTATTCTGTAAATAAATCCGACACGAGTCGGCGGTTGGAGGAGCAGTTGGTTTACTCACTCCGCTCCACCCTGGGAGTGCAGATCGTTGGAAGGAGTTAGGGGTCCTTGGTTAGTTGTTTAGACCAGGGTATGGGTGGAGCCAGTGAGATAAACATTTGGCCGGTGGGTGATTACCTGGAGCAAAATAATAATTTAAATTCAGTATTTTCCTATTGTCATTTTTCTCCTAAAATTAGGAATTCCCTTCTTTAAAATTTGAGAGAGAGAGAGAGAGAGAGAGAGAGAGAGAGAGAGAAGATTTAATATCCCCGTAAATTAACAGAGTTATAAAAAGAATGTAGATGTTTCTTTTGGAAGCAAGAAGGTAATAAATTCTTCTTCTTCTTCTTCTACTTTCAGACGTTGACTTGTAATACTTTTGAAGTAGTTGGTGGCCACTGATTGGCATGGACATCCCCATACAGTTTGTTCTGGACTGGTGTTGGAGTTGGCCATATTTGCCTGATCTGTTGCTCATATACTGGGCACTCCTGCAATATGTGGTCTGCTGTCATCTTATTGCTGCCACATGCACGTTCATCAGCTGATCATATCTTGAATTTGTTGTAGAGATGGTATCTCAGCCTCCTGTGTCCATAAGTAGACTTAGGATGATGACTTGTTCTTCTCTGTTTAGCTGTTAGTATGAGATCTATTGTACAAAAGCAAAGAAAACAGTAATACTAGGAACAGCTTTATTAAAAAACACAACACACGCCTTGGACATGTTCAGGAGACCTCCATTTTCTCTCTGTTCAGTAAGCTCCACATATTCAAGAGACCTCCATTTTCTCTCTGTTCAGTAAGCTCCACATATTCAAGAGACCTCCATTTTCTCTCTGTTCAGTAAGCTCTAAATATTCAAGAGACCTCCATTTTCTCTCTGTTCAGTAAGCTCTAAATATTCAAGAGACCTCCATTTTCTCTCTGTTCAGTAAGCTCCACATATTCAAGAGACCTCCATTTTCTGTCTGTTCAGTAAGCTCTACACATTTAATAGACCTCCATTTTCTCTCTCTCTGTTCAGCAAGCTCTACATATTCAAGAGACCTCCATTTTCTCTCTGTTCAGTAAGCTCTAAATATTCAAGAGACCTCCATTTTCTGTCTGTTCAGTAAGCTCTACACATTTAATAGACCTCCATTTTCTCTCTGTTCAGTAAGCTCCACATATTCAAGAGACCTCCATTTTCTGTCTGTTCAGTAAGCTCTACACATTTAATAGACCTCCATTTTCTCTCTCTCTCTCTCTGTTCAGCAAGCTCTACATATTCAAGAGACCTCCATTTTCTCTCAGCTCTACATATTCAAGAGACCTCCATTTTCTCTCTGTTCAGCAAGCTCTACATATTCAAGAGACCTCCATTTTCTCTCAGCTCTACATATTCAAGAGACCTCCATTTTCTCTCTGTTCAGCAAGCTCTACATATTCAAGAGACCTCCATTTTCTCTCAGCTCTACATATTTAAGAGGCCTCTATTTTCTCTCTGTTCAGTAAGTCCTGTATGTTCAAGAGACCTTCATTTTCTCTCTGTTCTGTAAGTTCTGTATGTTCAAGAAACACACAATAATTCATGTGTGAGTATATAAATATACATGGAGCCAGTGCAGTAAACCCGTGAGACCAAAATGTATAAAGTAGAAAAAAAAAAACAGGGAAAAAAAGGCTAGGAACAGCTTTATTACTTAACGGGTACACAGTTGTGACGTTTCGGAGTGAGCCTTAATCATACCAAAACATACAGGACGAAGAAATAGAGAGAGGAGATAAAATATAAATTCACATGAATGCTATGTTAAAAAGAAAAATAATAACAAAATGAAATAAAATGAATATAGCACTTAGCTGTAACTTGTAAGAAGCTGTGGCTTGTCCGACGCTGTGTGTCAGAAATGCCCATGGTGGAGTGTAGAGAGTATTTAAATGGAGACTTGGGATGTTTGATAGGTGGGTAGTAACTGGGGGTGGTGGGTAGGGAAACCATGGAGGGGGAGAGAGAGAGAGTGATACACTAATAATCTAGCCGAGAGAAGGCAGAATAACTTACTTTGGTGAAATTGGCCTTTTCTTGTACTTTCTATGTTTCTCTTTCTCTCTCTCTCTTTCTCTCTCTCTTTCTCTCTCTTTCTTTCCTTCTCTCTCTCTCTTTCTTTCGCTCTTTGTTTATCTATCTATCTATCTATCTATCTATCTATCTATCTATCTATCTATCTATCTATCTATCTATCTATCTATTGTCTGTTTGTCTCTTTCTCTCTCTCCTTTCTTGTCTGTCTCTTTCTTTCTTTCTTTCTCTGTCTATCTCTATCTGTTATAACTTTCTTTGTTCCCTTTCCCTTTTTCTCTACCTCTCTCTCTCTCTCTCTTTCTCTCTCTTTCTCTCTCTCCTTTCTTGTCTGTCTCTTTCTTTCTTTCTTTCTTTCTTTGTCTATCTGTCCCTTTTCATACTTTCTTTGTTCCCTTTCGCTCTTTCTCTGCCTCTCTCTCTCTCTCTCTCTCTCTCTCTCTCTCTCTCTCCCTCCTTTCTTCTCACAACAAGACATAAATACCGCAACACAAATATTGAACCTAATAGGTTATAAACCACATGTTACCTTACGCACGAAAATATAACACGTAAGATCTGTAGAAAACATTAACAAGGGACACAATCTTACCTTCAGTAAGGGGAGGAAACAAAACCCTGCTACATGAAAGACATACCAGATATATCAAACGGAGTTCACCCCCCAAAAAAAGAACTATAAAGATGTCGTCAGACACCAGATGGCGACAGCCAAGAAACTGTTGGTAGCGACAGCATCAGGCTAACAGTAACGCTCTCTGGGTTGTCCCCCCTTGCTTCTTCCCCCCCCCCCCCACCCCTCAAGAGACCTCCATTTTCTCTCTGTTCAGTAAGCTCCACATATTCAAGAGACCTCCATTTTCTGTCTGTTCAGTAAGCTCTACACATTTAATAGACCTCCATTTTCTCTCTCTCTGTTCAGTAAGCTCTACATATTCAAGAGACCTCCATTTTCTGTCTGTTCAGTAAGCTCTACACATTTAATAGACCTCCATTTTCTTTCTCTGTGTTCAGCAAGCTCTACATATTCAAGAGACCTCCATTTTCTCTCAGCTCTACATATTCAAGAGACCTCCATTTTCTCTCTGTTCAGCAAGCTCTACATATTCAAGAGACCTCCATTTTCTCTCAGCTCTACATATTCAAGAGACCTCCATTTTCTCTCAGCTCTACATATTTAAGAGGCCTCTATTTTCTCTCTGTTCAGTAAGTCCTGTATGTTCAAGAGACCTTCATTTTCTCTCTGTTCTGTAAGTTCTGTATGTTCAAGAAACACACAATAATTCATGTGTGAGTATATAAATATACATGGAGCCAGTGCAGTAAACCCGTGAGACCAAAATGTATAAAGTAGAAAAAAAAAACAGGGAAAAAAAGGCTAGGAACAGCTTTATTACTTAACGGGTACACCGTTGTGACGTTTCGGCGTGAGCCTTAATCATACCAAAACATACAGGACGAAGAAATAGAGAGAGGAGATAAAATATAAATTCACATGAATGCTATGTTAAAAAGAAAAATAATAACAAAATGAAATAAAATGAATAGAGCACTCTACTGTAACTTGTAAGAAGCATGTGGCTTGTCCGACGCTGTGTGTCAGAAATGCCCATGGTGGAGTGTAGAGAGTATTTAAATGGAGACTTGGGATGTTTGATAGGTGGGTAGTAACTGGGGGTGGTGGGTAGGGAAACCATGGAGGGGAGAGAGAGTGATACACTAATAATCTAGCCGAGAGAAGGCAGAATAATTTACTTTGGTGAAATTGGCCCTTTCTTGTACTTTCTATGTTTCTCTTTCTCTCTCTCTTTCTCTCTCTTTCTTTCCTTCTCTCTCTCTTTCTTTCGCTCTTTGTTTATCTATCTATCTATCTATCTATCTATCTATCTATCTATCTATCTATCTATCTATCTATCTATCTATCTATTGTCTGTTTGTCTCTTTCTCTCTCTCCTTTCTTGTCTGTCTCTTTCTTTCTTTCTTTCTCTGTCTATCTCTATCTGTTATAACTTTCTTTGTTCCCTTTCTCTTTTTCTCTACCTCTCTCTCTCTCTCTCTCTCTCTATTTCTCTCTTTCTCCCTTCTTTGTATGTCTGTTTTTCTCTTTCTTTCTTTCTTTGTCTATCTCTCCCTATCTTTGATACTTTCTTTGTTCCCTTTCGCTCTTTCTCTGCCTCTCTCTCTCTCTCTCTCCCTCCTTTCTTCTCACAACAAGACATAAATACCGCAACACAAATATTGAACCTAATAGGTTATAAACCACATGTTACCTTACGCACGAAAATATAACACGTAAGATCTGTAGAAAACATTAACAAGGGACACAATCTTACCTTCAGTAAGGGGAGGAAACAAAACCCTGCTACATGAAAGACATACCAGATATATCAAACGGAGTTCACCCCCCAAAAAAAGAACTATAAAGATGTCGTCAGACACCAGATGGCGACAGCCAAGAAACTGTTGGTAGCGACAGCATCAGGCTAACAGTAACGCTCTCTGGGTTGTCCCCCCTTGCTTCTTCCCCCCCCCCCCCACCCCCAAACCTTCCATGACAAGCCTTCTTGATAAACTGAGCGGTACATAATAGCATCTCTCAGTCTTAGCTACTGTATCTAGATCCTTTACTTTCATTCCCTGGATAGTTAGGATGTGAGAGAGATTCCTTGTATATATACACACCTCTCCAATTTACGATTCCCTCGGGAGCTTTGAAGCTGATATCAAGAGTTTACAAGGAAGAAGCTGTCTGGGAGATGTGGCTATCCCCCCCCTCCCCCCCCCCCCAATCTTCGCGTTTTAGAAACGAGAAGACAACAGCTGAAACTTACTTCCCGGGTGAAAGGGCATGAAATGATCAGGAATGAAATACACTGAATATATAGAACTATTGCATTGGTGTTACAGCACGCACCAAATGTAACTGATAGGCTGAAATACTGAGTGGGAAGAATATGTATTATGGGGATACGTTAAACTAGGATTTTTTTTTTTTTTAGTTTTAATAAAAATTACTGCGTTTGAGTTTTAACTGGTACGGAAGAGCATGTCAGGAGTGATCAGCGGAGAATGAAAAGCTCTTATTGTACAGTCTGAGACAAGGTTATTTCATAAGAGAATTGTTGAATTATTTAAGTGTATTTTAGATCTATAACCACGGTTAAAATGGAGAAGTTCTCCAGTAGGTAAAGTATCTTAGCTTTGGTCTTTAGCTTGCATGAGTGTTTTCCAGTGAGCAAAATACTTTAGCTTTAGTCGTTAGCTTCCACGAGAATTTTGTCAGTAAGTAAAGTACCTTAGTTTTTGTCGTTGGCTTCTGTGAGAATTCCCAACAGCTAAAGCACCTTAGTTTTTGTCGTTAGCTTCTGTGAGAATTCCCCAACAGCTGAAATACCTTATCTTTTATCGTTAGCTTCTGTGAGAATTCCCCAACAACTAAAGTACCTTATCTTGTGTCGTTGGCTTCTGTGAGAATTCCCCAACAGCTAAAGCACTTTAGTTTTTGTCGTTGGCTTCTGTGAGGATTCCCCAACAGCTAAAGTACCTTAGCTTTTGTCGTTGGCTTCTGTGAGAATTCCCCAACAGCTAAAGTACCTTAGCTTCTGTGAGAATTCCCCAACAGCTAAAGTACCTTAGCTTTTGTTGTTGGCTTCTGTGAGAATTCCCCAACAGCTAAAGTACCTTAGCTTCTGTGAGAATTCCCCAACAGCAAAAGTACCTTAGCTTTTGTCATTAGCTTCTGTGAGAATTCCCCAACAGCAAAAGTACCTTAGCTTTTGTCGTTGGCTTCCGCGGTAGTACCTGAACTGGTGTATAAACCTACAACACTAATTTTAACTGTAAGTTATGTTGTAAATATGAGACAGTTCATCATAGAAAAAAAAACCTAAGGGACATGTTGTTGTTGCTTATATTATCGTTACCTACCAGCAGGATAGAAACTGGAAGAGGCCAGCATGGGGCCTGGTCACCTCTTCCTTCCTCCTGCTCCAGAACTTGACTTTTGACTTTTCCGATCCCCTTTTCACTCTTTTTCCCTTGTGCCAGATGTCCTCTTCAGCTGTTCTACATCTCCATACAGAATGTCGGTGACTGAGGAGTTCGGTGGTATCAGGTTCTTCCGAATGTCCTTAAAATCCACTGCAGTCCAGCAGATGGTGTTTAACAGTTTCTTCTTTTTGGTCTGTTGCAGTGCATGCAGTATGGGTTGTGGTCAGCGGTCATTCTGGCCCAGCTGTACATCCACTGCTGCTTGCATTTGTTGTGTATAATGTGATTAGCTGTTCTCATGTTGGTGGAGATGTGGGGCTGTGAGATGGTGGCTCCACTCTTTGCCAGTCTGTCAGCACGTTCCTTTTCTCTGATATCTATGTGACCTGGTATCCACTGTAGGGTGGTCTTGATGTCATAGAAGGCGAGTTGGTTTACTGCACTGAGCATGCCAGTTGTAATGTGATCAGCTGATGGTATCCAGTTTTCAAGGGCCTGGATAGCAGACTGGGAGTCTGAGAAAATAACAAGGATTTTCTGGGTGGGAGGCGCTGTTTTTGTATTGGTGGTGGTGGCTGCTAATATTGCCTGGATATCTGCATCATAACTGGGGCAGCGAGATCCACAAAGAGCAGAAATGTGCCTTGTTGTCTTGTCTGGAAACATTATGAGTACCCCATATCCTGCATTATCTGTTTCCTTGAATGCTGACCCATCATTGTATGCATGGATCCAGTCCTTGGGGCAGGATTCTATGATCTCCAGTGCACACAGCTTTAGGGTGTTGGGATCTGATGATTTGTTCACTAATTTGTTCTTGAGTCTGGTATTAGTTTGAGGAAGTGTGTAGTTTGGTGGGATGTCTGGTACTTTTGTAAGTTCTTCTTTGTCTTCAGGGAGTCTGTGTCTTGTGTTTAACTGTTCTGCTATGTGCACTGGAGTTTTCAGTTCCAGTCTATTATTACGTTTCCATTTATCAACAGCTATTCTGTTAGGATGGTCTGGGGGAAAATGTCCAGCTCCAGAAAGAGCCAGGCACCACTTTCAACAACTGAGTGGCATGTTTGTAGTGACATGTTCAAGTCAAGGGGAACCTTACGGTAATGTGGGGGCGGGGGAGGGAGTGGTGTAAGAACGGGAAAATACCACTTTAGTAAGGACTTAAAGCGGTGAGGATTACTGAAACAAAGTGACGGTTGTGAATGACCTGGCCAAAAACCTATCCCAGATCGGCACTGATGCTCTTAATAACGGGTCTCAGTCTGGTTAACATGGTAGGGTTCGCTGTGGTCCTCGTGTGGTGGTATGGGAGGAGTCTGCAGCAGAGAAGCCTCCCTTTTTGAGTTCATTGCTTGTAGATCACCTTAACCCTCTCCCAGTCCAACTTCACAATGTCTTTGTTTCGACATCTTCGCCATGTCGGCTGGTAAGATCATTTCAGTGATTAAAAACAACAAACGACATAAAAAACATACAAGTTCTACTGGCCTGAAGATAAAAAAGTAATTGTTATTCTCGGCCTGATGCTGTTTTGGGTACATTAAACGTCATGAGAATTTAGAGAAGACCGTCTTGGAAGGGTACGTAATGGGAAAAAAAAGAAAGAGAGGAAGACCAAGGCGAAGATGGCTCCAAGACATCGTTGATAATCTGCAAATGGATGCATCAGCAGCAGAGCGCCTTTCTTACAACCGAAAGGGCTACAAGAGAGCTGTTAGGGAGGCAAAATTCCTCAAAGGACATGCAAAGGGACTGACTGACTGCAGCTATGTACTGATAGTCATAGTCCCCATGGTGGTGGAGTCTGTTTAGGAAGTATTTCACACCTCCTGCTTTTTAGTTCCACTCAGCGATTGAAAAGAAAAACAGCCTCCATAACTCGCCCCCAAACCAACACGATTGTTAGAGCTCGTCTTTCCAAGACCATCAGCACATGAAAGTCTGATGTGGTCAGTATCACACCTGGCCGGCATTTACCTTCCCAGATTTCTCTGGTACCCACTTTTAGAGGCTGGGTGGGCCCCGTGGCCTTTTTAAAAAAAAAAATATATGCTGTACAGTGATACCACTGATACGAAACAATACAACAGAAAAATATATGGAAGTGAAGTCCTTTAGATTTGAGTCCACAGAAGTATAATGTGACATTAAAACAAACAAGAAAAAAAAAAAAACTCGCAGTGGAAAAAGCCCTAACAGTAGATACGTGAAACGATGGAACTCGCATTACCTTATCAAGACACCTTCAACACTGAAAGGTACAGGAAGAAGGAAAGAAAGACATGACAAATAGATTCAGTCACCTAAAACACAGGGGAAACGGCATACACTTTTTCAAATACCCATGACTTAAACAGATCCCAAATAATCTTTACTTGGGGGTTTTTATTTATTAAAATTTTAATCATTTTCATGTACGGAGAAAGCTAGATGCAGGAGGTAACTCGAATTTGCTCTTTCTTTGCCTTAGGTCCTGAAGGAGAGAAGAGAATGAACTACAACGTAGCCGAAATCTCCAGCATATACCGAAACTCGCCCGGCACGCCGATACGATGCTGTACCTCAAACACCTTCACAGCATCGGCTGCAAAGAACACCAGCTTGTAGTTGCAGGGAGATAGCACAAGAAGACAAGACAAGACAATCAGAACTATTTAAAACAAAAGCAGATGAACTTCATTACCCACCGGGCACATGGACGTACCGTTTCGATCTGCACCTTAATTACACAAAAGCATACACGAACAAAGAAGATAAAATATAAATTCACATGAATGACATACAACAAAAATAAGAATAGAAAAAGGAAAAAAAAAGGGGGGGGGGGTGGTACTTAGCTGTGAATTCAAGGAGATCTGTTTCCATTCTTATTTGTTGTATATTATTCACGTGAATTTATATTTCTGATTCCCCCCCCCCCTTTTTTTTACATATTTCTTTGTCCTGTATATTTTTGTATGATTAAAATGTAAACAGAAACGTTACAAATAGGTGCCTGGCTAAGTAATAAAGCAGTTCCTACTTTTGTTTTAAATAATCTGCATATTTTATAATCTTAGCTTTACTTTTTGTGTGTATATGTATATAATAATAAAAATAATAAATATTATATATATAATATTATGTATAATATATATTATATATATTATATATAACATATATTATATATATTATATATTATATATATCTCTCTCTCTCTCTGAACCTTAAGTGCCCAGGGCACATGGGGCTTCCGCAAGGGTTTTCCACAAATGCTTGTCCTTCGCCTTTTTTTCTGCTCTTGCCCAGGTGAGCCCTCTATTGCTCAACATCCTTTCTGTTGTTCTTCTCCATGTCTCTTTTGGTCTACCCTTACTTCTGCTCCCCTGTGGTGTCCATCTTAGTGCTATTTTTGGTAGTGAGTTGTCAGTCATTCGGAGCACATGTCCCAACCATCGCCAGCGTCTTTCCTCAATAATTGTTGTCAGTGGTTTCATCTGCATTTCTGCTAATAAGATGTTATTTCTTATAGTGTTTGGCCAAAATATTTTTCTAATTCTTCGTAAACATTTAGTCTGGAAAGAATTCAACTTGTTTTCTATGGTTTTGGTGATTTTCCAGCATTCGCTTCCATAGAGTAGTACACTTAGAACATTAATATATTATATATATTATATATAACATATGCTATAAATATTATTATATGGGATACAATGTTAGGCTCATTTAGTCTTAGAAATATAGGCCTCACACCTTATCCCCAGTGTGTCTTAATCGCAAGGAAACGTGAATTTTACCTTTTATCTTTTTTTTTATCATTATCCCAAGAAATGGAGAAGGGTATTCCACTGCTAAACTGAGTAAATTTCTGTTTTACAGATGTGATACACGGTCAGTCACTAATGAAGTACAACGCCATCTGGAAGCCACTGAAATGTGGCTCCTTAGAGGAATGCCAAGAATACCGTGGACAGCAAAGAAATCAAATGAGGAGGTTGTGAGAGAGGCTGGAGAGACGAGGCAAGGGCAATAACAAGTCCAGACATTCCCAAATTCTTAGGGCACGTTCTAGGGCGAGGCAGGCCAGTATACATTTCTGACGACAGGGAAAGATAGAAGAGATCGATGCAGACAGAGAGAAAGAAACTGCTGGACGGACTAACAACGTGGCAATGGGCAGAGAACGCCAGCATAACTTATAATCAGCACTGAGCACAGAGCTTTGTGGAACAGCATGATTGACATATGCTGGTCGGCAGGGCAGCAGATAAAAAAGATGCCCAAAAAACTATTCCTGTGTCACTAATGCATTGACCTTCACGCCAAGAGTCTAAATCAAAATCTGTTCCCAGCTTACACTAAATACATTAATTAATGTGGCCACTTGCAAGCTACACAAAATGTCCAACATTCATTTCATACATTAAATGTAGTAACGGGCAGTCTAATCTCGGTCTTCAACATTCGCCAGTACATTACTAAAGGCACCAACAGCGTAACCTCAGTGGCAGTCTAACCAGATCTCCAACATTCTATAAATATGGGGGCACCGACAACTTATTCTCAATCTCCAACATTCATTAATACATTAACTGTAAGCATCTGCAGCCTAACCCGTGCATCCAACATTCATTAAACCATGATGTAGGCACTGACAATATAACTTCAGCCTCCAAACATTCACTAACATATTAAACTAAACTCTAAACTATACGTCTCACGGCAGGCATTACATCTTTCATTCAAAAAAACCAGGCAAGAAAAAGTAGACGCTAAAACCTCCACCGATCCAGAGATCAACACATATTTCTGAGGATAAATTTATAGATATTATTTTTATAAATGGAAAAACACCACTCGCAGTCAAATGAAAGAATCTTTTATCAAATAAAAGGATTTTTGAATAGCTGGTTCATTTTCCCTTTTCGTTTCATTTATTCAAATTTATAGTGAGTTCGGATGAATTTCAGGAACTCATTTTCCGATATTGATGCGCTCTTCCCTTAGGTGAAAATCCTCAGAAAATAATCAATGAATTGAGAATATGGATCAGCCTTTTAGCTGTTGAACTGCCAAGAAAATCCTGGGTTTTCTTAAGAGAGCCGAGCTTAGCTCGTAGAAAACGCCCGTCAGTTTCCCGCGAAAGGCCCGCCTCCCAGGTCCGCTCGTTACAGCCGCCGATCGAGACCTGGTTTCGGGGTCAGGCCAGGTCATGGATGCTGGGCTCCGATTGGTTAATGCTTGCCATTCGTGTTTTATCTCATTTCGGAAGCCAGCGAACGTATTTCTGGTGGCCTGGCAGGCTAAGGTTTCGCAAAAGGCGTAAAAGCGGCTATATCTCGCTGCGTTTATAGTCGTGACCATTCTTAGCCGCCTCTCTTCAAATGATTTTGCCGGTGGTAAAAATAATTTCATCTCTGTATTGATGGTTTCTGGGGGAGTTTACTGCCCGGGCTATTCTCAGCACGGTCTTGAGGATAATAATTTCACCGGTGATCACATTGGACATCAGAGACTCGTCAACGACGTCAGCATAGTCCACCACAGCGTCAACGGCGGCAACCTCGGCCATAATCCTAATCCTAATCCCATCATCTGCGGGCATAACAGCTTCATCAACAGCACACATCCAGCGGCCGTAAGTGCCTCCTCCGACTGCGAGGCGCTCCTTTTCGCGGGAGACAGAGGTCGTAGTATGAGTTCTTACCTGCCGTTACGTCATACGGGAGCACACGGGGTCCCTCCGACCCCTCGGGGACCTGTCGGAGGTGATGACAACGTTATGCACGGCATGAGCGGAGTCATGGACAGCGGTGGCTACATGGAACACTTCCTAAACATCCCGGACATATGCTCGACCGGCAATTACAGGAACCCAAGGTACTACATGGGAACGTACAACGCCGATGGCTGCCGCATGGAGGCCCTGCAGCAACAGCATCGGAACCATCACGATCTGAGGATGGGGTTACAGGGCGGTCGGCCCTCTTTCTATCCGAATATGAACATGGGGATGAGATTCGGAGACGGTATGGATGCCCAAGTGGGTGCAAACTGCATTCCCCCTCAAAACAGGGCGGACACGCTATCCCCCTGCACAAAAGCAGTTGGAGTTGCGTCTGACGCTGAGCCGCCATCTTTTTATCCATGGATGTCTATAGTAGGCGAGTATACTCTTTCCTGCCTGTTTATGTTTTCCGTTTTTGTTTTTTTTTGTTTCTAAATCACTGCATGTTTTCCTGTTGCTATGGGAGTAGATGTCGCTGCGGTAGACACTCATAAATGTGTAGTACACTCCACGCACAACACATTTACGCGCCTTCCTGAATAGCGTTGGGGGGTCGTTCTCCTCTAACTGGTGCGATCCTTGCTATACTTCCCGACCAGTTCAGATGCTGCTTTACTTTCCCATGCTGGTTGGTCAGTTCGCTGAGATAGTCTTTCTCTTGACCTGCCCTGTCTTTTCCCTCCTTTGAATTTGCAAGCCATTGTTAAGTTCTTTAACTCCCTTTTAAATCCTACAACAAGGTAGAATCCAGTGATGGTTTTATTGTATGTTCACGCGGTTTTAAAATTGTTAAAATATATAATTCTTACCCTCTCAGCATCCGACTCTTTGCTAGTCATAACAAAAAAATGCTATATATAGCAGCGTGTCAGTGCTATCTCCTTTATTTCTCATTGTTATGCCTATAATGTAACAGCTACAGATAATACACCAGTCAAAATCCATTGGGCTATATCTCACAAACAAGGAAAAAATATAAATAAACTATAAATTAATATATAAACATGAAATAAACAAATTCATTTGACCAGGACAACCTAGATCTACATTCATTTTTGTGACATAAAACAGATAGTACAAAGTAATTAAAATCCCAGATATATGTTGCAATTAAAATAAAATAAACAACTACCACCACAGCGAATATGTGTATCTGTTTCTTATTTTAACCCTAGATGTTTAATTATATATGGAGTTAAACATGTGTTTCATGAAAATTAAAGCAAACGTTGATGTTTCTTAGTAAATGATTGATCAAGAATGTTTCTTAGTAAATGATTGATCAAGAATGTTTCTTGAATATGTAAAAAAAAAAAATGTTTCTTATAAATATACATATGTGAAATTATACTAACGGTATTAACATTTTGTAAAGTAATATATTTCTAATGGCTAAGTTTAAAATATAAATAGAAGTATTCATAAAATTAGCTTAAAATATACATTTTAAAATACTATAAAATGAACACTAAATGAATTTAGATCGCAGAGTTAAATTATATACTGTAAAAAAATTCTGTTTAGGTACTCGTTCTATGAGAATGATAAATCTGCTTGATAACAAAATATATCAATAAATAAACGCATATTTTTGCGTAATAAAGACATTTATTTTTCTGAGCAAGTAAAATACAAAATATATGAGAAATGAATACTTCTGTATAAAATATAAATGTAAAATACACATAAATGAAATACCCAGAGACAAAAGAAATCATTATGTATGAGTTACGGAGATAGAAAGATTATACAAAATTATCACAAAAGTATCAGCACAAATAATATGATAAAATTAGCACAAAAGTACCAACACTGAAACATATTATAAAATTTGCAAAAGTATCAGCATAAAATATGATAAAATTAGTGCAAAAGTAGCTGCATAAAATATTGTGATAAAATAGTAGCATGATAAAATACCGAGGTAAAATTAGTACAAAAGTACCAGCATAAAATATGATAAAATTAATACAAAGAGTACCGGAGTAAAACGAGTGATAAAATTAATACAAAAGTAACAGCATAAAATGTGTATTAAAATTATTGCAGAAGCACCGACATAACACGTAATGATAAAAATTTCATGGAAAACTACCAGTATAAAATATGTGATAAAATTAGCACATATGTAATAGCAATAACGTTTGTGCGAAACGCATAGAAGAGTTAATGTCTTAAATTACAGGAAAAAAAAAATATATATATATATAAGCAGTCCAGGGGAAATCAAATGCTACAACAGATAGGCAACAATCACTGATCTGTACGATATATTTCTGGAACAAAATACACAAAAATGATACCAACATCATAAGAATATCCACATGTTTTAGAGAGCTACTACCTGAAAGTGTTTCATAAATTATGAAAGCGTGAGATTTGAGATTAAAGTTTATAACCTTCAAGACAAATATGTGATCTACATATCCTGGCTTAGAAAGTTTAATCCTCTGAGGATTATTTTCAGACTCTGATATTAAAATATTTGAGATTGATAACTATTTTTTTTAAAATATTCCAAGGTGAAAACTATATTCTGATGTTGGAGGCTGATAACTATACTTTGATGTTTTGAGGATGATAACTATATTTTGATGTTCGAGATTGATAACTATACATTGATGTTCGAGATTGAAAACTATATATTGATGTTCGAGATTGAAAACTATATTGTGATGTTCGAGATTTAAAACTATATTCTGATGTTCGAGGTTGAGATTTTGATTTTCGAGGTTGATAACTATATTTTAATGTCCGAGGTTGAAACCATATTTTGATATTCTAGATTGAAAACTATATTTTGATGTTCGAGGTTGATTAACCATACTTTGATGTGAACGAAATTGAAAACTATGTTTTGATGTTCGAGGTTGAAGTTCTAAATTTTGATGTACTGCTCCACAAACTTTTTACTGAATGCAAGTTTTATTATTCTCTGAGTTGTGCGTGTGTGTATATGTGTGTGTGTGCGTGTGTGTACCTCGTAAAAAAGAAAGACGACGTGACTAAACATTTTGGTAATAGTAAATTTTTGTAAAAACCTGTCAGCTTAACTGAATCCGGTGCACATGTCCAAGCACGAGTACAAGGCGTAGTTACTGTTTGTTCTAGAGTTTCATTTACGCATGGCGGACTATAGTTTTAAGAAACGTTTATCTAGGCAGCGGCACATCATACTAGAAGTCCGCGGTTCGAGTCCTATTCGTTCTCGTATTTCACATCAAAACTGCTCTGTATGTTTCGAGGCCAGCCATACAGCAACGTGCTAAAGAAAGCAGAAACAGTGGTTACCGTTTGATTTTGAAAAGGCAATTTATACACATGTAGTTATATTTTGAAAAATTGTCCTATATTCTCCTATTTAGAACTTTCACATACCATAGTCTACAGACTGATAAGTTCATGATTCTATTCACGTCAACATTACAGTCTCATGTAGACTTATTTACAGTGCCTCCAGGTCATTTGTATATTTAAAAAGAAATTTATTATATGTATTTTCATATATATTCTAATATATAGCAGTAGATACTACATAGATGTTCTCTTTCATGCCAAAGAGATTAATTTGTCACAGACTGATAGACTCATCATCTGGCATTAAATTTGATCTGTGACAAAAGTCACGTTACGCAGGCCCGGCCATATGTCGCTTTAGGCTCTTGTTCAGCGATCCCGTAAACATGTATCATCAATAAATGAAGCTTTGTGTTGGGGGAATACCACAGCGTGTTCTGTATTGTACATCTCTAGTAAAACAAAATTAGCGTTGCGCTACGTCTCTGTTTTCAAATCTGTTTTCGAGTGGTCTGTTTTATAATTCATTCATCTACCACGCCCCACGCCGGACAGCTATTTCGGTCATGCATCTCCAGATTGTTCGATCTTTTCTTGGTCTTTCCATTTTTTTTTTTTTCATGCCTCTTGGTTAGTCCCCTGAGATGGTTTTGTCTTGGCCTCCTTCTCCTTCGTTTTCCCTTGAATTTTCCAGCCATTATCAAATTCCCTAATTTCTGTCTTCTCATGGCATGTTCAATATATATATATAATATCCATGCCGAAAAAGTTTCTCTCCTTCTTTCTTTCTTTCTTTCTTTCTTTATTCCTTTTTGTTTTTGAAAGGGGCTGGGGGGTTTCAGGAAAGGAAAGTGAAACTATGAAATATTTAAAATGTTTCACATTTTCTAATTCAGATTTGTAAACTCTTTCAGCCCTAACTTACGTGTAACATTATGGAAGTCTTCTGTTTAAAATATTTCCTCATATGTCATTGTTATATGTAACTTCTGGAAGCAGTTTATGGCATGTCTAGTTAATACCAACGTATACATACAGATGATTCTTTACTGATATGCCGAATGATCTTGTTTTAGCTATAAATAGGAGCAATAAAGCTTATAAATATGGTCTCATAATTATTAACGTACGAAATGTGAACTATAAGTATGAACTCATAAATATTAACCGTAAATAGAAACCCATAAATAATAACTATAAATATGAATCCATAAATGTGAAATAAACAATAAGCTAAAATATGAATACACAAATGTTAACTATAAATATGAAACTCACAAAGAATTATGAATATGAACTCATAAAAAAAGGATGTATAAATCAGTCAGTCATTTGCATGTCCCTTGGGGGGGACAGCTCTCCTGTAGCATTTACATTCAAAGGCATTTATTGTAGTGAATACAAAGAAAAAAGAAATAAACCCCCCATAAAATATAACTGATGATTCACTTCTGCTTTGTTATGTTATGTTATATTATGTTAAGTTATGTTATGTTATAGATGGATCATCGTGATTGCACTCCGACATGCTCATAGGGGGCTTCGATCTGCTTCTCCTCAACATATCCCTCAGCGTCCAGCGACAAAGTTCTTTCCTGTGTCTTGATAAACTGAAAGAAAATAACGTCAGTCATAAAGAAACAGCATATTCTTAGCTCTTAAGGCTGCTACATTACTTTGAATATCAGATTACTTCTTGCAGATGTCATTCCGTGTATATTACTTTGAACATCGCTTAGCATCATTACATCTTGTCTTATGGTATATTACTTTGAGCACCATAACACTTTAACATGCTTGGCTCTAAGTATATTTGTCTGTATGTATGTCATCATCATCATCATCATCATCGTCATCGCCTTTCACTCCCTTGAGAGCATAAGCCACAGATAAAGGCTCTCCAGTCATCCCTGTTCTTTAACTTATTCTCTAGACCTTCCATGTGTATTCCTTGTCTCTGGGCATTTGTAGATGCAGCATATTGATTCTAATTAGTTAAACTCTACTTATTTAAATCATAATAAACTCTAATAAACTGTAGAAACTCTAAACATGATTGAAACCATAATGGGACATCTCACGAGAAGACTGAGCGTACGGAGAGAAGACAAACACCAGAAAAGCTCAGGACAAAAACAGACAGAGAGAGGATCTGACACGACAAACGTCTGGATGGACTAAGTGGCACTGAATCCAAACAGAATTATGAATACCAGTTTTTCTATGGACAGGGCACGTTATACATGAGTGACTCTCTCTCTCTCTCCTCTCTCTCTCTCTCTTTCTCTCTCTCTCCTCTCTCTCTCTCTCTCTCTCTCTTTCTCTCTCTCTCTCTCTCTCTCTCGTACCCTTGTGTTAGAGGAAGACAGAGGCTGAAATATATTTGTGTAAATTTTACATTTATGCCTACCATTTCATTTATATATTTATATATATATATATATCTTATTATATACATATATATATATATATGATATAAGATATATATATATATAAGGATAAATGTAAGAAATATTCTTATGAATATCTTATTTTATATACTTTCCGTGCAGTTAAACGACACATAGGGCTCGCAAGGTAGTTCGCCAGTTTTTCCTGTTTTCGGCGAGCTTTTCAACCTCATCAAGGGATTTTATGCCTATTTATTTGGCTTCTCTCTATTTGTCCTCTTTTGAATTTCACGTTGTCTACCTCTTTCTCTTCGGTCTGTTGTGTTCCACTTGATAGCTTGTTTTGGGATTCCCTGATCGTTTCTTCTCATCATGTGACCAACATATCCATCGCTTTTTCCTGATCACCCATGAGACTGGTTGTTGTTCAGTCTTCTGTCTTATGTCTGCATTGTTGTTGAATTCTTTCCACTTTATACCATTTTCCTTAGGCATTTGTTTTCAAAAGAGTCCAATTTCTTGTCTATTTCTTTAGTTGTTTTCCAGCTTTCACATGCATAAACGAGGGTGGATATTACATTTGAATTGAATAATCTTAACTTGGTTTTTGTGCTTACAATTTGTGAATGCCACATGTTCCAAAGATTCTTGAAGATCGATTGCCGCCTTTGCAATTCTAATTCCAACTTCCTTTCTGGTATCACCATCCTGGTCTATGTAGCTGCCAAGGTATGCAAATTGATTGACTTCTTCAACATCTGTCCCTTCTACATATATTTTTCCATTTTGATTAATGGGAAGTTTCATTATTTTTGTTTTGTTCTTGTTAATTTCAAGTCCTATTATTCTAGCCAGTGAAGACAGGATATCTGTTTTTTCTTGCATGGAATTCACATTGTTACTGATAAAAAATATGTCATCAGCAAAATCAAGATCTTCTAGTTGGGTCCCATGTACCCAGTCAATACCTGTGTTACCTGTGCAGCGTTTTTTCATTATGAAGTCTATTGCAATTCCAAAAAGCAAAGGAGACAGTATACATCTTTGTTTTACGCCTCTTTCAATCTGGAACCATTCACTCATCTCTTCTTCTGTTTTGACTGCATAAACATATCCATTGTAGAAGTCCTTAATAATGTTGACAGTTTTAGATGGTATTCCGTATAGAATTAAAACTCTCCACAATGAATCTCTGTGTATGCTATCAAATGCATTTTTAAAGTCTATGAAGTTCAGGATTAATGGTTTCTGCTTTTCAATATGTTCTTCAAATATTATTCTTAGAGTAAAGATCTGATCGAGACAGCTTCTCCCTTTTCGAAATCCTGCTTGTTCTTCTCTCATTGCTGTATCCACTATATCTTTAAGTCTATTCAAAATGACCTTGCAAAATACTTTTCATACAGTTGATACTAAGGTTAGTCCTTTCCAAATTTTACAGTCACTAAGGTTGCCCTTTTTTTTTTCTTTGGTATTTTAGCAATGATTCCTTTTTTTGCATTTCGAAGGGACATTTTCTTCTTTCCAAATCTTATTAAACACTCTCTGTAGTTGTCCCATGTTGTCACTATTGATAGCTTTTAACATTTCGGGTGCTATTTCATCTTCACCTGCAGCTTTGTTATTAGCCATTAAATTTGCTGCTGTTTCAATTTCATGCATGTAATTTCATCTAGGTTGACATTTAGTTGTGGGGCTGGTAAGTCGGTTTCAAGGTTTATCAATTCTTTTTTGTGGTCGATTAAGTACTTCTTGTTCAGCCCATCTTTGCTTTTGGTCTTATGAATATTGTATATTCATTCTCTTAGTAGAAATAACATTGTCTGGCTAGCCGAGTGGTTAGGCACTCGATTTGCTAATCCGGTGGTGCCGGGTTCAGTCCCAGCAGTGGGATTTTTTTCTGGTACACACCTAAAAAAGGCCCCGGGGTTGACCCAGACTCTAAAAATGGGTCCCAGAGAAATCTGGGAAGGTAAAGCGCCCAGGCATGGTACATCACACTTTCACGTGCCGAAGGTCATGGAAAATATTCCCCAATATGCCTTAATGGCATGGAAACGGAGAAAAGAAGAAGAATGTAAACAAGACAACTAAGTAATAAATAGCTGATGGACGTAAATGAAGCTGTTTGTAATTTTTACACAAAGGTATATAAATGTGAGAAAGAATATATATATATATAATTCCCCGTTTCCATGCCATTAAGGCATATTGGGGATACGGTGTTAGGCCCGTATTTCCATGACCTTCGGCATATGAAAATGTGACGTGGTCAGTATCACTCCTGGCCCGTATTTATCTTACCAGATGTGTCTTTTTACATCTTAATGCCTTCCCGTGCCGTTAAAAGTCATATACGGCTCGCAAGGTGGTTCGCCAAATTTTTCCTGTTTTCGGCGAGCTTTTCAACCTCATCAAGGGATTTTATGCCTATTAATTTGACCTCTCTTGACAATGTTCTCTTTAGAGTTTCACGTGGTCTGCCTCTTTTTCTTCGGCCTGTTGTGTTTCGCTTGATAGCTTGTCTTGGTATTCTCTGATTGTTTCCTCTCACCACAAGGCCTACATATGTCCATACTGTTTTTCTGATCACCCATGAGACAGGTTGTTGTTTGCTCATACGTCTTATCTCTGAGTTGCTCTTGAATTCGTTCCACTTTGAGCCAAGTATTTTCCCTAGGCATTTGTTTTCAAAAGAGTCTAATTTCTTTAGTTGATTTCCAGCTTTCGCATGCATAAATGAGGATGGGTATCACATTTGAATTGAAAAATCTTATTCAAAATGAGATTTGTCTGGCACCCATTTTTAGAGGCTTGGTGGACCCCGGGGCCATTTTTGGTGGTACCAAAAAAAAAAAAAATATCTCCACGGCTGTGACTCGAACCTAGTACCACCAGATTAGTAAACTGAGCGCCTAACCAGGTCGTATACATATACATATGTACTCAAGAAATGTACATAATTTATAGAAATTACTCTTTTTGGCAAATGGAAGTGACACATGACTGAGATTTTAATAATAAACATACGATTACTGTGGCGTCATGATTTAGTACAGCAGAGGATGTAGATCTGTAATGTGAATATTTTTTTCTCTTTGGTGATGTATGAGTAATTGTTATGTAAAATAATAAAACTGCACTAAGGAAAAAAAAAACGAAACGGATTTTCTAATTCAGTGAGTGAAATAATGTCAAATAATAATTCAATAAATTACAGTGTCTTTGTATGTCCGACTTTGATTCATGGGCGGTTCTTGGAGTTATGTGCATTTTTTGTGTGTGTGTGTGCGTCATTTCTCTAATTTCCCTTTCTCTGTTACCTTTACTAAGCCAGTCTGCCAAAATATTGGGTTGTTCTTGTTTCCTTTTATTGTCCAATCACTTTCTTTCTTATATATATATATATATATATATATATATATATATATATATATATATATATATATTATATATATATATATATATATATATATATATATATATATATATATATATATTTGTGTAAAAAAATTGCAAACAGCTTCCTTTACGTCCATCCATTATTTATTACTTAGTTATCTTGTTTACATTCAGACAATGTTATTTTTATTAAGAGAATGAATATACAATATCTTTGTCTTAAATTCACCCTTTAGCCTCTGTATCATACTCACCCTTTAGCCTCTGTAACATATTCACCCTTTAAGCCTTTGTATCGTATTCATCCTTTATCCTCTGTATCATACACATAATGCTTATTTTTTTCATTAACATTTATTCCCTATTGCTTTGACAAACCGTGTGTAAGGGGTTTTCTGATGTGTCTTTCCTTGCAGGAAAATACTTTTATTTTCAAATTCTTTTTATTCTAATTCAAAATTTATCTGGTATCCCTCTTTACAGATAGGTCAATGAAAGCAAATCTCCAATACCCGTATTTCGCATGAGGAGGCAGTCCACACACAGAAGTGCTACTCTTACTTTAGTCTTGAAGCTAAATTAAAAAGAAAAGGGTTAACTGTACGAAAGCGAGTTACTTGAGGCAGAAACTTACACTCATAAATTACATCTGCTTACACGTCCTCTGGACACTCACAGTTACATCTGCTTACACGTCATCTGGACACTCACAGTTACATCTGCTTACACGTCCTCTGGTTACTCACAGTTACATCTGCTTACATGCTCTCTGGACACTCACAGTTACATCTGCTTACACGTCCTCTGGACACTCACAGTTACATCTGCTTACACGTCCTCTGGACACTCACAGTTACATCTGCTTACACGTCCTCTGGACACTCACAGTTACATCTGCTTACACGTCCTCTGGTCACTCACAGTTACATCTGCTTACATGCCCTCTGGACGCTCACAGTTACATCTGCTTACACGTCCTCTGGACACTCACAGTTACATCTGCTTACACGCCCTCTGGACGCTCACAGTTACATCTGCTTACACGTCCTCTGGTTACTCACAGTTACATCTGCTTACATGCTCTCTGGACACTCACAGTTACATCTGCTTACACGTCCTCTGGACACTCACAGTTACATCTGCTTACACGTCCTCTGGACACTCACAGTTACATCTGCTTACACGTCATCTGGACACTCACAGTTACATCTGCTTACACGTCCTCTGGTTACTCACAGTTACATCTGCTTACACGTCCTCTGGTCACTCACAGTTACATCTGCTTACACGTCCTCTGGATGTATTTGAAAGGACAAAACAGCCGTAAGAGCTCTGTAGAAGAAGTGAACGTGGATGAAAGTTGATTCTTCAGCTCTATCAAGAAGAGAAAAATTATCCTCTTTGCTCATTTTGAACGACATGTTGGAACAGAGCAGTGGTTCTAAAGTTTTGTTGTGCTTGTGGAGCCCTTTCCAACCTGAAAACCTCTATTGACCCCTCATTAAAATTAAAACAAGAAGTAAAATCCAGATCATCCTAAGCTATTTTTTTCTTAGTCTTGAGTGAATCCATTTAATAGTCCTTTGACACTCCAAAATTCTGCCCTGGATCCTCTGTGGGCCCATGGGACCCCATGTTAAGAACAAATAGCTTAGAAAGAACAGTAATGGAGGGTTTAGTTAATGGGAATCAAGGAAGAATGGCGACCAGGATATCATTAATACTTTAAACACTACACTCATTGAAGCAGACATACTGGATAGAAAGCGAGATCTTTTTTGTCAAGAAATGCAAGTTCTCTGTAGCCGGTTTAGTGAAGGTGTTCAGCGGCATGTTTCATATCCTATTGCCACCAGGTTGCTGCCCTTTCCGGAAGATGGGGAATATGGACACAAAAAGCGAGCTTCTGACCACACTCCACCACCCCATGAGAACCGTGGTGAGCCTGGTCCTGTAGAATAAGTAAAAAAGAAGCACTTCGGAATCTTCTTCCTGGCAAGCGACACGAGATAACGCGATAGGGTCTTGGCCAACTCTGATCCACCCGTCATGATAACTGTACCGTTACTCCAGGATAGACACATTTGCTCCCAGAAATAATAAGCCTCTTCTTATATGTCCCCCATTGATATTAAAGAACAATTATTCATATATAATATAAGCCTCTTTATACGCCCCTCATTGACATTAAAGAACAATTATTCATGTATAATATAAGCCTCTTTATATGTCCCTCATTGACATTAAAGAACAATTATTCATATATAATATAAGCCTCTGCTTATAAGCCCCTCATTGACATTAAAGAACAATTATTTATATATAATATAAGCCTCTTTATACGCCCCTCACTGACATTAAAGAACAATTATTTATATATAATATAAGCCTCTTTATACGCCCCTCATTGGCATTAAAGAACAATTATTCATATATAATATAAGTCTCTTTATACGCCCCTCATTGACATTAAAGAACAATTATTCATATATAATATAAGCCTCTGCTTATAAGCCCCTCATTGATATTAAAGAACAATTATTTATATATAATATAAAAAAAAGTAAAGTAAAGATAACCCTGTCATGCCTTAGAGGCACATAGGGATATGGTGTTAGTGCCCATATTTTCCTTGACCTGTCAGCACATTAGAGGGTGATATGGTCAGTATCACGCCTGGCTGCCTTTCCTTCCCCAACTCCAGAGGAGGTCGGGTACCCATTTCTACAGCTGGATGACTGGGGTGTCCCCGGCCGGATTCGAACCCCCGACCTTCGCCATGAGAGACCAGTGCACTAACCACTTCGCCACTCAGACACCCATTATATATTATAATAATATATATAATATAATAATTATGTCCCCACCATCGACATAAAAATACATATATGCAGGCATATGAAAACTATGCTCATATGCCTCTTAACAAAGTGAAAATTCATTTATGCAGACAGTAACAGAAAACTGCTCGTATGCTCTTCATTCTTGTCACAGCAGCATATGTGCAGACAAAAGAATAAGACAAAGTTTGTCTGCCAGTGTCATAAAAATGCATATACCACATTGTGACCTTGTGTGAAGCCAGCGGCATATAACAATGGAAAAAGAAAATAATAGTAATTGTAAATGCAAACATGAATGAATAAATAAATAAACATAGTAAATAAACTGAAGATAAGATGAATAGATTTTGATATACTTGAAAGGTGGATTCTTGTACGTGTACGAACTCCCTGTAACTGCGAGTTGTTATTATTTGCAGCCGATGCTGTAGAGATGTTGAGGCACAACATCGTATCGGCGTGGGAGCGGGTTATGACGGCTACTTTTTCAATCCCGGAGTACAACTATAAAGCAGGGGGGTGTGCAATGCTTCTTTAGCAGACTCCACCACCATGGGGAATATGGCGATCTCTGCCCCGTAAAATCAGGTTGGTCTGTTACTGGGGGTACCACGGAGAGGTATAGGTAGATGGTTACCTCATCGGACGTGGATAATGGTGATGTGGTTGCTTTGCTTGCTTGCCTTCTTCTTCTTCTTCTTTCAGTTTTGTATACTTAGCTTTCTAAACAGGGTTGCCTACGTGAATTGAGCGACCAGCAGGAGGTCTTGTAGCATCCCCAAAGTTTCTCTCCTCCGTGCTTCTCTCTCTCTCTCTCTCTCTCTCTCTCTCTCTATGTGTGTGTGTGTGTGTGCCTTACTTGGACTCTTAGTTTCTGAAATGAGATGTTACATTGACTTATATTCTGGCACTTTTTTTTCCCTGAAAATAAGATGTTACATTGATCTACATTCTGAACATTTCTTTCTGAAAGTAAGATGTTAAACTGACCTAAATTCTGGCAATTTTGTTTCTGAAAGTAAGATGTGACATTTATCTACATTCTAACATTTCGTTTCTGAAAGTAAGATGTGACCTTTGTCTACATTCTGACATTTTCTTTCTGAAAATAAGATTTTACGCTGACGTACGTTCTCACCACATATTGTGTCTGAATGTAAGATGTAACATTGCTCTGCCTTCTGCTATGCTGTCTTTATTTCATTTTTACCTTTCTTTTCGTGTTTTTTTTAATGAAGTTTCCTTTATCATCTTTTTTTTTCCTTTTGTACGTGAAGTTTCAGCATGTATGTATGGAGCAGTGAGTTGCAAAGTCCTGCTATCGTTATTATGTCGCATCTACATTCATCACTCGTTCTCTTGACGGGCAGCTGATGTCGATTGACACTGGAGGTCAAGGTTCCTCAATTTGTGTGATTGTTGCTATTTCCGGTCTGTTGTCATGGTGCATTTTTTTTTTCATTTTAACCCGTGCCATTTGGTTGTCCGATCAAAATATTATTTTGTCTTCGTTTGTCTTTATTCTCCCTCCTTGATTTTTTGTTCCCTTGTTTACCAGTTTTTCGCTCTTTTGCTTTTCATGATATTTCGAAACGATAATCATTCTTTTCTTTTGTTTATTATTTTTTTTTAAATAGCTTTTACTAAATTTCATTGTTACGCCACCCCCCCCCCCCTCTTTCTTTTAGATTAATCGTTTCCTCATACTATCCTTACACGCTATATGTGTATATATATTTTGCGGGTTTTTTATGTTTTTTTTTCTTCTTCTAACACCGAGTTCAAAGGATCCAGCTGTTCATTTGCCGTGTTGTGGCCGTTGTTATAATTATCCTCAGCTGGATTGCCTGTATGTTTCATTCAGTGGTCATATTCGAGTTATGCTGGTCAGCGAGAACTGATGGAAAAAAAAAACTAGCAGATTAATTCATTACGTTTATATTAATTCTGTAGCATCTACGCACATACAGTATACGCCTCGCGGGGGTAACGTTGTATACCATGTTTCTCTCCCCCGCCCCCCCCCCTTTTTTTTGTTGATGTTTCCAATCAATTCATGAGCTTTAATTGTCCTCCGTGCCATTCAGTCAGTCCGCTGAGACATTTTCCTCCTGATATTCCTCTCTTTCTCTCTCTTCCCCCCCCCCCCCCTTGAATTTTCTAGTTGTTGCGAACTTTTATGTCCTCTCATGGCATGTCCTTGTTATCCAACTTCTGCCTTCTCATGAGATGTCACAGAAATTTTGACTGTATTTTTTTCTCTCGTAATTTTAACTAGTTTTCCGTTGTTTTGAAACTTCTCTGGTGATCTCTTTGTTTTTTCTGAATGCCCGTGATATTAATCTTTTTTTTTTCTTCTTTCCTTGGCATGTAGCATATAATCTCATCATCATCATAGGTCTTCTTCGGAATGAAGTTTGAAGGTAATGAATCTCCACTTTCCTCGCTCCTTCGCCTTGATGGTGCGTTCAGCCAGGGCATCGATAAGCGTTTTTTTTTTTTTTTTAGCAATGTTCAAAACTAGCACTGCTCCAAAATATATTCCAAAACGGGGACTCTGTCATTGCTGTTGAGCATGTAGACGATATTATGTTTAGTGCATGGGGTTATTTATTTATTTATTTACTTAGTTATTTATCTATCAGCACATTGTAAGACTGAATTTTTGTAATGGGGTTCATAGGAACTTCAGACTTTTCGTGAAGAAGTTATTATGGGTTCTGACAGGAGTTTTTTTTTTTTTAATAGGGGGAAAATTAGAATACATACTCTTTTTAAATAGATATTCGGGAAAAAAAAATCTAATTCCCGAAAAATAATTCTAATACCGAAAAGAACTTTGAGAATTATTTCTTCTACAACTTAGTACCCAGTGTGGCTACTGTAGTCTTTGACTGTCATTAGAGAACATATGCAGAGCCTAGAAATAGTTTTTTTTTTTTTTTTCCCCTTCTAACTGCTGAGCGACACCCAAGACACACAAACATTTTTAGTTGTCATTCATGACGGGAAATCACGTGAGGACTATTTTTAGAGTTTACAGCAGTTTAAAATGACGGTCTCTCAACTAAGGAGCAAAACTGCATTTGTTTTATTTATTCACTTAAAAAAATCAGTTTAAATAGTTCGTAGTGTATGAATTAATTTCTCAATGTTAGAGTTAAGCAAGATGCCCCCGAGAGGCTGCATGTAATTAAATGCACACTATTTATTAACTCTTTCATTCCGAAGTTAATTCCCATCCTCTGTCACAACAAATTTTATGAGAAATTTTGGCGAAAAGAAACTAGTAGGAAGTTACTTTTTTTAACTGAAAAAATATGCATCAAATTAGAAATGTACTAGTTGTAATTTTTTAAAGCTTTGCCTAAATATCGCCGTGATCGTTGTTTCGCATAGATCTACCCCTGAAATCTACCCCTCATCCGCTAGTGTTTGGTTGTTCTGCAGCAAAAGAGTTAATAAATGCACAATAGTAAATATACTTTTCAACTCAAAAGTGTTTTGGTAATTGTTATCGTATAAATATGCTCACAAATTGCGATCCCACTAATGTTTCGGAAGCGAAAGATGTAATAATGTGTATATAGGCGGTTCCTTGGAGTTAAAAAAATAATATTAAGGGTTAAAAGAAAGTTTGAAAACCGCTGAAATCAAGTTTTGGATGAATCAATGGTTAAATTCTGCTAAGTTGGAAATAACGGTGCTTGAGTCCAGTAAAATGACACAGCGCAATGTTATAAGATCAGCCTCGGACAGTATTTGACAAAACTCTTTCGACGATTCATTCAGTCATTTAGCATGTCCCTTGCGAAACTTTGTCTCCCTAACTGCTCTCCTGTAGGCCTCTCGGTTGTAAGCAAGATGTCATACCCTGACGCCTCCATTATAAATTCAATAACATTTTCCTGTTCCCACCTTTGCCTTGGTCTTCCTCTCTTTCTTTTCCCCATTATATACACCTCCAAGACTGTCTTCTGTAAATTCTCATGGCGTTTTTAATATGTCCAAAATATTTAAGTTTTTTTTTCTGTTTAATATTCTTTACTAGCCAACCTTCTTCTTGTAGTATGGATATATTTGTTCTTCTTTTTTTTTTTTTTGCGCGAGTCCATGATATTTGAAGGACTCTTCCATAGACTTTAGACGAGAGAAAAATAATAAGAGATACGACGAGTTAGAACTAGGGACTCTGGCAAATGTCTAACCGGAAGATGAAAAAAAGTACTTTCAGTATTTTCTATTTTCTTCACTATATCCTTCATTATCTCTATTTGATTAAAAAAAGAAATATTGTTTTATTCTTTACGTCCAACGAAGGCTCAAAATTGAAGAATCACATTGTTTTTCTGCAAAAAAAAAAAAAAAAAATTGAAAGTTGTTTCTTTTTCAAACACGGAACTTTTCCTCTCACACTAGGACAACAGCCATGGCCTCGTCTTCAAGCATATACACTTTACTAATCCTTTCCTATCCTTTGTCAAACATTTGTTCAATCCCGACACTGATAAATAGTGCTAACTTGAAACATTAAACCACGAGAAACTAAGTACATTGTTAGACTGTATACTTTTGCAATGTATTACATTTTGAATTTTATATACGAGTATATATATATATATATATATATGTATATATGTATATATATATAAAGGTAATACGTAATGTACAAAAATATTTCAGCACTGAACCTTTATTGCACAGCATGAATCATCATCATCATAATCATTAGCGGGTGGATACTTGTAATGAACAATACATTACAATGGAAACCGTTGTGTTTCCCATTAGTAGCGAAAACTACTACAATATAGTAACATTTCTGATAATTATCAAGAAAGAGATTTTTATTTTTTCCCCCAATATGAAAAAAAAAAGAAGGTAGAGAAATTTGTGATGGAAAATGCAAAGTGATTAAACAAAACAAACAATATTGTTAAGGTAGAAAGATTATACTGAATAATACGGCCGATATCTGGATCGTGGGGGGGGGGGGGTCCCATCCCGGCCGTAAGTCGATTTGGCCCTTCGGCGGCCGTTATACTTGTAGGTTAGACGCCAAGAACAGCTCACTACTGTAACATGTTACAAGTTGAGCAGACAACGTTTATAATCACTTTAAAATACTAACAGAAAAACAAATTATCGCAATAAATGCCCGGAAAATATGATCCACAACACATTGCATAAAGGATATTACTGCAAAAACTTGACAATGCCCCGCTTAAAAAAATGTGTATATACGTACACTGACATACAAATATTGTCTACACACGAAATGATGACGCAATACGCTAATTTATGTCGTTGCTCTTGTCTTGAGGTGAGTTTATAGCGTGTGTAGAACAGCTGATGTTTGTGAAACTGGTTACATCGTGTTTGAGAACATGTTAAACAGTCCTATAGGAGATCAGCCGTAGGTACGAAAGGCAGTAACTCACCCGGCCGTAAGTCACGAAAGGTCGTAACTCATTCGGCCGTAAGTCACGAAAGACCGTAACTCAATCGACCGTAAGTCAGATCGTGACCTTAATAATATTAATAAAAACTACAATAACAACTATTATTATTATTATTAGTCCCATTATGGTGTACTGGTTAATGCACTAGCCTGTCAATCAAAAGGTCTTCGATTTTTGTACCAGGGGGCTGGAATTTTTTTTTTTTTTGTTGGAACGGACCAGCAACAGGGTCAACCCAACCTCCAAAAGAAAAAAAAAATTGGGTACTGGAGTTTACCCAGGGAAAACAAAGGCAGCACAGACCAGGTGCTGATATCTCTACTTCAAATACTGTAAAGGCCTAGAAATGTGAAGGCACCAAACATCACCGCCCAACAGCACGCAAATGCTACGAGCATTACTATTATTATTGAAATAGAGATCTATAATGTATTATCATATATCACTGTATGATATTACGCTTTCATTTTACAGAAACACAAGAAATATTTCTTTGTGTACAAGTTTATAAAAGTAAATGTATACATAGTCATAAAAACCAATTTGTACAAGATAACATATAACAACAATAACCTAATTCACCCGAAATAATGAAACTCTTTACCCGACACCAGCATAGCAAGACATGCACTGACATGGAATCCTCAAAGGAAGTAGAAAACGAGGAAGACCTGGACTTACTTGGAGAAGAGAAATTATGACAGTGCTCAGAGACAAGGGATACACATGGAAGGAAGCAGAGAATAAATAAAAAAAACAGGGACGACTGGAGAGCCTTTATCAGTGGCCTGTGCTCTCAAGGAAGTGAAAGGCGATGATGATGATGATGATGATATGAAACTGTACACATATTAAAGCTCTTGCTATTTTTCATTATTTAGAATATTTTGAATATTCGTTACTTTGGCAGACAACAGTTTCAAAACATCGGAGGAAAAAGGGCGGGGTGGGGGGGGGTGGGGTTCCTAACCTGCTGTGTGTTAAACTGGATTGTTTTGGGTTTGGGTTCATCCCGTTTGAGGCCCGTATCTTACTGGACAGACAATGACTTGCCGTTCTCTTCCGAGTTATCGGCCATCTCACAGTACCAGCTGTCTGAAAAAAGAGAACCATAGAATGCAGATGAAGGAAATGTATCTGGACTACTCCAGTGATTATTCACCTTTAATCTTCATGGTTTGCTTTCTCTGTTGTCCTCTTCGTTCACTGTTAGATCCAAGGATTAGCCTCACGATAAGAACAATGTTATTTGTTAACGTTTTGTTACTATAAAATGTTAATAAATCTAAATACAGGAATTACTTAGTATAGAAAGGGACACTGCAACAAATCCAGCAGCTTGCAGACCTCAGAAGGCCTGATAAGTCCATCTCCACTAGAAGAAAGGGAGTGAGAAGGGGCCCATATACTTGTCTGAGTGTGGGGAGGGGTACATCCTCTGATGACCTGGGGATTCTTTCTATTTCTATCGCGCTCCTTTTTTTTTTAAAACTACATGCTCATTTGTTGACGATAGACTCCCTCTCTAAACAAACAACACAAAAAAAAACATACTGTCATGTTGTGGACATTTTAAGATTAACTGGAAGTTTTTATAAACTTTAATTGTTTGTTGTGGCATCTTTACTAATGCAGACTTCTATATTGTTTTGTATGTTATGGTTATATGTGTGTATGCTCAAAAAAGTGTTTCAATTCTTTGGATGGGGGCTTTTTACGGTGACGTAAACTAATCTTCTTCTTCTTCTTATTCCTCCTCTTCCTCTTCTTCTTCTTCTTATTCCTCCTCTTCCTCTTCTTCTTCTTTTTCTTGTTCATATTCCTCCTCTTCTTCTCTTCTTCTTTTACTTTTTGGATAAACTGGCCTCTTTTTTTTTTTCGTTTTCTAGCTCCTGATTGGAACTGTAGAACTTAGCATCCAGGGCAGTTTCGTAAACCCATGTCTCAATATGCCATAGCTAGTATAGTTTTAGAGGGATGTCTTACACCACTCAGTATGTCACAGCTAGTATATTTTTGGAGGGATGCCTTCCACAACTCAGTATGTCACAGCTAGTATAGTTTTGGAGGGATGCTTTCCACTACTCAATATGTCATAGCTGGTATAGTTTTGAAGGGATGCGTTCCACAACTCAGTACGTCATAGCTAGTATAGTTTAGAAGGGATGCGTTCCACAACTCAGTACGTCATAGCTGGTATAGTTTAGAAGGGATGCGTTCCACAACTCAGTATGTCATAGCTACTATAGTTTTGAAAGGATGCGTTCCACAACTCAGTACGTCATAGCTACTATAGTTTTGAAGGGATGCGTTCCACAACTCAGTACGTCATAGCTACTATAGTTTTGAAGGGATGCCTTCCACAACTCAGTACGTCATAGCTACTATAGTTTTGAAGGGATGCCTTCCACAACTCAGTACGTCATAGCTAGTATAGTTTTGAAGGAATGCGTTCCCTTAGCTGGCCTGATGGTATAGTCAATAACTTTATCGTGCCCCAAAACATATTTTTAAAGAAAGTAAAGCAAGACGATACAGGATACATTTTTCTTTAACAAATACAACAGGGTTACTCAACGATTTGATGACTGGGGAAGAACAAGATGTCTCCAGTTCGAATCTCTCCTATATTATGTTAAAACGTTTTGCTGTCCGCGATTATCTGCCTGGACGTTGTGTTTCATGTCACGCTCTCTGACTATCTGATCCAATCATTCTTTCTCTTGGCTTTACTTCACATCTCCTGTTTCAGAAACCGTGTCATCCATGAAGATTACTGTCTTTTCCCTCCCGGTTTTTCTGTTTCCTTAGAGTAATTCAGTCCTCGAGAAAGAAAGAAAGAAAGAAAGAAAGAAGACGACACTGGATCTGCGAGTTTCATGTTCTTTGCAGCAGATGTGTTGAAAATTTTAATGCTCACCATTTTTTGTTTCCTAGAGAAGTCCTATATAAAGAAGATACTAACAAATAAGAAAATGTCCATAAAACTTAGGAAAAGAGTATTACAGTGCTATATGGTTGTGAAACATGGGACATTCAACAAAAAGATGACAAAGAAACATGGAGGCAACAGAGAAAATGCTGTTTGAGAAAAGATGCACCGAAAACCCTGGACATGTAGAAAAGCACACGAAGAGGTTCCTCAAAGATGTTTTAGAACAACGAAGACTAGTTAAAATAATACGAGAAGGACAATACAAATTAGAATAGACAATAGCAATTAGAATCTTATCTTATGTCTTATATCCTTCCCGTGCCGTTAAACGTCACATAGGGCTCGCAAAGTAGTTCGCCACTTTTTCCTGTCTTCGGCGAGTCTTTCAACCTCATCAACTCACAATTAGAATAGACAACAAAAATTAGAATAGGCAATAAAAATTAGAATAGACAATAGAAATTAGAATAGGCAATAGAAATTAGAATAGACAATAGAAATATGACATGTCTTCAGCTCAAGACAGAATTTCGAGAGCATAGCAGAGACTAGAAAATTCATTGGAAAAAGAAGAGAGGAAGACCAAGTGACTTTGGGGAAAAAAAAAAAGAAAAGCATCTGGACTAATCTGAAACACCAAGGACCGGACAAGATGGAGAAGCCGATTGCCAACGCTGTTATTTTAGCCCTTAGATTTGGCACATTTAACTATTCCTTACTTTCATTTCTCTTGTTTTAAATTATTGTGACTCATAGTTTTTTAAAGGTTAATCTGGTTAGAGCGTTAACCACCCATAGGAAAGGCCTATGGTTTGTATCCGCCGGTTGGGAGGCGCCCAAGTCACCCAACTATGAAAAATAGGTACCTGGCATCTACTGGAGTTGGAGAAAGGGAAAGCGATCAAGCTGGAAGCTGACCACGTGACCCTCTAACGGCAAAGATGGAAGGCGAATATGAACACCAGATCCTTCAAGTTTCTCCATTGAAACCCTTTAACTTTTTTTATTATTATTATTTTTTTAATTACCTTGTTTTCTGCTTCATCAATCCACGAACATCATACTAAACGCTGTCTCATATATCTAAATAATAACACCTTCTAAAATGACACATCATTAACATTTAAGTCAATTAAAAAAATATATAACACTTTTTTAAAAAGTGCCATATTAAATAGTTTACATTCTCTAGGGTTGTCAAGGGTTGTTGGCGTGTCTTGTTTTGTTTTGTTCCTCTTTATTTGCTTTTGATAAACAGTGTTAAACACTTGAGTGTCTTTTATTTGTATCCTTGTATTCGCCCCTTCATTTCTGTTTTGTAACTGGTCTTTTATATAAAAAGAAATCTAAAATGTTTAAAAAAAAAAACGTAGTGTCATGTTGTAGACATATTAACAGGAACTGGAAGCTTTTGTAAACTTTAATTCTTTGTTGTGGCATTTTTACTGCTGTGACCTTCTATATTTTTTTTTTGTGCGTTTTGGTTATATGTATTTATGTGCAAAAAGTGTTTTAATTCTTTGTTGTGGCATCTTTACAACTGTGACCTTCTATATTTTTGTGGTGTGTTTTGGTTATATGTATTTATGTGCAAAAAGTGTTTTAATTCTTTGGATGGGGGCACATTATGGTGACGTAAAATAGTGTCTTGTTCTTCTTCTTCTTCGATCTCCTTGGAACTGAGAGGTTGATGTTCTTTGCAGCCGTTGCGGTGAAGGCTAGTGGGTTAGCATCGTGTCGGATTGTGAGCGGGTTACCGGGGGGGGGGGGCTGTTTTTCAGTCCCTTAGTTCAGCAAAAAGCAGGGGAGTGTGCAATACTTTTTTTTTAATCAGACTCCATCGCCATGAGGATTATGGCGGTACCTGCCCCGTTAGCCAGATTAGGCGGGTTACTGGGGGGGGGGGGGGAGGGGGAGGGGGGTCTTGACTAGCTACAGTCTCAGAGGCGATGGAGTCCTGCTAAAGAAAAACTGCACTCCCCCTCCTTCCCCCCCCCCCTTTTTATTTTTACCTGCACTCAGCTGTCATAACCCGTTCCCTTGGCGACATGACGCTGTGTCTCAACACCTTCACGGCATCGACTGCAGAGTACACAATGTCACAGATTCAGGAAGATAGAAGAAAAGACAAGACTCTCCCTCTCTCTCTCTTTCTCTCTCTCTCTCTCTCTCTCTCTCTCTCTCTCTAATCAGATCGCATACAATATTAGGCTTAGACTTTCTGTCCTGTTTAAATAATTCATCTTGTTTCATCTACCCGAAATTGCGAGCAGGGTATTACTTGCCGCCAATGCTGTGAAAGTGTTGAGACACAGCATCACGTCGCATGAGGAAAGGGTTATGGAGGCTTTCCCCTCCTCCCCCCCCCCTTTTTTCCAGAAGAAGGCGGAGAGGGCGGGGGGGGGGGGAAGGTGCAATACTTTATTTGCAGTAGACTGCACCGCCTTTTGGACTGTAGCTATTCCCTTGTCGTTGTCTAGGCTGCTGGCCTTGTTACTGGGGGGGGGGGGGGGGTAGAACGGGAAGGTGAGACAAGTATCTATAATAACTGAAACATATATCTCTGCCTACCTCTGCCCCATTTTTATCAGTTTTTGTAACAACCATACATCTCTGGTTACCTCTACTCCACTAGTATCAGCTTCTGTAACAACCATACATCTCTGCCTACCTCTACTCCACTAGTATCAGCTTCTGTAACAACCATACATCTCTGCCTACCTCTACTCCACTAGTATCAGCTTCTGTAACAACCATACATCTCTGGTTACCTCTACTCCACTAAAATCAATTTTTTGTAACAACTGTATATTTCTGTGGGACCAGCTAGCGTAGTGGGTAGAGCACTCGTCTAGCAACCGAATGGTCGAGGGTTCGAATCCCCAGCTGAGCGGGATTTCTTTTTTTTCCGACCAATACGGCCCCGAGTTAGACCCAGCCTCGTAAAATGGGTACCAGAGAAAATCTGGGAAGGAAAGGCAGCGAGGAAAGGAACTGGCCCACCTTACCTCATACACTGATGGCCCAGCATAATGAGATCTCTAACGTTTCATTCCCTACGGCATTTGATATGGGACTATCTTTACTTTTTTTTTTTTACATATATTTCTGCTTACCTCTACTCCACTAGTTTCAGTTTGTGTAACAAGTGAACCACAACCGCTTTAAAGGTTCAGAATCAGACTCCGGCTTCATTGCATTCACGACAGCCTTATATATGCTCCGCCGCGTGCCGCAGCGTCCATCCAAGATTATGTTTGCTGATAGTTCTCACAACTCTGTCAACCTCTACTCTACTAGTATCAGTTTTTGTAACAAATGGTTCACACTCTTCTGTTTACCGCAACTAACTAGTATCAGCTTTTGTAACAAGTGGTTCACACTCTTCTGTTTACCGCAACTAACTAGTATCAGCTTTTGTAAAAAGTGGTTCACACTCTTCTGTTTACCGCAACTAACTAGTATCAGCTTTTGTAACAAGTGGTTCACACTCTTCTGTTTACCGCAACTAACTAGTATCAGTTTTTGTAACAAGTGGTTCACACTCTTCTGTTTACCGCAACTAACTAGTATCAGTTTTTGTAACAAGTGGTTCACACTCTTCTGTTTACCGCAACTAACTAGTATCAGTTTTTGTAACAAGTGGTTCACACTCTTCTGTTTACCGCAACTAACTAGTATCAGCTTTTGTAAAAAGTGGTTCACACTCTTCTGTTTACCGCAACTAACTAGTATCAGCTTTTGTATGAACTGAACTATACACCTCTACTCCACTAGTGCCATCCTTCGTAACAACTGACCCACACATCTCTATCTACCCTCTACTTTGTCAGTACCAGTTTCTGCAAAAACTTAACAATACATCTCTGCCTATCAGTTTTTCTGCAAAAACTTAACAATACATCTCTGCCTATCAGTTTTTCTGCAAAAACTTAACAATACATCTCTGCCTATCAGTTTTTCTGCAAAAACTTAACAATACATCTCTGCCTATCAGTTTTTCTACAAAAACGTAACCATACATCTCTGCCTATCAGTTTCTGCAAAAACTCAACCATACATCTCTGCCTATCAGTTTTTCTGCAAAAACTCAACCATACATCTCTGCCTATCAGTTTTTCTGCAAAAACTCAACCATACATCTCTGCCTATCAGTTTTTCTGCAAAAACTGAATCAAGCATCTTTGCCTGTCTCCACTCCACTAAAATCAGTTTTTGTAACAACCATATTTTTCCGCTTACAAGTGTCAGTTTTGCTTCACTTATACTTCATTGTTTTTTTTAATATTTATTCTTGGAAACCTTGATTCTTCTGCCAATATTATCAACATACATCGACTGAAATATGTCTGAAGTCTGCCTTGAGTATTATGAACGCACTTTACTGAGGTACCTCAAGGAGAAATTAAACATGTGACAGAATTTTACAAGAAGTCAGTCAGTCAGTCATTTGCATGTCCCTTGCGGAACTTTGCCTCCCTAACAGCTCTCCTGTAGTCCTCTCAGTTGTAAGCAAGATGGCCTGCTGCTGATGCGTCCATTCGCAGAACATCAACGATGTCTTGCAGCCATCTTCGCCTTGGTCTTCCTCTCTTTCTTTTTCCCCATTATATACCCTTCCAAGACGGTCTTCTCTAAATACTCATGATGTTTTAATATGCCCAAAATATTTAAGTATTCTCTGTTTAATCTTCCTTACTAGCAAACCTTCTTCGATATTAAGTTCTTGTAGAATGGATATATTTGTTCTTTTTTTGTGTTCATATTTGTAGGACTTTTCTGTAGCATTTACATTCAACGGCATTTATGTGTTTCTCAACTGTTTTGTTAAGTGTCCAGGTCTCACAGGCATATGTTGAGATGGGAAAGATGCATGCCCTTAAAAATCTTATTTTTGTAGTTCTGTCTGTTCCTCTCCACAGATTCTTTAGTTGTTTTACTTTTTAAAGAGCGATCGATGTCCTCCTTTTAATTTCCCTCATTGTATCTCCATTATTAGTTAGTAGTGATCCAAGATATTCAAAACTTTGCACCTCTTCCATTTTTTCCTCATTGATGTATACTCCAGCTGCCTTATTTGTTTTGTCAGTTGTCATCAATTTAGTTTTCTTCGCATTAAGACAAAGGTTTTGTTCTTCACTGTTCTTACGGGGTAGCATCGTTATTTACAAGAAGATCAGATTATGTGGGCAAACAGAATGAAAGACACCCTAGGTAGATCAGATGCCACAGTTAGTCAGACATAGCACCAGGTAGTAAACTGGAGACAGATCCTCGTAAATCTTCAAAGCCTCCCACCCTCTGTAACAGTAGACGAAGGTAAAGAACTTGAAACATTTTGTAAAAATCGCGAGAGGGCAACCACTTAGAGAAAAAAAAATACTGGGGATCGTTACACCACTCAGACCAGTGGAACAGAGCTATGTTCCTGCAGCAAAGAGCAACAAACTCCACTTCACGCAATACAGAGTTGCCAGCTACACAACCCACTCAGGCAGAGGACCTGGCCAGCCCCTCCCCTTCCCCCCCCCCCCAGCCCCCATCAAGGGAAGCTCTACGGTGATACCGAAAACCTGGGGCGAGTTTCCGCATTAGCCAGCGAGACTGGTGTCGATGTCTGAGCTGACGACGAAGAAGACGACCAGTTAGTACAGACAAAGATGTCACTAACGAGTCAAGGACTTAAAACGGAGGTTCTCAGCCGGTGGGGAATTGGGACCACAAACAGAATGACTCAAATTTTTGGAATGGTATATGCATATCGTTTAGAAGGCATCTTTTGACTTAGACAATCTTAGAAAGAGGGGAGGAGGAAGAATTTAACTATAATCAAAAGGGTGCAAATATTGAGATCCACTGACTTATGGATATGAGAAATATCTTGATCAAAGGTAGAAAAACAATTAACCTGTAAAAAGGTGGATAATAAAAAGAAAACGGGAATCAGACTACCCGAGGTGCATGCAGGAACCAGCTTCTGGGGATAGGGGATTCTATGGCTGAACAATTTAGAAGGAAAAATGTTTAAGTCTATAGTTTTCCCTCAGCCAACCTTTTCCTGTATATCAAAACTCTCTCTCTCTCTCTCTCTCTCTCTCTCTCTCTCTCTCTCTCTCTCTCTCTCTCAAGGTCCCTGCCAGACAGGCTGAGGATATTATGTCCTTCCACAACCCTCCATCTTTTGCGCATCTCAAAAGGCTTGTCACAGCATTTCCTGTGCCAGGATGTCAGATCATCAAAACATCTTTTCTCACTGCCTACTCCTGTTTCTGCTACCTTCGATCTTCCTTATTGCGTGATTGCGTGCTCTAGCCCGCCCCTGTCTATCCCCTCTTACATCTTACATCCTTCCCATGCCGTTAAACGTCACATAGGGCTCGTATGTGTTTGCCATGTTTTCCTGTTCTCGGTGAGCTTTTCAACTTTCATCAAGGGATGTTATGCCCACTAAACTGGCTTCTCTTAGCAATGTCCTCTTTAGAGTTTCACGTGGTCGACCTCTTTTTCTTCGGCCTGTTGTTCTCCACTTGATAGCTTGGTTTGGTATTCTCTGATTGTTTCTTCTCATCACATGGCCTACATATGTCCATCTTCTTTTTCTGATCACCCATGAGACAGGTTGTTGTTTGCTCATCTGTCTTATCTCTGTGTTGTTCTTAAATTCATTCCACTTTATAATAAATATTTTCTTTAGGCGTTTGTTTTCAAAAGAGTCTAATTTCTTGTCTATTTCTCTAATTGTTTTCCAGCTTTCGCATGCATAAATGAGGGTGGATATCGCATTTGAATTGAATAATCTTAACTTAGTCCTTATGCTTATAACTTTTGAATTCCATATGTTCTCAAGATTCTTGAAGATCGATGCTGCTTTTGCAATTCTAATTCTAACTCCCTTCCTGTTGTTATCATCCTGGTCTATGTAGCTGCCAAAGTATGCATATTGATTTACTTCATGAACGACTGTTCCGTCTACGAATATTTTTCCTGTTTGATTAATGAGAAATTTCATCATTTTTGTTTTGTCTTTGTTAATTTTAAGACCTATTTTGCTATTCAAGGAAGACAGGGAATCTGTTGTTTTTTTTTCCTGTACCGATTTCACATTGTCACTGATAAGAGTTATGTCATAGGAAAATCAAGATCTTCTATTTGGGTCCCATGTACCCATTCAATACCTGTGTTACCTGTACGGCATCTTTTCATTATAAAGTCTATGACAATTCCAAAACGCTAGGGAGATAATATACATCCTTGTTTCACGCCTGTTTCAAACTGAAACCATTCGCTGATTCCTTCTTCTGTCTTGACTCCACAAACATATCCGTTGTAAAGATCTCTAATGATGTTGACAATTTTAGATAGTATTCCATATAGACTTAAAATTCTCCACAATGAATCTCTGTGCATGCTATCAAATGCCTTTTTTAAAGTCTATGAAGTTCAGTATTAATGGTTTCTGCTTTTCAATATGTTCTTCAAGTATTATTTTCAGAGTAAAGATCTGGTCGAG
Source organism: Achatina immaculata (assembly GCA_009760885.1). Lineage (NCBI taxonomy): Eukaryota > Metazoa > Mollusca > Gastropoda > Stylommatophora > Achatinidae > Lissachatina > Lissachatina immaculata. The sequence goes on from CM019715.1 coordinate 11,066,008, forward strand.
ACAGCTTCTCCCTTTTCGAAATCCTGCCTGTTCTTCTCTCATTACAGTATCCACTACATCCTTAATTCTATTCAGAATCACTTTACAAAACACCTTTGACACAACTGATAGTAAGGTTACACCTCTCCAGTTATTTCAGTCACAGCGGTTGCCTTTTTTGGATATTTTAACAATGATTCCTTGTTTCCATTTAGAAGGGACCTTTTCTTCTTTCCAAATTTTATTAAACATTCTCTGTAGTTGGCTCATGTTGTCACTGATAGTAATTTTTAACATATCGACTGTTATTTCATCTCCACCTGCAGCTTTGTTGTTGACCATCAGATTCACTGCTGTTTCAGTTTCCTCTCTCTCTTCATATGGAAAGTAAAATCAAATAATTGACAGTTTCTGAACTCCTGTAGGTCCTTAAGAAGACTAGAGTTGATGTTGAAACGCATATCAGATTAATGTTGAGTTACTGTGGGCTGAATAAAGAGCACTCAGGGTGGACCTATATTTGTCTTGTCTTGTGTTATCTCCCTGTAACTGCGAGCTTGTGTTCAATGCAGCTGATGTTGTGAAGGTGTTGAAGTACAGCACCGTATCGGCGTGGAAGCGGGTTATGGCACTAACTTTTTCAGTCTCAGAGTACAGCTAAAAAGCGGGGGGGGGGGGTGTGCAATGCTTCTTTAGCAGACTCCACCACCATGGGGACTATGGCGATCCCTGTCCCGTTACCCAGGCTATGCCTGTTACTGGGGGTACCACGGAGAGGTGAGACAGGGTCTTGGTCAGCTATGGTTCGGTAACCCTGACGCTAGCATATCAGCTATAGATCGCTGATTGCCTCATCGGACAGGATCTTCATCACCAGCGAAATCCAGGTGGAGCCATAAAAAAGGCAAACTTCTCGGCAACAGAAATAGCAGCAGAAACCACTTTCTAAACAACTTTTTCTTGTGATGCTACCTGTATTCTTACCTTTATTATATAATGTTAGAAATCTCTCTCTCTCTCTCTCTCTCTCTGAACCAAGGCACTTAGGCTTTTGCAAGAGTTTTCCACAAACAGCTGTCCTTCGTCTTTTATTTTCCCACTCTTGCCCAGGTAAGTCGTCTATTGCTCAACATTCTATCTGTTGATCTTCTTCATGTCTCCTTTGGTCTGTTCATATCCTGAGGTGCCCATCTCAGTGCTACTTCTGGTAGTGAGTTGTCAGTCATCCAGAGAACATTTCCCAATCATCGCCAGCGTCTTTCCTCAGTAATTGCTGTCAGTGCCTTCATCTGCATTTCTGCCATTTCTTACGGTGTTTAGCCAAAATATTTTTCTAATTCTTCGTATACATTTAGTCTGGAAAGAATTCAACTTGTTTTCTGTAGTTTTGGTGATTTTCCAGCATTTACTTCCATAGATTATATACACGTAGAATGCTACTCTTAAATATCGTGATTTTTATTTTCAAATGTGCTGTGTTTTTTGTGTGTGTGTGATGTTAGCACTGTTTCTTTCCAGCTTAAACGCTCTTTACATTCTGGTTTTTTTTTCTTCACACATCACACAGAACTGTTAAATTCACTGGCCTTGTGTGGGTGAATTCATGATAATATGAACAAGAGATAATGAAGGGAGAATAGCTACATGGAGCACACAGCGAGAATAAACTTTTTTTATCTGGCTAGCGGCAGTGTGGAACATTTCGCTCTAGAAATGTTGAATACGGGATGATTAAAGAAATACCTCAGCTGATTGTTTCTGGGGGTTTATTATTTGTATTATTTAAAGAATGGAGCTGAACTTATGGAATTTAGAAAGCGTGTGATGCGAGCCAACGAACAAACTAGCGAGAAAACTTTATTTTGAAAGGGTTAACTCCTTTGTTTTGCTGAATTAATTTCCGTTCTCCACCAAACTAAATTCTGAGGAGAAATTTTGATACATAGGCGCTACAATTTAAGCATATTGGTTGGGAAACAGCTAAGACGATGGAAAAGGTCTGACAAAAATGGAGAATCTCTTGCTGTCTGTGTTCCCGTGTGTCTTGCTCATTGAAGGGAGACACACGTGTTACGTTTTCATTTCATTTAATTTTAAAAAAAAATATCCCTGTGGCCCTTGATTGGCATACGCGCGCAAGATCTACCAGCAGCTGCCAGTGCTGGTTTGGAATGAAAGAGTTAAGAACTGAGCAAACAGGCTCGTCTGATATTTTGCCTGTGTGTTATTCTGCCCGTTTGATATTCTGCCCGTGTGATGTTCTGCCAGTCTGATATTCTGCCCGTGTGTTATTCTGCCCGTCTGATATTCTGCCCGTGTGTTATTCTGCCCAGTCTGATATTCTGCCCGTGTGTTATTCTGCCCGTTTGATATTCTGCCCGTTTGATATTCTGCTCGTCTGGTATTCTGCCCAGTCTGATATTCTGCCCGTGTGTTATTCTGCCCGTTTGATATTCTGCCCGTGTGATGTTCTGCCCAGTCTGATATTCTGCCCGTCATCATATCATATCATATAGCTTTCACTGTCACAGACATTCAGCGTTTAATTTCTGAACATAGATTGCATGACAAAAAAAATTTTTTTTTGTCCAAACACTCCACAATCTGATTTATGTAACTAGGCGCTATAAGCTTATACTACATACTCAACAATCATTATAATCTAACACTTTTTTAGAGGAACAGTATAAGAAATATAATGATTAAGCCATTGTTTTTATTAAATTAATCAAGACTTCAACAATATGTATAGCGACACATAGAAAGAAAAATCAGATTCATGTAAAAATTTCACAATAACTGCCGTCGTGGCAAGGCCCAGAACATGCATTTTAAATATAATTCAAGTTTTGTTTGAATAACAGTAGAGTATCTTGTCCTGTCTTCTACCTGGAACTGCCTGCTACGCTGCAGCCGATGTTGTGAAGATTTTGAGGCACAGCATCGAGTTGGCTTGAGAGCGGGTTATAGTAGCTGTCTATTTTCTGTCCTTGAGTTAGATTTAAGAATCAAGGGGGGTGTGAAATGTTTCTTTAGTAGATTCCACCACCACCACCCCACCCCACCCCAACCCCCACCCCAACCCCCACCCCAACCCACCATGACGGTTTCTGTCCCGTTAACCAGGCTATACCTGTTGCTGGGGTACCAATGGGGAAGTGGAACAGGGTCTTGGTCAGCTATATTTCGCCAACCCTGACGCTAGCATGACATTTATGGTCCGCCAACTAAAGCGCTAGTATAACCAGGTACGGTCCACCAACCTTGACACTAGCATAACAGCTGTGGTATGCCAACCCTGACGCTACCATAACCGCTATGATCCGCCAACCCTGACGCTAGCATGACAGCTATGATTCGCCAACCCTGACGCTAGCATGACAGCTATGATTCGCCAACCCTGACGCTAGCATGACAGCTATAGGTCGCTGAATGTTAAAACGGACATCTTCTTCACTTCCATAACAGTCTCACAGTAGAGTATTAAGTTTTGTTTTTCTTTTAAAGTCTCTTAGTCTGAGAGAGAGAGAGAGAGGAGAGAGAGAGAGAGAAAGAGAGAGAGGAGAGAGAGAGAAAGAGAGAGAGAAAGAGAGAGGGAAAGAGAGAGAGGAGAGAGAGAGAAAGAGAGAGAGAAAGAGAGAGAGGAGAGAGAGAAACAGAGAGGAGAGAGAGAGAGAAAGAGAGAGAGGAGGAGAGAGAGAAAGAGAGAGAGAGAGAGAAGAGAGAGAGAGAGAAAGAGAGAGAGAGAGAGAGAGAAACATGTCGAGCAAAATCCAGGACGGTTTCTGTATTTTACGGGCGGGGGGGGGGGGGGGGGGGGCTGGAAGGGGCCCTTGATGGATGAAAACAAATAAAGAGGGTCCGGGTTTGTATCAACTCCCAATATTTCTCTTGGACGCTCTGCCTAGCATTGGTGTGCCGTATAAGTACATTGTGTTGGTGTCTTGTGTGAATTGTTGGTGTCTTGTGTGAGTTGGTGGTGCCTTATGTGAATTGTTGATGCCTTGTGTGAAAAGTTGATGCCGTGTATGAACTGGTGTTTTGTGTGAAGTGTTAGCGTCTCGTATGAATTGTTGGTGTTTTGTGTGAAGTATTAGCTTCGTGTATGAATTGTTGGTGTTTTGTGTGAAGTATTAGCTTCGTGTATGAATTGTTGGTGTTTTGTGTGAAGTATTAGCTTCGTGTATGAATTGTTGGTGTTTTGTGTGAAGTATTAGCTTCGTGTATGAATTGTTGGTGTTTTGTGTGAAGTATTAGCTTCGTGTATGAATTGTTGGTGTTTTGTGTGAAGTGTTAGCTTCTTGTATGAATTGTTGGTGTCTTAACACTTCTAGGACGCAACATTAAGAACATCCTAACGCATGGTCACACTGAGCAGTTGGCTAGAGGCCGCAGAGTTGAGATATTGTCAGTGTAACGGTTTTGTTTTTTCCCACGGTCATTAGGTGAGGAGATGCTCCTCCGTACAGCTTTGTCAAGGGCCTGTAATGTTGTTAGGACAGCCCTGATACGTAGATGAGCCCCTGTCCTCACTGCTCACCCCTCCCCAACCACCTTTTTTTTTTTAAACACAAGGAAACCCGGGTACCTGCTTCTTAAAATCTGGTCGACCTCGGTGACCGTCGGACCCAACCAGATCCCGTCCCAGATTGTGTGGGGAATCGAACATAAGGCATTCTGGTTCTACTGAGGGAGGCGAATTCGCTACTAACCATTACACCACCATGATCGACACTAATGAGGTATTTAAACCAACTTACGCACAGCTGTTCAGGAATGCCAGGGTGTGTCCACCCTCCCCCACCCCCAACCCCCCAAACTCATCCTCCCTCCCTCATTCTTGCTGGTCCCAGTTTCTTCGAAGTGTTAGAAAAGATGGTGGAACTATGCAAAACAAAACAAAAACAAAAAGATCAGTACACCTTGTGTAGTCTAAGCCCAGGCTTGTCGCTCCCGTGTCCCTTAGCTCACAAAGCCAGTCTGGCAATCCAACCCGGACTTCTTGAGTTTCAGTTGATATAAGGTCTTTCATGGTTAATTTTCAGACGGTTAACGGGAACCCGGGGTGGGGAAATTTATTGGCATGCCAACACTCCAGGCGAGAGATCCACTTTTAGCCTGCGTCAGCAGGTGTCGCTGGCCTGAGGGCAAGGACAAGGATGTTCCAGTACTGGTCATAGAAGATTTACTCTCGTTTTTTTTTTTTTCTTTTTCAAACTAATAGCGTGTTTGTCTTTCAACATCTTTATATTTTCGCGACATATTTAACTCTTTCAACTCCACAACTGTTTATTAAACAGAGAAAACTTAAATATTTGTTGACATATTTAAAGGTCATGAGAATTTAGTCACGACAATCTTCGAAGGGTACATAATGGGGGAAAAAAGAAAGATGAAGATGGCTGCAGGACATCATTGATAATCTGCGAATGGAGCCATCAGCAGCACGGCCTACAACCGAAAGGCCTAAAGAAGAGCTGCTAGGGAGGCAAAGGTTCCGCAACGGACATGCTCCAAAACAAATCTGGTGGTATTGGTGGATCATTGCCTACCTGTGTGAATCAATGCTCAAATGTAAACTTAGGCAAAGTCTAAATAAAATGAGAATCAGAACAGTCCTGCACCCCCACGGAGTACCTTCCCTCCAGTGTCTTTCTGCCAGAATTTGTCATCAAAATTGTATTCTCCCAGGAGTGAAAGTGTTAGTAATATGAGCAGCTCAAGCGTGGACTTCCCAGGACAAAAGATTCATGGGAAGAATCCAGAGCCACCTGGAGACATGCAGCAGAGAAAATGCTGGTTAAAAGTGACATGTGAGGAGGAGAAGAAGATAAATTGCAGACGGACAAAAAAAACAAAACAAAAGGGAAATCTCTTGCTGCTTTTGGATCCATGTGGTTTTTTTTTGGGGGGGAGGGGAGTGCTGAAGGGACAAGAGAGAGGAGAATAATAATAGCAATAATAACAGTAGTAGGAGTAGTAGTAGTAATAACAATAATGAATGGTGACACAAGAAAGGAAGTTAGAATTACAATTGCAAAAGCAGCACTGTCCTTAAAAAGTCTTAAGAACATATGGGATTTAAAAGTTATAAGCAGAAAAACCAAGTTAAGGTTATTCAATTCAAATGTAACATCCACCCTCATATCTGCATGCGAAAGCTGGAAATCAGTTAAAGAAACAGATAAGAAATTAGATTCGTTTGAAAAAAAATGCCTCAGGAAAATATTTGGTATAAAGTGGAATGAATTTAAGAACAACACACAGATAAGACAGATGAGCAAACATGTCTCATGGGTGATTAGGAAAAGAAGATGGGCATATGTTGGTCATGTGCTGAGAAGAAACAACCAGAGAATCCCAAAACAAGCTGTCAAGTGGAACGCAACAGGCCGAAGAAAAAGAGGTCGACCAGGTGAAACTCTGAAGAGGACATTGCTAAGGGAAGCCAGTTTAGTGGGTATAAAATCCTTTGATGAAGTTGAGAAACTCGCCGAAAACAGGAAAACTTGGCAAACAACTATGCGAGCCCTATGTGACGTTTAACGGCATGGGAAGAATGTAAGACGTAAGTAATAATAATAATGTCTCTTATCGCTTTGTAAAACAGAACCTGAAGCAAGCTGGGTTAGGATTAGGTTGAAATTAGCCGTTTACTGAAGCTGATGAACACAAGTTTTGATATACATTCCTGAGTAGCTTCTCTCGTGGCTAATTCTAAGAACTAATCATTGTGTTCCCTCCTCGGTATTCTATTTTCCATGGCATGTTTTTTTTTTCATTCTTATATTTTTCTAATCTTTATCTCTTTCGTTTGACCACAAGCAATAGGAATAATGAGTCTTGAGATGGTTTGTGTGTGTAGATTTATTTTATTTTATATAAACCCTCGACGAGCAAAAACGACAATTCAAACCAAAAAAAAAAAAAACCTCAAAAAAAAAAAAAACCATACCAAGATTCCATTTCTCGTTTGCCAAGGGAGGATATTCAAGCTAACGGCTACAGTTTTCCCTTTGCTCTTGGGAGAAACTGGGTTAGCATCTCTAATGCAAAAACTTCTACCCAAATCACACCTGTTGTATGCTAATTTCATTATGTGAAAATATAAATTCAGAAGCCACGTGTTAGCCATTAAGGAAATGCTACTTATTTCTGCGCTTTACTCCAGTCAAGTTTTTGAAGGTATAATTTCTGATATATATATATATATATATATATATATATATATATATATATATATATAACGTACCTTTATTACTCAGATTATGGTGATGAGGACAGATGAGGAAGTAGCCACGATAAGGGTAATGAATGATTGTAGACAAATGTTTTCGATGTATATGTCAACATTTTTTTAAAATTTATGCTGAAGGTTTTATCTTTCAGCTTCTGCACTCGGCGGACTGAAAAGTAATTATGATAGCCCAGCAATGATTTCACTCTATCCTGCATTGGTATCACTCTATCCTGCATTTGTATCACTCTATCCTGCATTGGTATCACTCTATCCTGCAATGATTTCACTCTATCCAGCATTGACTTCATTCTAACCTGCGTTTATTTCGCTCTATCATGCACTGATGTCACTCTATCCTACATTGCCGTGGCAGTTCTTGTATTGATATCACTCTTCTGACACTGATATCACTCTATCCTGCACTGATATCATAATCTGTTTGCTATGATGTCACTATGTTCTGCATTGACATTTTTCTTCTTCCACTGATATCACCCTATCCTGCACTGACATCACTCTATCCTGCATTGATGCTACTCTACCTGCATTGATATCACTTTGCCCTGCATAGATGTCACTCTATCCTGCATTGGTATCACTCTATCCTGCATAGATACTCCAATATTCTACCATGATACTCCACTACTCCGCATTGATATTCCACTACTCCACATTGATATTCCACTACTCCACATTGATACTCCACTACTCCACATTGATATTTCCCTGCCTTTAGCGTGGTATTCACAAAAAGTTAAAACATCTACTGAAAAACAGGGATATTACTCTTTTCAACATTTTCAAGTTTTGAACTTTATTTCTCGATTCAGAACTCGATGAGTACATCAAATTATTTCTTCTATAGTAAATGAAATCCAACATATAACATTTGTATGATTTATTCACATTTCTCAAAATATGAAATATTTATTGCTTAACATTTTTGTGAAAAAGAACAATATACCGTCTGCGTTTCTTTCTTTTTCTCTTTACTTTTTCTTCAACAAGAACTTACAAGCACCATCACTGTTAATTTTTAACAGTAGTTTCCCGATTTTTCTTTTAAATTGCTATATGGCTTCATTGTTCTACAAGCTCATTGTTCTATGACTCCATAATGTTGACCAGAACAATAATTTGCCCTGGCTGAAGGTGTCTTTTGTTTCTATTCTTTACAAGGAAAAAAGGTTTCCATTATGGTTTTATTCATTTTTGTTTTCGATAAAGATTCGGCTATATGAAAGGCTTATGCTATTCCTGAGCGAAGGAGTAGCGGATCATGGAGTGTGTTTGCCTTGTGCTTTTTTCCTTCAGAATTTCTGTTGCAGGACATTTTAAAAAGAACCGGTGACAGTTCAGAACATTCCTCTGGGACAGCCAGGCTCAGCCTGGGCTACCAGAGCATGATTTTGTGGTTGTCCTAAGAGTGATGGAGCATGCTATGAAGCTGTATTGCTTTCTTTCTTTTGGGGGGGGGGCCGCGGGTCTACATCATCAGGTGATATCACTCTGTCCTGGATTAATATAAATTTGCCCTCCATAGATGCCACTCTGTCCTGCATCGGTATCACTCTATCCTGCATTGATACTCCACTATTCTACCATGATACTCCACTATTCTACCATGATACTCCACATTTCTACCATGATACTCCACTACTCTGTATTGATACTCCACTACTCTGCCTTTATACTCCACTATTCTACCATGATACTCCACTACTCTGTATTGATACTCCACTACTCTGCCTTGATACTCCACTATTCTACCATGATACTCCACTACTCTGTATTGATACTCCACTACTCTGCCTTGATACTCCACTATTCTACCATGATACTCCACTACTCCACATTGATACTTCAGTATCTTCCTTGTAACTTCCTTGCCATCACAGGTAATCCTCAATCATGTATGACAGACGAGTTTCTGCATCCTTCGGGAGTAGACTAAACTTGCTAAGAACCCCCCCCCCCCCACTACTAGATTCCTGAAGGAAATAAAGCAAAGAAAGTCATCTACAATTCCACAATATAGATCTTCTTCTTCTTCCATTCCGTTACTTCAAGCTAAGCACTGTAACCCATTTTTTTTTAAAAGTTTCGTTAAAAAGGGGAGGGGTGGGGTTAATCAAGCTTACTATTTATTGCAGGGTTAATGTCTGACTAGCGTTAAAAATTAACATACTGTACATCCCGTTGAAAAAAAAAATCATGGGATTTATGAGTATTAGAGCTTGCATTAAATCAAGATAGATAATAAAATATTTTTTTTATACAACACTTCATACGCACGCGAACGTTATATCCCTGCCCAAAGCACCTAATATTCTCTCAGCCAATCTCTCTCGTGTTGTCTGGTGCAGTGGTTACAAAACTGTGGGTTCCAGGGGTCTCAAGTGGTACACGAAGTATTATTAGCTGAACCCTGGCTGTGTTAGGAATTTGGTCTTAAGCGCCATCTATAGTACGAAAAGGGTTTATGGTGTTGTGATATTACATAATAGTTGCTGGTCCACAGTTTATGTATCGTGGTCTTTGATATAGAAAGCTATAGAAAACAAGATGAACTCTTTCCAGACTAAATGTTTACGAAGAATTAGAAGAGTATTTTGGCCAAACACAGTAAGAAATAAAATCTTTTTGGCAGACATGCTGATGAAGCCACTGACAGCAGTTATTGAGGAAAGACGCTGGCGACGGCTGGGACATGTGCTTCGGATGACTGACGACTCACTACCAAAAATAGCACTAAGATGAACACGACAGGGGAACAGAAGTAAGGGTAGACCAAAAGAGACATGGAGAAGAAAAACAGAGAGGATGTTGAGCAATAGAGGGCTCACCTGGGCAAGAATGGGAAAATAAAAGATGAAGGACATGGTGTTTGTGGAAAACCGTTGCGGAAGCCCTATGTGCCTTTGGCACTTAAGGTTCAGAGAGAGAGAGAAAGAGAGAGAGAGAGAAAGAGAGAGGGTGGGTCTTGAATGGAAAAAGATTTGGGAACCACTGATATAAAGCATCGTTTATTTTATTTTTATTTTTGCAGAATTCGGGCTCGTAAAGCACTGTACATTATCTAGAATTTTATAGAAAAAAGAGGTCAGAAAAGTTGTTGGTAAGTTGTTCATAAAGTTGTAAGTTTCAGTTCCCAGTGTTGCACAATGTTTTGTTCAAGATTCATTAGTTGTATTTCCCCGCTACTGCACCAAACCAATGACATTATCTAGGGATGGGGTTAAGTTGTACACGTGACCTGGGATCTGACTTTCTGGATTGAAAAAAGTTAGTTAGATGATGACAATTTTGTTATGGTTGAAATTGGAACAAATTCTAGGTTTGGTGGTATTGTTTTGTTTTTTTTTGTTCCTACATGTAACGTTTTTTTCTCTTCTATTTCCTTTTATTTTTGTTTTCTTCTTCTTGTTCTTCTTCTTCTTATTATTATTATTATTATTTGAAACTGTCAGCTTCGCAGATTATGCTGTGAAGATGTTAAAGCTCAGCATTATGTCGGATTGGGAGGACGTTACAGCGGGTCACGTTTTCAAGTTCCTGAGCTGGAGAGGGAGGGGGGAGTGTGGGGGTGGAGAAAAAAGCATGAGGCGGGAGGAGGGGGGGGGAGGGAGTGTGCAATACTTCCTTATCAGACTCCACTACCATGGAGGCTATTGGCGGTTCCTTGTCGCGTTAGCCAGGCTAGGCCTGTTACTACAGCTATAAACGGAGGAGGTGGAAGAGGGTCTTGATCAGTTATTTCTTGCCAACACTAACGCTGGCATGTTAGCTTATGGGCCGCTGGTTGCTAAATCGGACAGCCTCTTTGCTCGTAATCTTTTTCTACAGAACATAATACTCTTTTCCTCTCTTTTTTTTTTTTTTTGCTATTCGCTAGTTCTGTTCGTACCTCTGACTTCCCATCCCACCGACTGATATAAAGTAATCTTCGACTTTTCTAATGTAATACAACTGTAAGTCAAGTGGAGAGAACAAAAGCCACTTCTTTAAGCTACATTTTTTCCACCGCTCAGAAAACAGTCTTCAAGAATCTCCACTTCTTTCACCTTATCCTGTACCTGGGGGTAAAATTCTCGCCTTAATCTCAAAAAGATAAGGAGGTTTTACGAGTCCATTTAAATATTCCGGGCAAAAAAAGAAAAAAAAGTTTCACATTTTTTATTTACTAATAGCTGGACGAGCTAGCTGCAAGAACAACAGGTGTAATAAATAATTTTAACTTTCCTGGAGATTTTGATAATGACTGATAATGGCTTCTTGGTGATAAGTAGGTAGGAAGACAAGAAAGAAATGAAGAAGAAATGTGGAATGTGGACAGTACGGTTTTCCATACTTAGGAATTGATACACGGCTCTGATATGAAATGCCCCAGGAGGGGAAAATAGCCAGGGTTGCGGGGGGCAATGTTTCATGGGAGTTTTCCATATGGGCTGCATGGAGTAGATGAAATGGGAAATTTGTGGGCTTTTGAGGTTTCTCTGTCAATGTCAAAGAGGCACCTTAGGAGATGTAGGGTTACTGCCTTTCCATGTCGATCGGCGGTGGTGCTTTGGTTAGTGCATTCGTCTTAGAGACTAGAAGTTCCTTGGTTCGATTTCTAGCGCGGGTGGAAGTTCTTTTCAGACCTACCCGGCACCGGGGTCAACCCTGTCTTAAAAATGAAGGAGGAAGGGGGGGGGGAGAGGGATACATAAAGGGAGCGAAGAAGACCAGGTACTGGCATCCTTGCCTCATATGCCGTAGTGGCCCAGAAATGTGAAGGCATTAACACTTCTCGCGCAGATACTACGTGACATAAAGACACCACTACAGGGTGATATGGTAGCCATCATGCCTGGCAAACCTTCACTTACCCAATTACAGAAGAAGGCCAGGTACATAATTCTAACGTGCTTCCCTCGACACCTTCAACTCCGGGCGAGATTCCAACATCGAATGTCCTCACGAAAGACAAACTTGACTTAAATGTATTGATGTATTTCCACTTATTTATTACTATTTTGTGTGTGTGTGTGTGGAAAAACAGAAGCCATCGTTGATAGCAGACTTCTGTAGTTTTGTTTCTTCGATAAATGACGTTTTATTTTGTTAATATAGTTCCTGTACACCTGGCTGTCTGGTTGCTGAATGATTATACGCTTGGTCCACTAATCCTATGGTACTGGGTTCAAGTCCAAGCAGTGGTGCTTTTTTTCCTTTTTGGTACCACCACGTCTAAAAGCCCCCACCCCCTCCTGGGGCCCACCCAGCCTCCGAAAAAGGGGTACCAGAGAAGTCTGGGAATGTAAATGCGGCTCAGTCGTGATACTGACCATACCACACTTTCATGTGCAGAGGGTCCTGGAAGTACGGGCATTACACAGTATCCCCAATATGTTTTAATGGCTTTGAAACGGGAATTTTACCTTTTTTTTGCCCGTATAGGAGTGAAGAGTTTAGCTTATTGGGTTTGTACACGTCTGTCTCGGATTTGTTTCTTTATACAAAATCAAAGGAATGTTCTCATCGCGTCCATCTTGGAGATCGTATATGAAGATAGAAAACGAAAGGCTGTGGATAAAATAATGAACGTTGATAGTGACAGCTAGGAACTGGAGTTAGGGCTAACATTTCAGAGAAAAGAGAACCCTACATATAAGTGGTAAAAGACTGGAACTTCATAAATCTCTCCTTTCATTAGAGTTTCAGTGAGCAAAAGATGAATATGCTAATCTGACGCCATGGCTATCAGAGATTGGGTTCCGGCGAACCACCTTGCTTGAGTGACGCCATGGTTATTAGGGTCATGCGAACCACTATGCTAGTTCGGCGCAATGGCTATTAGGGCCCTGCGAACCACCTTGCTTGAGTGACGCCATTGGCTATTAGGGCCCTGCGAACCACTATGCTACTGCGACGCTATGGCTGTTAGGGCCTGGCGAACCACCGTGCTTGAGTGACGCAATGGCTATCAGGGCCCGACGAACCACCCTCCTGGTGTGATACAACGGCTACCAAGACCCGAAGAAAGAGATCAAGACCCTATCCACCGTCTTCCTAACTGCTCCTAGTAATCTACCCAGCCTGACTAAACAGGGTACAGCTCACTGTGGTCTCTTTTGTGTTGGAGACTGCCGAAATATTCTTCTTCTTTGGGTCCACTCCAAGTTAGCAATCCTATTTCTCTATCAGACACGATGATCATATTTCAGTAGTTTTCATGGCGTCGTCCCACTGGCTTCTCTGTGGTCATGAAACAATAAGAAGAATAGCAACAGTAAAGAGGACTTTAAGAACCGTATCTGCACATCGATAAAAGTATTACTATGCTGAATTAACGTCTTTCAGTAATCTCTCATTACAAGCTTGGCGTGCCTATATGAGAAGATTGAGTTTTCTTGTACGTTGTGGCAAATCTTACCGGTTCAACTTTCTTTTCTTGTTGGATGCAGGAAGTTTTTCTACATCATTTCATGTGGATGTGTACATTAGAAAAGCCTCTCTCTCTCTCTCTCTCTCTCTCTAAGTCTCTCTCTCTCCTCTTATCCAGTCTGTGCCCAGGACACATGGCACTGCTGGTAGAAAGAGGTTTCCCACTTTTTATCGGTTCTTCGTTATCCTTCTTGGCTGTCTGCCCATATTACTCCTTTGTTTACCAGCAATCTCTCTGCTGTACGTCTCCATGTCTGTTTGGGTCGAACCCCTGCTTCTTTTACCTTGCAAGATTCCACACCAGAGCTGGTTACGTCAGAAGAATTTCTCCGCCTTTTTCATTATATGACCAACTCAGTGCAGTCTTCTCATTTAAGTCACAGTTGACAGTGGTTTAACGCCTGTTTCTCTTAACAAGAGGTCATTACTGATGTTATTTGGCCAGAACCCTACTTTAAACTTAAGTAGACACTTCTTGGACATAAGGAGTCATATTTGTCCATGGTTTACTTTGAAATGGATTTACTTAAATTATCCTTGGTTTACTTTGAAATGGATTTATGTAAATTATCCTTGGTTTACTTTAAAAAGGATTTATGTAAATTATCCTTGGTTTACTTTGAAATGGATTTATGTAAATTATCCTTGGTTTACTTTAAAAAGGATTTATGTAAATTATCCTTGGTTTACTTTGAAATGGATTTATGTAAATTATCCTTGGTTTACTTTGAAATGGATTTACGTAAATTTATTAACTAGATTAGAATTTCAGAGAGAAGCAAATGTACATTTAGAAAATGAGAGAAATGAATTATGTAGAAAGTGAGAAAAATGGGGGGAAGGATGTATGAAGTAAAGAGGGATAGATGTCGACAAAGAAGAATCTGGCGAAGAACTGTGGAAGTGGAGATGGACGGCATGGATATAAGTAGTGGTGAGCGTGGCAGCTGATGGCTACAGAGCGGGAGAGATGGAGAGAGTTTATTTTGCTGCCCTGCAAGACGCCAAAGAGAAAAAAAAATAGAATGCATGATTTTTTTCTTAGTCCATCAATATTCAAAGAGATAGATGGATGGATGGATGGATGGATGGATGGATGGATGGATGGATGGATGGATGGATGGGTAGATGAATGGATGGATGGATTGATGAATGGATAGATAGATAGATGGATGGATGGGTGGACGGACGGACGGACGGATGGATGGATGGATGGATAAATGGGTGAGTGGGTGGCTGGCTGGATGGATGGATGGATGGATGGATGGATGGATGGATTGTTTCAGTATATCGACTTCTGAAAACTTTGCTGACTCTACTGGCATCAGGGCCGTGAGGACAAAGTAGGCCATGCCTCTCTTCCTCGTTCATAAAACGGTTCTTATATCAGGCTGCTGTGACCTGACAGCCTGTCCAGCGGTGCAGGCACTGACTCAGTCTCTTTAGTGTGGAATGAAAAAAAAAACAACTGAAAAACCATTAAAATCTGCTTCAAAAGCTACACGAAACATGTGAAGAATCCAGTACCTTGCCGGTTACTGCAAATCCATCAAACACGCTATCAGTTACTACATATCCTTAAAACACGCCATCAGTTACCATGAATCCTTCTAACACGTCATCAGTTACTACAAATCCTTCAAACACGCCATCTGTTACTGTAAATCTTTCAAACACGCCATCATCTGGTGAGGTCTTAAAGGCTCTCAGCTTTATATAGTACCTGCAGCGTCACCAAAATCTGAAACTATGCCCTCTGCATTTTAACAAGAAAATCCTGTTTCTTTCTTTTCTATATTGAGTTTGTGCGTGTGTGTGTGTGTATGTGGGGGGAGGGTGTGTGAAGACGCTGTCCAATTGGGTTATCAGAGACCCATAGCTGATGTCCTAGCATCAGGGTTAGGGAACCATAGCTGACCAAGACCCTGTCCTGCCTGTCCGATGCTACCCCCAGAAACAAGGCTAGCCTGGCTAAGGGGTCAAAGATCGCCATAGCTCCCCATGGTGGTGGAGTCTGCTAAAGAAGCATTGCACACACAGCCCCCCTCCCTTGCTTTTTAGCTGTACTCCGGGACTGAAAAAAAAACCTGCCATAACCACGCCGATACAATGATGTGCCTCAACACCTCCACAGCATCGGCTACAAAGAGCACCAGTTACAGGGAGATAGCACAAGTACAAATCTCTAGTTTGTGCAAAAAACAGAACATAACCTATAGTAGATATTTTAGATGTTTCTTCTTTCTTTACCATCACTTCTGATGCTTTCACCCCCATTACGTCGACGCCTCAAGATTCCCCCTGCATACACATATACATCATAATTTACTAAGGTCAACAGTAGTCTCAAGTTTCACAGCAAGGAGATACATGATAAGTTATTACCTCAGCCCAAGACAAGATACGCCTCATCGAGGGCCCATGATCAGAACTGTCAAGAAAATTTAACTATCAACGCCAGAAAGATAACAGCCCAGATCTGCCACGAAATAAATAAATCTACCCCCTCCCTCCCTCCTCACTTTTTGCAAAATGCTCGACAAAATGAAGATGCATTTATTGCAGGAAATACAGCCGTATTTATCCAAATTAAGGGCCCGGCCGACCCTCATTCCGTTGCAGATTCTTACCTGTTGGTAGGTTCCGTTATTACCTTCAATAAACTGGTCTTAAATTTGCCTGTGTCGTTAAATAACTCAGATATGAAAGCCTGTTTAAGTTTGTCATAGAGTCCTCACTGGACTGTGAATAAGAAAGACATATGTGGTATGTAGAATGTATGAAACATGTTTTTTTCTGTCTCTCCCTCTCTCTCTCTCTCTCTCTCTTTTCCTTCCTCTTAGAGGTTAACAACTGGCACGAGTGTTAGAAATTACCCAGCCAAAATCCTCGCTGAAGGTATAATGACTGCAAATCTGAGTTCATGGCGTTAATTCTTCCCTTAATTAATTAAATAACGTTTGAGGATTTGTATTCTATTCACGAATGAGAGAAGGTGACGATCCGTGGGAAGATTATACAACAAAGAGGAGGGACAGACTAACAGACAGACAAAGGCACATAGAAAGGCAGGCAGATAGATAGATAGATAGATAGATAGATAGATAGATAGATAGATAGATAGATACATAGATAGATAGATAGATAGATAGATAGATAGATAGATAGATAGATAGATGGAGGATGGATGGATGGATGGATGGATGGATAAACAGACAGACAGACAGATAGATAGACAGACAGACAGACAGATAGACAGACAGACAGACAGACAGACAGATCACTATTATAAATTAAACACACAAAATTAACACAAAATCCACCTCGGTACACATTAGCTCTAATTACTGCTCACATCTCATAATCTGCCTAACGTCACAACTGCTAGATTAACTAGCAGCCTAACATGGCCATATGTTGCTCACGTTTAACGCGCCAGCCAGCAGAATAAAAATGTATATATACTGTTACGCGCAGGCAAAAGCCAGAAGCGCCTATTCTTCTGTATTTCTGAAGTTTCTTAAACTTCGAGGTCTTAATAATTGCCGCACTTCTAAGAATCTAGAAACGAGCTCCATTTAAAATTGCTTTAATATCTGAGTTATTATTATTATTATTATTATTATTATTATAAGGACTGTTATAGCCGGAGGTGGGGTGGGGGAATACGCTCTCCACTCCAATGGCATGCGCCTCAAATATCCTCTGACTAGTCTTGGTGGTAGAAGCGAAGAAGAAGAAGAAGAAGATTATTATTATTATATCTGAAACAGAACACCGACTGAACCAGGTGGCAAACAAGTCAGAAAGAAGACACATCTGGAGAATTCCTTTGCGATATTTGGACATCCACTGAAAGAAAAGTGTTCTTTGCAATACCTTGACAGACGTGGACTGAAAATATTTCCTTTTCAATTCCTGGACATTTACTGAAAGGAAAAAAAAAATGTTCCTCGCAATAGCTCGACATAACATGGATTTAAAATAGCTCTTTGCTATACCTTCATACTTATTGCAAGAAAAGTGTTCTTTGCAATATCTCGATGTGTGTGGATAGGACAACAAAAAAATGTTCTTTGCAATGCTTCACGTTCAAAAGGCAGTGTACTAGGGATGAAAAGAGGCGTGATTATTTTGGATTCGTCAGTTCGTGGCAGATGTGAAGAATCTAGAAGCTGGTGATGGACCAGTAATGACGTTTGACCCCATGTGATTTTTGTAGACGTTTTATGTACAGGTCCGGCCAAGATGGCCATTAAATGAGACCCGGTAATGACATCAGCCCCTGGTCGGCGGGTTGTAAATTTGAAATAGTGAAATTAAGAGGCACTGTCAAGTATAGGATAAGGATAAACCACAGATATCTGTGGAGGAGGGAGACTGGAGACTTCTTAGAGTGCAATTAGAGTTTGTCATAAAACACTTTACCTTTTCAGCTTCTGCCCGCGTTTTTAGCCAGAAATCTTTTACCTTAAATTCTTAACGGGAGTAAGTCCAGAGAGGGAAAGAAAGAGTGAGTGAGAGAGAGAGAGAGAGAGAGAGAGAGAGAGAGAGAGATTGATTGATTGATTGATTGATCTTTTATTTCCAAAGGGTTAAGAATTGGGCACGCAGGCCCGTCTGACATTCTGCCCTTTATCATACAACTTTCACTCTGTTCCAGGCATTCTACAAATATTCTGCTCACATAACCAGCATAACTAATATTGGAAAGCTGGGAGACAAAAGATAAAATTAAAGTATAACATTCATATTTCACTCTTATCCATGCACTCAATACAGAAAGTAACTACATACATATATAAATTACAACAGAAAGTAACTACATACATATATAAATGACTACAGAAACTAACTACATAAATATATAAAGGACAACAGAAAGTAACTACTTACATATATAAATGACTACAGAAACTAACTACATAAATATATAAAGGACAACAGAAAGTAACTACATACATATATAAATGACTACAGAAACTAACTACATAAATATATAAAGGACAACAGAAAGTAACTACTTACATTCATAAATGACTACAGAAACTAACTACATAAATATATAAAGGACAACAGAAAGTAACTACTTACATATATAAATGACTACAGTAACTAACTACATAAATATATAAAGGACAACAGAAAGTAACTACTTACATATATAAATGACTACAGAAACTAACTACATAAATATATAAAGGACAACAGAAAGTAACTACTTAAATATATAAAAGACTACAGAAACTAACTACATAAATATATAAATGACTATCTAAGAAGCATAATTTTGGTACTATTCATAATAAACAATTCGGTGTCTGCAAGAGCAGTCTAGAATAACTTGTGAATTATGGAGGCATGTAATCGACATCAAATAGGTATTGGAAGAGTTTGTATGGAGTGGAGGAGAGAGAGCGACAGAGAGAGAGAGAGAGAGAGAGCGAGAGAAAGAGAGAGATAGAGAGAAGGATTAAAAAATTGATTTGGAGGGAGAACGAATTTTTTTTCAGCGTTTGAGTAGAACAACGTATATCGGTCGGTCTGGCATCCTAAATTGCATCCTTATCGTTCTCATCCTATCACAGGTTTAGTACTAACAAATTATACATATAAAACTTTAGCTTAGTACTAAAAAACTATGCACATACAACTTTAAGGTAAAAGTAACTTGTCATGCCTTAGAGGCACATAGGGACATAGTGTTAGCGCCCATATTTTCCTTGACCTGTCAGCACACTAGAGGGTGATATGGTCAGTATCACGCCTGGCCGCCTTTCCTTCCCCAACTCCAGAAGAAGTCGGGTACCCATTTCTACAGCTGGGTGACTGGAGTGCCTCCGGCCGGATTCGAATCCCCGACCTTCGCCATGAGAGACCAGTGCATTAATCACTTCGCCACTCAGACACCCATAAAACTTTAGCTTAGTACTAAAAAACTATACACATAAAACTTTAGCTTAGTACTAACAGAATATACACATAAGACCTTAGCTTAGTACTAACAAACTATACACATGAAAGTTTACCTTAGCACTAATAAACTTTACACAAACAACGTTAGCTTAGTACTAATAAACTATGCACAGAAAATATAAGTTTAATACTAATAAGCAATACGCAGACAAAATAAGTTTACTACTATTAAACTATACATAAAACAATAGCTTAGTATTAATAAACTATACATAAATCATTAGCGTACACTAATAAACTGTACACAGAAAACGTAAATTTAGTACTAATAATCAACGCAAAGAAAATATTAACTTAGTACTAATACATTATACACATAAAACTTTAGCTCTGTAAACTATACACATAAAACATTAGCTCAGTACTAATAAACTATATACACTCAAGCTATGTTTAGTTCCATTCAAATATGAACATTCAAACTAAATTTATAGGCAGCAAGTTGCATACATTCAATATAAATTTACTACTAGTAAATGTTTAAAAAGTTCACCATAATTGTAGTTCACTATCGTTATACACAAAATAAAGATGATTATATATATATATATATATATATATATATATATATACTTTCAGTTTTTATCTATACTTACAGCTACAAAACGTGCACGTTCAAATTAGAAATATACATTCAGTAACTTCAAAGACAGATAGACAGATAGACAGACAGACAGACAGACAGATAGATAGATAGATAGATAGATAGATAGATAGATAGATAGATAGATAGATAGATAGATAGATAGATAGATAGATAGATAGATAGATAGGTAGATAGATAGATGGATGGATGGATGGATGGATGGATGGATGGGTGAATAGATGGATAGATAGATAGATAGATAGATAGATAGATAGATAGATAGATAGATAGATAGATAGATAGATAGATAGATAGATAGATAGATAGATAGATAGATAGATAGATAGATAGATAGATAGATAGATAGATAGAACAAGACGTCAGAAATTCACCAAACTATGCATCATACCAGTACTTTCTTAACAAGGAACCCATCAACCCCTCTCGTGGATCCACGAAAAGATTTTCGAGGGACCCAGTCTAACAAATAGGTTTCTTCAACTAAATGAGGACCCAACATTAACAAAAATGTAATAACCACTAAGTGAGATGCACACAACAGGCGTGAACTCACATCTGCACATATGTGAATTCAATTAACATTTTTTTCCATTTGTTACTTTAAACTTTCATCACTTTATCGAACTATTTTTTTTTTTTTTGGGAAAAAAAAAATTTTCTCATCTCCGATTAACCACTTTGAAAACTTTGATACTTTTATCCAGATAATTCCACATTTAGTATGTGTGGGTGTAAAAATGATATTTGAAAATTTACCCGTGCGCGAGGTAGATTTCTATAATTTGTAAATTAGCTCCATAAAATCAGCAAAAAGTTAAGTAAAGAAAGTTGTGTTTTTTTTTTTAAACTGGAAATTTACCCTAGTTCCACATAGTAACCACAAAACGCATCAATAATCTTTACATTCCATCAGATAACGATTAATTGATACTTCACATTTCTAATTTTTTAGTCAAGTACCCAACTATAGAGCCTTCGCTGTTATAAGCCATTAGATTTTTAATTAGGAGAAAATTGGATATATATATATATATTTTTGGGGGGTAATTAGAACTGCGTTGCGGGTTATTAAAAACCACTTAATGCACCTTTATAGCACTCTAGTCTTAATATAGTTTAATCTTGCGACCACCTAGTAAGCAAGGTGGAAAAAAAAAATAATCATCACAGACATAATCAACTGCAGGAAAACGGCGCTATAATCAAACGATAACTACATATTTGGTAATTGTCGAACATATGAATTATTCAGTCCATTACACTTTATATATTTTCAAATATGCCGGAAACTAAGTTCCTCTTAAATACTGTACATCAAAGCCGGAGAAATATTACACGGTATAATATCGCTGATTTTAAAGACCATAATGTGAAATAAACGACCTGACACACACACACAAATATGGGATATAAATGCAACAAAACTTATGGTAAATATTCCCGTGGCAGTTTATAGCAATTGGCAAAGCATAAATTTGGTATTCGTATCATATTTTTCCACGGCACTTAAAAAAAAGGTAGTTATAAACAGTAAAGATTTTTAATGATAAATGTCCAGCATAAACTAAATTTTAAAATAAAGTAAATTTAATTAGCAATTACCAGGAGAAGCTGGGATACACAACACTGGGCCATGAGTAAACTAGAAAGACTGGAACTGAGAAAAACAAAAAGATCAAGCAACGAAGAAGATAAACGACAAGATAACTAACTGAAAACTAAGAAGAAGAAGAAGTTACAGTTGTTTGTGTGAGACAGGAGATGAGGAAAAGTGCCATCTCTTGAAAATGTATATCATCATCATCATCATCAGTCCTCTGAACTCCAAATGTAGCATAAGGCATCACCCAAAGGTTCTCCAGCCAGTCTTGTCCTGAGAAGGTCGGGATATCTCAAACCATGTCGCTCCCTGCTTCCTTTAGTTCTTCCTATATTGTGCGTCTCCATGTCCCCAATGGCCTGGCCCTCTTTCTAACGTATATAGTAACAAAGAATGGAGATTTGTTTCTTTACTAGAAGGATGAAAGTCAGACACGTACTGTACTTCATGGCTGAACAAAGAAGGGGCAGATGTTTGTATGCAAGTTGTCACCCTATACCAGCTTCATGAACGTCTATAAAAATGAAATAGCTTTCTCCACAGATTTTTATAACAAATATTGACTTGTTCCACTGATTTTTATAACAATTGTTGACTTCTTGCAGTGATTTTTATAGCAATTGTTGACTTGTTCCACTGATTTTTATAACAAATATTGACTTACAGCACACCCCAGTCTTAATTCGCAAACCTTGACGTAGAAATTTGTACGAATAATAAGTTGGAAATACTGAGTTTAGAACATATTTCCAACCATAAGTTGCAAATACTGACTAAGAACATATTTCCAGTCATGAGTTCCAAATACTGACTTCAGAACATGTTTTCAGTCATAAGTTGCAAATACTGACTTTAGAACATTTCTCCAGTTCATTTTCTTTTCTTTAGTAACCCTTTTATGCCCCTCAGTGGTACATATGGGATATGGTGTTAGTGCCCATATTTTCATTAACCTATCAGCACACTAGAGATATGGTCAGCATCACGCCTGGCCGCTTTTCCTTCCCCAACTCCAAAAGAAGTCAGGTAGCCATTTAAAAATACAGCCTGGTGTCTGAGGCGCCCTGGCCGGATTCGAACCCTCGACCTTCGCCATGACAGACTAGTGCACTAACCACTTCGCCACCATCACACGTTGCAAATATATGTGACTTGGAACATATTTCCAGTCATAAGCTGTAAAATTCACTTTGAGAAAGTATTGCAGAACTTGACTTACAAAATAAAGAGAAAGTATTGCAGAACATGACTTACAAAATAACCCTAGCTATGGGCTGTAAGACTGTTCTTACGGACTGACATAATTTGTTTTTTTTCTCTTTCCACTCCTTTTTGTGTTGTGGACAGAAATACTGTCTGATTTATACAGTTAATTTTATTAATATTCTAAATTCTCTGAAGTCTTAAGTTCTTTTTCTACATATTTTCAAAGCTCACCGTGAGATGTACTCAAATACGTGCTATATCAATATCAACGCCGGTAATACAATCACTTCCGCCATAGCTGATCCGACATGTACCAGATTTGCTACCAGAAACATCAGCTGTTACTAAGCTCTCTCATTAGAACAGCTGCAACGTCGTCGGGCATATATATATATATAAAACATTTTCTATCAAGATTCTAGGTAAAGCAACAAAAAAAAAACATACTTACATTTTATTGCCAAACGTGTGAGTGCTTTCTGAATCCTGTTCCCATCTTTCTTTTCCTGCAGGATGTGAAAAAATCATCACCATGCACTGTAATCCTCGTGATGTATCACAAATCGGGTTCCCATTCTCCCCCCCCCCCCCCCACCCTACCACTTTTTTTGTTTTGTTTTTTGGTTAAAATTCTCTTTAAAATCTTGGTTTAACATTCTTTCCCCGATATCAAGTCAAGTTCCCCTTGTCTAGATGAAGTTTTTTTAGTCATTGACTTTTCATGTTGTATGATCAACAAGAAATGTAAGGGTTCACTCACGACTTGTGAAGAAGTTCACTAACCTCTCACATCTAAAGTAGAAATTCACGGGGACCAATGAAGAAATTCAATTTCACAACATTTTCCATAGCTGCACTAGAAATTTTCACAGTTATTATAACCACACTAGAAATTCTCACAATTATCATAACCACACTAGAAATTCTCACAATTATCATAACCACACTAGAAATTCTCACACTTATCATAACTACACTAGAAATTCTCACAATTATCATAACTACACTAGAAATTCTCACAATTATCATAACTACACTAGAAATTCTCACAATTATCATAACTATGCTAGAAATTCTCACAATTATCATGACTACACTAGAAATTCTCACAATTATCATAACTACACTAGAAATTCTCACAATTATCATAACTACACTAGAAATTCTCACAATTATCATGACTATGCTAAAAATCCTCACAATAGTCATTTATCACGAAAACAAATATATCTATTTTGCAAGAATTTAATACTGAAAAAGTTTGGTTAGCAAAGAATTTTAAACAAAGTGTTTCTGACATATTAAAGATCACGAGAGTTTGGAGAAGACAGTCTTGGAAGGGTACAAAATGGGAAAAAAAGAAAGAGAGGAAGACCAAGTCGAAGATGGCAAGAAGACGTTGGTGATTTTACGATTGGACGCATCAGCAGCAGGGCATCTTGCTTACAACCGAGAGGCCTTCAGGAGAGCTGTTAGGGAGGCAAAGTCCCGCAAGGGACATGCAAATGAGCAAACGAAAGAAAATCTCACAGTTATCATTTCACACGTGAAATTCTCATAATTATCATAACTACACTAGAAAGACTCACAATTATCATTTGCACAAGAAATTCTCCCAGTTATCATTTGCACAAGAAATTATCACAACTACAATAGACATTCTCACATTTATCAAAACTACACTAGAAATTCTCACAACAATTGTCACAACTACGCTAGAAATTCTCATAATTATCATAACTACACTAGAAATTCTCACACATATCAAAACTACACTAAAAAATTATTGCAATTATCATAACCACACTGGAAATTCTCGCAATTATTACAACTACATTAGAAATTCTCACAACTATCATAACTACACTAGAAATTCTCACAATTGTCAAAAATACACCAGAAATTCTCACAAATAATACAACTGCATTAGAAATTCTCACAACTGTCGTAACTACACTAAAAATTCTAACAATTATCAAAACTAAACTAGAAATTCTCACAGCAATTATCACACTTACACTAGAAACTCTCACAACTATCATACCTACACTATAAATTCTCACAACTATCAAAACTACACTAGAAATTCTCAAAAACTACACTAGAAATTCTCAATACTACACTAGAAATTCTCACAACTATCAAAACTACACTAGAAATTCTCAGAAACTGCACTAGAAATTCTCAAAAACTACACTAGAAATTCTCAACACTACACTAGAAATTCTCACTGTTTCCACATGTACTCTAGCAGTTCATACAGTATAGTTTCCACATCTACGCCGAACAGCCACAAATCTTACAAAATTAAACATAAAGAGTTACGCACATTCATCGCGGCAACACAGTGAAAGAGTAGATATTCATAATTTTCATTCCTCCGCTATTCTCGTCCTTATCTTTTATTTATTATCTGGCATACGGTTCTCATTATCAAGATGAAATAGGTGACAACCGTCCGGCACTGTGCGGCCGTAGATGATTAAATTTAGATTTGGTTTTTACCAAGTCTCATATGTGTTCTGAGATACGGTGCCCAACCTTGACCTTGCTGCTGGTATTCCCTAAAACACGCGTGCGAGGTGCCTACTTCACGGCAATCCTTGATATGACGGGAATTCGAGAGATTTGGGAGGGGAAAAAAAGCGTTAATGCAGTGCTCATATTATGAGGGGAGAAATCCTTGAAAAGATGCTTTAATATGTTGATAATTCGTCCGGTGTCGTTCCAAATAATCACGTGAAGAGAATTTAAGGTTGGAAATTCTCGTTATTGTGCATATATGCCTAGGCAAATCAAACTGTACAACACATCCTTCAAAAAATGCGTCATCTATGAAACACTGAGACGCACTGCAACTAATGGCGCACCTTATGAAAAAAAAACAAAACAAAAAAAACAGTCCACGTTTACCAAGAGACTAAGCAAACTTCGTTTATCCGAGACAGTAGACGCGCAGAACAAAGAAGAAGTTTCAAAAACGACCACTATTTATAAGCATCCACAGCTGTAGAAAAAATGTATCCACATAGGTAAAACTGCCATCCGGGTTAGAAATCCACACCACACAGAAGTAACTCTTTCTCTGGCTAGAAAATGCAGCAGCAGCAGCACATCCTCTGTTAAAGTTAAGAAATCCTGCTGGTTCTTAAAGTAAAAAAAAAAGTACTATCGTCTAACCTGCTACTACCTTGAAAGTAACACTGAAATCCTCAGTTTCTATCCCTGGACTTTAAAAGGCCGAACCCTTTTCCCCCTTTACTATGGCAGTTTCTGTCGTAAAGCTCATATACGAGATTTTTATTGGAACCATCTGCATGCTAATTTTGTCTGTTTTCATAGATTTCATTGCTTCTCCAGTCCCTCTGCCTTTCTCCGGCGGCGACAATTTCCACTCGTAAAAAGGTTATAATCTGGGTCGGAGGCTAAACATTAAACCTGAATGTTTTGAACTTCATACGAATCTCCTGAACATTTGCTGGACGTCAGAGAGAGAGAGAGAGAGAGAGAGAGAGAGAGAGAGAGAGAGAGAGATATGGTACATGAAACGAGGAAACGCCGAGGGCACTGATAATACACGAGTTTAGAGTTCAACCTGAAGACCCGAAAGAAAAATATGCTCAAGCACCATCTGAACCCCCTCCCCACTACATTTTGTTCATTTAAACTGGAAGTACGTTTTTGATAAACAGAGCATGGTTTAAAAAAGGTCAAAGGAAAACAATAAATCAGCTGAAAAGTTAGTTCTTTTCGACTTAACCCATTTGGCACCAAAACTATACTGGTATGTTTGGTAGTTCTCGCATGCTTATGCATATCAATGCATTATCATCAACATCGTCAAGTGCCGTGCCAGCTGGCGTTGACTATTATGTTTCTCCAGAGAACCCGATCCTTCATGCAAGCCATTAGCCGAAATATTTTTTTTAAAAGTATCGCATTTAAAACAATCTAATTTTTTAAATTATGGAGTACCTTGTTTCCAGTTTCTTTCTGCTAGGAATTTCTCAACAAAACGTATTCTGTTAAAGCATGGAAAAGAATTCGGGAGTCAAGGAGTTAAACACTTCGCACACCATTTCCAGTTACATAATGCGAAATCCTCTGTCACCATGGAACTTTGAGCTTGATAATTCTTTGCAGCCAAAGCAGTGAAAGTTTTGAGGCTCAGCATCGTGTCGGATTGGGAGCTGGTTCCGGCGCTATATTTTTCAGTCATTGCCTGAAATTAAAAGGCAAATAGGGTGGGAAATATTTCTTTAGCAGACTCCACCACCAGGGGTATGCAAAGAGTTAATTATTCTAAATTTAGAATTTTTAATTAGTTTTCTAAATTGCGAAATCCTTTTGCTTTTTTGCTCTATTATTATTATTGTTATTATTATTATTATTAGAGAGATAATTGATAATATGTATTTTCTATTAAAATACATATTATCATTTGTCTCTGTACAGTTATTTTGTTTAATATTTACCAAGTGAAGTTGTTATCCTGGCAATGTTTTCCATTATCTGTGATTTTTGTTACAAGTCTGTTCATGGCTGCATTATAAGGTTTTGTGCGGGTGAGTGTGTATGTGTGGTGTATGTGTGTGTGTGTGTGCTTCAATGCTTCAATTATGGATAGTTTTGAAGTTTTATTAATACCGCTTTCCTTATTTTCATTCTATCCATCCATCTATCCATCCATCCATCCATCCAACCATCCATCCATCCATCCATCCATCCATCCATTCATCCATCCATCCAACCATCCATCCATCCATCCATCCATCCATCCATCCAACCATCCATCCATCCATCCATCCATCCAACCATCCATCCAACCATCCATCCATCCATCCATCCATCCATCCATCCAACCATCCATCCATTCAACCATCCATCCATCCATCCATACATCCAACCATCCATCCATTCAACCATCCATCCATCCATCCATCCATCCATCCATCCATCCATTCAACCATCCATCCATCCATCCATCCATCTAACCATCCATCCATCCATCCATCCATCCAACCATCCATCCATCCATCCATCCGTCCATGTCCTCGGCCGGTGATCAGCTAAGTTCTCTGCGTCTCTGCGAGTACGCCTCGTGGCTTCTTACAGGTCAGCAACAAATTCTCTCCACTTTTCACGAAACCAGCCTTAGTATTTGTCCCCAGCTGTACCACATGCTACTCATTTTTTTAGGTCTACACTTCCTCGCCAGGTAGCTTTTGAGTCCGTCTTATGGCGTTTCTAGCAATGTGGCAGGGTTCCCATCGGAGCACTTGACCAATCCACGTCTTCTTGATCGCATTTGGACATTATTTTCATTGGTTGGCTTTAAATAGAGCAGCTGTAGCAACTGAAACTATAAATAACATGTGCTGGTGTTCCTGATAGTTTGTTAGTGGCCTATCAAAGCGTTAAATTGACATGCTATAGAAAGTCTGTGGAAGAAATGGAGAGTTTTGAATATCTTGGATCACTGCTAACTAATAATGGAGATACAATGAGGGAAATTAAAAGGAGGACATCTATCGCTCTTCAGAAAGTAAAACAACTAAAGAATCTGTGGAGAGGAACAGACAGAACTACAAAAATAAGATTTTTAAGGGCATGCATCTTTCCCATTGCAACAGAGACTTGGACACTTAATGAAACAGCTGAGAAACACATAAATGCTTTTGAATGTAAATGCTACAGAAGAGTTCTTCAAATATCATGGACAGAAAAAAGAACAAATATATCCATACTACAAGAACTTAATATTGAAGAAGGCTGGCTACTAAAGAGGTTTAAAGAGAGAAAACGTAAATATTTTGGACACATTAAACGTCATGAGAATCTGGAGAAAACCGTCTTGGAAGGGTACATAATGGGAAAAAGAAAGAGAGGAAGACCAAGCCGAAGATGGCTGCAAGACATCGTTGATGATCTGCAAATAGATGCATCAGCAGCAGGCCATCTTGGTCACAACCGAGAGGGCTACAAGAGTGCTGTTAGGAATGCAAAGTTCCGCAAGGGACATCCAAATGAACGAATGAATGATAGAAAGTCTGATATTTCAGCTAAATAAGACTATGATCGGTGAACTACAGCTGACCGCTTTGGCCACGCTTGGCCAGCCAGAACTGACCATGAAGCCTTTCATCATCCAACTGAATGCCTGGGAACAGAATCTTCCTTAATTTGGCCCGAGTGAGTAGGGGGATCTAAATGACAAGGCAAACAAGGGTTTAGAAATACTTTGAGCAGAAGACGGGTGTGATGGGTCGAAGTGCGCATAACAGCAACGCAGCCAACGCTCTTTTAAAGGAGAATGCCGAACAAGAAGAAAAAGAAGAAGAATGCCTTCTTTTATTAAACATGTTTTTTTTTCCTGGATTATGATTATTTCAGCTGCATCTGATCTGGAGATTGTGTTTCCCCTATTGCGAATTCGGCGACACTGAACAAAGTGGATAATGACATCAATAATGATGATGACGATGATGATGACGATGATGATGATGATAATGATGATATTAACGTTAAAATATTGAAAAATTATCATGACTGCACGAAGGACAAGTCCATAAATACTTCTCCTATCAGGCATCACTAACTAATCGAAGGTGATCAACAGGGATTTGATCTCATGTTTTCTGAGTGCAAGACTGACCGAAAACCACGTGACTATCGGTTCGGCCAACCCTGCCTCCAGCAGCCAGGTAGATGTTAATTAATTATGACTGCGATTTTTAGACAATATTTCCTCCAGTTGCCCCCCCCCCCCCCCGACACTCTTCCAAACCCTTTTGTCAGCAACTGTAAAAAAAAACAAAACTTAGAATTATTTAAAGATGTCCCCATCTTCCTACCGCCCCCCGCCCCCCCCCCCCCCCGTAAAATCATGTCTAAAAAAATTCACTTAAAATGTCTTGTCTTGTTTTGTGCTATCTGTAACTGCGAGCTGGTGTTCTTTGCAGCTGATGCTGTGTAGGTTATGAGGCACAGCGTCGTATCGGCGGGGGAGCGGGTTATGCCAGCTATCTTTTCAGTCCCGGAGTACAGCTAAAAAGCAGGGGGTGTGCAATGCTTCTTTAGCAGACTCCACCACCATGGGGACTATGGGTATCCCTAAACCCCGTTAGCCAGGCTAGGCCTGTTACTAGGGGTACAAACGGAGAGGTGAGATAGGGTCTTGGTCAGCTATGGTTCTCTAGCCCTGAAGCTGGCATATCAGCTATGGGTCGCTGATTGCCTCATCGGACAGCCTCTTCACAAGATAACTCCGCATACGGAACAATTTTAGCAACAACAACAAAAATAAAGTAAAAAACAAACGACATAATGAATTTTACTACTCCCATGAAAATTTATAATAATTGTATAATTAATGTTTATTAATGACCTGTTTGTTTATTTATTTACTGTACAAAAATAATATTTGTGGGGAGCAATTTGTCTTGAGCCACCTCCTTGTCAACAAAAGTGTGAAACTTTTTTTGTCAGCTTGTTCTCCCCCTTTAAGTATGACCCCCTTATGTGGTCAGTGTGACACCTGGTTGTCTCTCACTACCTGTGCTCTTGGAAGAAACGGGGCGGGGGGGGGGGGGGGGGAGGGTGTGCATTTCAGAAGCTAGGTTCTTAATGTGGAACCTCCGGGTAGAATTAGAACTACAAACCTTCACCGTGAGAGATGGGCACCCGAACCACTTCTGCGCCGTGAAAATCCATGTACGGAGTCGGAGAAACGAAGACTGATGAACGTTTTATAAATTTTTTGTTGGCTTCGTCCTAATTGTTTAGTACGCGTTTTATTTCTCTTCATTGGCGACACTGTGCTTTGCATTTAGATGTTGGGGGCGGCTCGGTTGGCTGAACGTTTAGGCGCCAGTCCACTAATCCGGTGGCACGCGGTTCAAATCCCACCAGTCAGTCAGTCATTTGCATGTCCCTTGCGGAACTTTGCCTCCCTAACAGCTCTCCTGTAGGCCTCTCGGTTGTAAGCAAGATGCCCTGCTTTTGATGCATCCATCCGCAGATCATCAATGATGTCTTGGCAGTCATCTTCCCAGCAGTGGGGGTGAGTTCGTTTTGTTTTGATGTTCTTTTTTTTTTGTACCACCACACCAAAAAGGATCATCAAGATACACCAAGCCTCCAAAAAAATGGATAACGGAGCCAATCTGAAGAGGCAAACGCTGCTAGGCGTGATACTGGTCGCATCAGATTTTCATGTGCCGATGGTCTTGGAAATGAGGTCCTCCAACACCGTATCCTCGATATGCCTTAATGGCATGGAAACGGGGACTTTACCTTTACCTTTACCTAGTTGATACGTCTTCTGCCAGGGTACCTCGGACACCATCAGCATTTTCTCGCTAGAACAGACTCATCTTTTTTTTTTTTCAGAAGACCACGAGGACAGTGGCATAGTCTGGGCCTGGGTACATTTTTGTTTTCCAGGATTTGGTGAGTGTACTTAAGACCCGTCTCTCACGCCAAGGAGTGTCCTTGAAAAGAGGGAGAGGGTAGAGAAAGCGGGGTGGGGGGGAGTCGGGGAGGGGGAACAATACGTCCTCTTATACTTTACTGGCACAAACCCGCCTCATTCCAACCCGCTCATTCCTTTGGAAAAAAAAAAACATGCCTAATCGCCACAGCCTCAATGGATGAAGAATTTCCCCCACACACAATAGATCTAACACCCCCCTCCCCAACACCACACACCACACACACAGAGAAAAAATACCTATAGATCACCTGCGCTCAATAATTACCGTGACCAGCTTTTCTCCAGTATCCAAACTCCGAGAGATGGCTCTTCAGAATTTGACAAGTCGAGCGTATTTGGCCCCCACCTCTTTAGTCTGTTTTACACCCCAAACCCCTATTAACCCTCGCCCTCATCCTCCTCCTCCTCCAGGAAGAGAATCTGCTCCCCCACCTCAACCAGTCGTAAAATGTTGGAAGGCAAGTTTCATTGCTTCGCGTTTTCTTTGATTTCATAATTACCCCCAGATGCGCTCCAAAACTGCTTTTCTCCTCGGGTTTTTTCACCGCGGTTGGCCAGGCACTTGTTTTTTCCCCTCGCCTGGGAGCTTTGAAGTCTGGGCCCCTTTTTTTTTTCCCCCACTCCTTCTTCCCCCGGGTAGATATGTGTTTAAAGGGAAACTGCGCTGAAAGACGACAGTTTTTCCCCCTCTCCTCACCGTAGAAATGGTCTTCCCTTTACTGTACCGCTTTCACCGCTGTAGCGCCATACCTTGCCGGCCCGGTTATTGAGATACCATTCCACACTTCAATGCTCGCCTGGTTTTATTGCTCTGTCCTTTGAAGATTAGTAATCGTAGGGGTTTTTTTTTTTAAATTCTCTCCCTCCTCTCCCCCCCTCTCTTTCTCTCTTTAACGACGGTTGCTACGCTTCGGTTGACCATCTTGTTGCCATGCGTTGTTGCCTGTTAAAGGAATGGAGATAGAACTGTAATATATGGTTAACCGTAGGCTTCGCTTTAGATCTTCTTGTGCTTCTGTTTAGACCGATTCCCCCCCCCCCTCTCTCCTCCTATAATAGTTTGTAGGGGGATTGTATCAGTGGTGTTTGCATGAGGAGGAAGAGGATTGGGGATGTTACCAATGGCCTATGTTGCTGTTGCTGTTGCCGCTGATGCTGTGTGATCTGGGTGTAAGACAGGAATTGGGTTTGCGATTTCTTTGGGGTAGATGTTTCTAGAGAGAGAGAGAGAGGAGAGAGAGAGAGAGAGAGGCATCTATATCTTGGGTTGATTAGCAGTGTATTGCTCGATAACAGATTGTCTAGTTTTGACTTAAATGTTTTGTAACTCCAAATAGTTTCCTGGGCGCTTTTCGCTAGCAGTAGCTTAAAGAAAGAAAAAGAAAAGAGAAGAAGGAAAAAAAAGCACTCAAAGGATCAAAATCAGACTCTGGCGTCATTGCATTTGGGTCAGCCGCATATTCCCAATAGAACTAATCTTTTCCAGAAGTCCATGAGGACAGTGGTACAGTCTGGGCCTGGGTACATTTTTGTTTTCCAACCTTTGGTGATTGTACTTAAGATCCGCCTCTCACGCCAAGGAGTGACCTTGAAAAGGAGGAGAGGGTAGAGAAAGCGGGGAGGGGGTTGGGATGAGGAACGTCTTCTTAGACTTTACTGGCACAAATCCACCTTTACCTCATTCCAACCTGCTCAATCCAACCCGCTCATTCCGCTGGAAAAAAATAATAAACATGCCTAACCGCCACAGCCTCAATGGATGAAGAATTCCCCCCCCCCCCACACACACACACAATAGATTTAACCCTCCCCCCCCCTTTTGTGGATCATTATAACTTATATTTCCAATACATTGCTGTCCTCTTTTTGTTCAGTTATAGCTTGTGTTTCCAATAATTGAATGTTCTCTTCTGACTAGTTATAGCTTGTAGTTCCAATAATTGTTCATCCTCTTTTGCCTGGTTGTAACTCATTATAATCATCATCATCGCCTTTCACTCTTTTGAGAGCATAGGCCACGGATAAAGGCTCTCCAGTCATCCCTGTTCTTGGAATTACTCTCTGCTTCCTTCCATATGTATCCCTTGTCTCTGAGCACTGTCATAATTTCTCTTCTCCAAGTAAGTCTAGGTCTTCCACATTCTATATTTCC
This sequence comes from Achatina immaculata, assembly GCA_009760885.1. Classification (NCBI taxonomy): domain Eukaryota; kingdom Metazoa; phylum Mollusca; class Gastropoda; order Stylommatophora; family Achatinidae; genus Lissachatina; species Lissachatina immaculata. The sequence goes on from CM019715.1 coordinate 11,099,691, forward strand.
TTGAGGATCCCATGTCAGTACCTGTCTTGCTAAGCTGGTGGGTTTCCTCAGAATGTGGCCAATCCACCTCCACTTCCTAGACATGATTTGTAGGTTCATAGGTTCTTGTCCTGCCCTTTCCCAGACCTCCTCGTTCCTGATCTTGTTCTGCCATTTAATGTTTAACATCATCCTCAAGCAGTAGTTCATGAATGTCTGTATCCTCTGTTGTATTGTCTTGGTCATAACCCATGTCTCTGAACCATATAGTAGGACAGTCTTTACGTTTGTATTGAAAAGCCTAAGTTTGGTTCGTGTTTTGATGTTCTTAGATGACCGTATTTTGTTAAGTTGGATAAATGCCGTCCTGGCCTTGGTTATTCTAGCTCCTGTTAATATATAGTTCCAGTTTAGCTGAGTTCTTGCTTAAAATCTGAACTTTCTCTTGCATATGTGTGTGGCTGTGTGCCAGAAGTGCCATATCATCTGCAAAGTCAAGATCTTTCACTTGGTTCCACAATGTCCATTGCATCCCATTTCTTTTTCTTCATGTGGTTGTAACTCATAATTTCAATAATTTGTTGTTTAATTTTGGCGGGTCACACCTTATAATTCCAGATGTGTATAAATTAAAGCAAACCTGTTTAACATGAACAAAAAAAAAAAAAAGAATGTTTGAGTGTGTAAAGATATTTTCTTGTTGAAACCTATCAAAAAAGATGGGCACTCTCTTTTGTGAGAGGAGATCACCAACTGAGCTGATGGCCTGCATGAAGGATCGTGTACTCTGGAGAAACATAATAGCCAATGCCGGTCGGCACGGCACCTGATGATGATGATGATGATGACGATGATGATGATGATGGAAGAAGGGAAAAGGAACATTCGAAAACTGATAAAATAATTTTGCTCATTTTTAGATGCGGTGCGATCTATTTCCCCCCCCCCCTCCCCTCCCCCCCTCTCTCTCTCTCTCTCTCTCTCAGTCACTACCTAAGATACATATGGAATTGCTGGTAGCAAAAGAAAACCACTTCTGTTTCCTCTTCACTATCTTCTTGGCTATCTTCTATGTCAGTCCTTTGTTCCCCGGCATTTTCTGTGTTGTACGTCTTCATATCGGAATAAAATATTACGTCAAGATAAAACGAAAGCTGAAAAATTTTATAATCACTAGAAAACTCAAAGACATAAAGCGGTTTTGGGAATAAAATATATGAACCTGCTGACCTAGTGATGCAAGAAATAAACAGTAACCTATCGGTTTAGAAATACCAAGGACTGAAAGTAGCCCGTGGATCAGATTTGCCATTATCTGTTGATGATTGTATGGATCTACTGAAGACATAATCAGAGCCAAAGGTTAAAATAGGAACGCGGGCAAGAGGATAACACTACGGTGTGAGATAGGTAGAGGTAGCCCCATAGAAAACGCCCTAGGGGGTGAAGCGTTAGAGACCTCATTATGCTGGGCCATCAGCGTATGACATAGGGTGAGCCAGTTCCTTTCCTCGCTGCCTTTCCTTCCCAGATTTTCTCTGGTACCCATTTTACAAGGCTGGGTCGACCTCGGGGCCGTATTGGTCGGGGGGGGTGGGGGGGGGGAATCCCTCTCAGCTGGGGATTCGAACCATTCGGTTGCTAGACGAGTGCTCTAACCACTAAGCTAGGTGGTCCACAATATGAGATTAACAGGATGCATAAATTTCAGGCACACCATTAAAACAACAGAGAGAGAGAGAGAGGAGAGAGAGAGAGAGAAGTGAATAGACTGTGTTGGCAGTATGGAACAAAGTATACTGTATACCAGTGTAAAGTCAGAAAATTAAAAAAATAAAAAAAACTAGCAACACAGGCACACCAGAACTAAAGAAGATCTATCTCCTAGCAAGGCCTTATAAAACCATACGGACGCCTTGTCTTGTCTTGCCTTGTCTTGTCTTTCCTTGTCTTGTCTTGCCTTGTCTTGTCTTGTCTTGCTTTGTCGTGCCTTGCCTCGTCTTGCCGTGTTTTGACTTGTCTTGCCTTGTCTTGTCTTGTCTTGTCTTGCCTTGCCTTGTCTTGCCTTGCCTTGTCTTGTCTTGTCTTGTCTTGCCTTGCCTTGTCTTGCCTTGCCTTGTCTTGTCTTGTCTTGCTTTGTCTTGTCTTGTCTTGTCTTGCCTTGTCGTCTCCTTCCTCATATAACTTTCACAGTGTTAAGGAGAGAAGCAGGTCTCGGCAGTTTGCTTCATAATGAGATATTTAAGGTTTTAGTAATATCTCTCCACCGCCCCCCTCCCCCGCCTCTTGCGTGGGCGGCCTCTCCCTGTTTCCTACAATTCTTACCGTGAATGTCTTTGGTGATATACTGTCAGATGTTAACCTTGTAACATGGCCAAACCATTTGACTTGCTGCTTCTGGATGTACTGTAAATAAAGTTGTTACTCCAGCCCTTGCCCTGATGGTGTCATTTCTTCTTTTTTTTTGTGGGGGGGGGGGGGGAACGGACGGACCCGGGGAGAGGGGGGGGGTCGTCTCTTCTTGTCACCTTTAGTATTGTCCTTAAACATCTCATTTCTGTCGTGATGATTTTCCTTTTGTGTTTGGCTGTTGGTGTCCTTGCTTAGCACTGATAGCATAAAGCTGGGAGGAAAATTGTGTTGCTCCTGTAGTTTCAGCTGAGACACTTGTCTGCACAATACGAGACTAGTGTTGGTGCAGCGTTAACTCCGATACATTAACTCCTTTAGTACCTGGAGTAGAACAATGGAAGATAAGAAGTAACCAAAAAAAATCACATCGTTTAACTCTTCGCTAATAACTGACATTATACAAGAAAAGAATAAGGTAATCCTGTCATGCCTTAGAGGCACATAGGGATATGTTAGTGTTAGTGCCCATATTTTCTTTGACCTGTAAGCACACTAGAGGGTGATATGGTCAGTATCACGCCTGGACGTCTTTCCTTCCCCAGCTGAGAGAATCCCCAAACAAGCTATCAAATGGAACACAACAGGTCGAAGAAAAAGAGTTCGACCACGTGAAACTCTAAAGAGGACATTGTTAAGAGAAGCCAATTCAATGGACATAACATCCCTTGATGAGATTGAAACATTCGCCGAAGACAGGACATCTTGGCGAACTACCATGCGGCCCCTATATGACGTTTAACGGCACGGGAAGGATGTAAGATGTAACACTTAATGTATGCTCTCTATGTGAGCTATTTTTAACTGCGAGTTTTGCCTTCCCATTCGATCCTTGGTTCACTTGGCATATCTACAGGCTGTTTCCTGAGATCACCAGGTCGAGCTAGAATAGGGTCTTGATCAGCCATGCTTTGCTAGCCTACTCGGAAGCAACTAGCTAAAGGTCACTAACAACGGCAGCGAGATTTCATAGGCTCAACCCCTCTGAAAAAGGTACCAGAAAAATATGGGAATATAAAGCGGCTAGGCGTGATACTGACCACATCACACTTTCACGTGCTGAAGGTCGTGGAAAATACGGGCCTAACACCGTATGTCCCAATACTGGCATGAAAACGGGAATTTTACCTTTTTTTTATTTTAACCAACTCCACTTCTCTTCCTTTCCCCTAAATCGAATTCTCTTACAAAGTAGTTTACTACAAAGTCTTGTCATGTTTTGTCTCCTTTCTCATATACCTTTCAATGCCGAGGAGACAATTAGACTTCCTAATAGGGCTCAGCATTTTGCCTAATTTAATGGGATATTTAGAGTTTCTGTAAGTTATTCCCTCCATCCCTTGCATGGGGTGGGGGTGGGGGGAGGGGGAAGAAGGCCTCTTCCTCCAAAGCAGTTTGGTATATATTCATGACTGTGCAAGAGTTCGAGAGTAACGGTGTTACATGCATGTTGTTACTTCTTGCATCGAGAGCTTGGGTAAGAGTGAGAAGTAACAGTTTTATTCATTCAGCTTTGTCATTTTAGTTTTAATTACTTTTGTTCCACGCATAATATATTTGTGCTAACTGGTGTTGGTTTGTCTGGAATAGAATGAAAGTTGTGTCATGAAGGACGGAATGTCAGACGGGGCTGTGGTCGACTTCTGTACTCTTTGCAAATAAAATTTGATTGTTAGTTCTGTCTCTTAACCACATACAAACACATGCATAAGAGAACGAAAGAAGGAAAGATTTAAACAAACTAAAGAAGAAGAATAAGAAAGCAGAGATAAAGGGATACTGAAAAAAAAAATGGTTTAACTTAATGTTAAATAATCCGCTACGAAAGAACAACTTTAAGCAAACAGAACAAAATAACTCAATAATCCATCGGCTTGCGATAAACAGAAGCAATAACTACGCGGACTAATTTCACCTGCCCTGGGTTCCTTGTGTGGTTTTCCTATCACCAGTCCCTCATGTGTCACTGATTGGTACACGCGGAAGCTGGTTTATCAGTTTGTTATCGATTTCGCCGGTTGTGGCGATCTTTGCTGTTGCTGTAATTATTGCTGCTGTCGATGTGTAGTAATGCCAAGCGACATTTGTGAAAGTAACATATTAATATGTTTACTTTTCTCTTTCTTTATAACTATAATCTTTAATAATGATATCAATACATTTACTAATATTAATACTACTATTACTAGTAACAGTAATAATTATAAGTTATAGGAACTACTATTACTACATTTGCTATTTCTACTACTTCTATTGCTTATACTATTATTGTTAATAACTACTACTACTACTACTACTACTATTACTACTACTACTACTACTACTATTACTACTGCTGCTGCTGCTTTCTACTGCTACTGCTACTACTACTAATACTATTAATACTACAAAACTCTGTTAACAGTTCTACTACTGATACTATTACTACTGCTATGACTACTACTGTTACTACTACTATTACTGCTAATGCTAATATTACTATTACTACTACTACTGATACTACAATACTACTGCTAACAGTTCTACTACTGTTATTATTACTACTAAGACTGGTTCTGCTGCTGCTGCTATTACTACTACTACTACTTCTGCCACTAGTACCATTGCTGCTTCTACTGTTGCAACTGCTACCACCACAACAGCAACAACAAGTATTGCTACTACTACTACTACTACTACTACTACTATACTACTACTACTACTACTACTACTACTACTACTACTATTATTGCTATTTTTTTAAACTTCATCTCACTGTTTGTTTTTTCTCATTATTCCTAAAAGTCATTACATTGTATTCGTTTCACTCTTTTTCGCCTTTTGAACATTGATACAACTTTTTGCGCAGAAAGAAAAAAAATTAAAATGCTTCACTTTCATTTTTGTATAAAATCTTTTTCTGTGTCTTCCATGTTAGCCCTCAGAATGTCATTGCTGGGTTTGTGTCAAGACTTGTATCTACGGCTGCGATATCTGCGTCTTTCGGTCCGGTATATCGGCTTCGGTATGACTTACTTTAAAAAAATATGTTTACCGCCCCATTTAATCCGTAGGAACCTATGTCTTTTCCAGGAGGCAACATGTAGGGTCTTGGTCAGGCATGGTTCGCTAACCCCTTGATACAAAGAGTCAGCTGTGAGTCATTGACTGCTGTCCTATTCAGAGTCCCGTGTCATCGTTTCCCATTTTTTTTCCCCCTTGAAATATTTCACTGAAGTCGAATTTTCAAAGTGCAGTTTCAGTCTCATTTGATGCTTTTACTTTCATTTTTTTGTTGAATTCATAGTTTATGTCAACTTTGTGTGTGTGTGTGTTTTTTTTATTCACAGTTTCTGTCTAATCTATGTCTATGTTAAATTCACGTTTTTTTCTTTCAACTACCTCCAGCTCATCCATATCAACCCTACCTTACCTTTCGTTTTACTGAATTCTATTTACATTTTTTTGTGTTCGGAAAATGCTGAGTACTAATAACAAGACAGAAAAAGGGAAGATTTAAGATAGGAAGGAACACCCTCAAACCTAGACAAAATGCTAGGTTAATATGGGGAGGAGCACCTGGATGCCTAGATAAAATGATAGGTTAATATGGGGAGGAGCACCTGGATGCCTAGATAAAATGATAGGTTAATATGGGGAGGAGCACCCTAGATAAAATGCTTGGTTAATATGGGGAGGAACACCCTAGATAAAATGCTAGGTTAATATGGGGAGGAACACCCTAGATAAAATGCTAGGTTAATATGGGGAGGAACACCCTAGATGTAATGCTAGGTTAATAAGGAGGGGGGGGGGAGGAAACGACCCTCAAACCTAGATAAAGTGCTAGGACAGGATGTTGAGGTGGAGCCAAAGACCTAGATGAAACGCTAGGTTAAGAAAACAAAGAAGAAAAAAAAGCATAAATATTCCAAGACAACTATTGCTGCAGAAAATTCTACAGTCGACAGCGTCGAGTAGCAGGTCGACAAAGATCACTCACTGGATACATTTACAGAACCGCCAGTGGCGCTGTGGGTTGAGTGGTTGCTACTCACTTTAAAGCGTCTGTTAAACGTTCCCTTTCCCTCTTATCAAACACGGGAATGGAGTATCCGCTTTGTTGTTGCTGTTGTGATGAAGGAGGCTAACGAGAAAGCAGGAGAGGCCTGTTTTAAGAAATAGGGTCTCAGCGTGGGATTTTTGCACAGTAAGAGTCAAGACGTAGAGGTATTTGACAAGGTGGCTTTTGTTTGTTTGTTTGTTTGTGTTTTGCCACCTTTTCTTTACTGAAAGACAAAATAACAAGAGAGAGGACAATGTTATTGGTCGCTGGGCATCATCAAGAAGACGGATAGGGATTACGTTAAGAGAAAGAGAAAGAGAAAGAGCTAGGTGGAGGTTCACTGCTGCCAGGACCTCCTGATGAACTTCTCACTAGAGATACGAACTTCTCGCTAGAGATATGATCTTCTCACGAGAGGTATGACATTATCGCTAGAGATATGAAATTCTCGCCCAGAGATATGAGCTTGTCGCTAGAGATATGAAATTGTTACTATAGATATGAAATTCTCGCCAGAGACATGAGCTTGTCGCTAGAGATATGAAATTGTTACTAGAGATATGAACTGTCGTTTGAGATATGAAATTCTCGCCAGAGACATGAGCTTGTCGCTAGAGATATGAAATTGTTACTAGAGATATGAACTGTCGTTTGAGATATGAAAATCTCGCTAGAGATATGAACTTCTCAATAGAGATATAAACTTCTCGAGCGTCTCAAATAGCCTTTGACAGTCAAGTCCAGCTCCTGGCCTTCTCGTGGCGGAACTGTTCAAACTGACAGGAGAGGGGGCAAAGACGAATATCTGGCGCTTGAAAGTCAGACGTTTCGAGTAGATGAGACTCTTGTTTAGTAGATGCGAATGGGGTTGCCGTGCGGCGCTAATATGGAAAAGGTGAAAGAAAGGATTAAGTGAAGTAATCAGTAGTCTCGAGGTCAAGACTGTTCAAATCACTGCACTTATGTCCTGGAGGTCTCACACGTCCTATGTGCACTCATAACGGGCGAATTGCCTGAAACGGCATAACCTAGGGGTTAAGACACTGCTGGCGAGATTCTTCGGATGGCGCGACTGGAGTGAAACTCCTTCTGGCCAATGAAGAAAATGCGAAAAAGCAACTAGGGTTGCCGTGCGGCGCCGATGTGAAAAATTGATGGAAAGGATAAAATGAAGCTTAATCGATTGTCCAGTAGTCTCACGGCGAGAGCTACTCATACCACGGCATCTCTGCTCAAGAGGCGATACGTACGATATACACCCATACTGGTGAAATATGGCTAAACCGGCTTAACCCAGGGGTGAAATTTGATGGCTACTCAAGTCTCGGTACCTGCGCTCTAGAGGTAGTTCACGTCCTAAACACGCCAATACTGGGATAATACGCCTAAACTGGCTCAACCCAGGGGTGAAACTTTATAATGGCGAGGATTCGTCCTCAAGGACAAAAGCTCCGTCCTGATCACAACTAGGAAGGGTAGCGGCCACGACCACAAAATGCTGAAGTAGGAGACACTGGACCAGTGCAGTCTAGATATGGCAAACACCTCTCACCCGGCGGGGATGTATGCGTATCCTAATCACGATGAGGTTTTCCGGTGAGAAAGTCCAATGCTGGACTGGATGGGCAAGCACCTCTCACCAGGCGGGGATACACGGGTACCTCAAAACACATCGAGGTTTTCCGGTGAGAAAGTCCAACTCTAGATTAAACTGGTGTAACGAAAACCACAGTGTCACGCAACCCCGCTTCTGCGACCTACCATGAATTCAGGCCCACGCCCCGCGATACTCTGAACCTCTTGTGATACTCTCGGAGATCTCTTGTGGGCCTCTCGGGGACCATAGGGGGACAACGGAACACATCGAGGACCACAGGAGTAAATTCTCCAGGATCACGGGGCGATCTTGGTGGTAGAAGCGAACGAAGAAAAAGAGGAAGAAGATAAACCTTTCGCTAGAGATATAAACTTCTTGCTAGAAATATAAACTTCTCGCTAGAGACATGAACCTTTCATTAGAGATATAAACTTCTCGCTAGCGACAAAACCTCTCGCTAGAGACATGAATCTCTCGCTAGTGATATAAGCTTCTCGCTAGAGATATAAACTTCTCGCTAGAGATATAAACTTCTCGCTAGTGACATGAATCTCTCGCTAGAGATATAAACTTCTCGCTAGTGACATGAATCTCTCGCTAGAGATATAAACTTCTCGCTAGAGACATGAACCTTTCGCTAGAGATATAAACTTCTCGCTGGAGACAGAACTTCTCGCCAGAGACATCAAGCAATGCAAAATTCTACTTCCAAGTCTTGCCCGTAGTAGTAGATAGTAGTCCGGCCAAGTTAACAGGAATCGCAATGAGAAGGTGAACCCCGGTCGAGCTGAAGTAGGATGTGTTGGAACGATAGGCCTCGTAACTGCGACATAGCGCAGCCGGAGCTATTATGAGGTTAGCAAGCAACGAAGAAAAAAAAAATGTCCTTTCGCTGGAAAGTTTGCTAGAAAGGGTGTTGCAGTCAGCGGTGAACATCAATCTCATGGTAAATGTTTGGAGACCTAGTAAGAAGGAGTTCAATTAGAGCTATCTGTTTAATAAAAAAAAAAAAATACGGATATATGAGATGCTGTAGTCTCGAGGTCAAGACTGTTCAAATCACTGCACTTATGTCCTGGAGGTCTCACACGTCCTATGTGCACTCATAACGGGCGAATTGCCTGAAACGGCATAACCTAGGGGTTAAGACACTGCTGGCGAGATTCTTCGGATGGCGCGACTGGAGTGAAACTCCTTCTGGCCAATGAAGAAAATGCGAAAAAGCAACTAGGGTTGCCGTGCGGCGCCGATGTGAAAAATTGATGGAAAGGATAAAATGAAGCTTAATCGATTGTCCAGTAGTCTCACGGCGAGAGCTACTCATACCACGGCATCTCTGCTCAAGAGGCGATACGTACGATATACACCCATACTGGTGAAATATGGCTAAACCGGCTTAACCCAGGGGTGAAATTTGATGGCTACTCAAGTCGCGGTACCTCCGCTCTAGAGGTAGTTCACGTCATAAACACACCAATACTGGGATAATACGCCTAAACTGGCTCAACCCAGGGGTGACACTTTATAATGGCGAGGATTCGTCCTCAAGGACAAAAGCTCCGTCCTGATCACAACTAGGAAAGGTAGCGGCCACGACCACAAAATGCTGAAGTAGGAGACACTGGACCAGGGAAGTCTAGATAGGCAGCCACCTCTCACCCGGCGGGGATGTATGCGTATCCTAATCACGCTGAGGTTTTCGGGTGAGAAAGTCCAATGCTGGACTGGATGGGCAAGCACCTCTCACCAGGCGGGGATACACGGGTACCTCAAAACACATCGAGGTTTTCCGGTGAGAAAGTCCAACTCTAGATTAAACTGGTGTAACGAAAACCACAGTGTCACGCAACCCCGCTTCTGCGACCTACCATGAATTCAGGCCCACGCCCCGCGATACTCTGAACCTCTTGTGATACTCTCGGAGATCTCTTGTGGGCCTCTCGGGGACCATAGGGGGACAACGGAACACATCGAGGACCACAGGAGTAAATTCTCCAAGATCACGGGGCGATCTTGATGGTAGAAGCGAACGAAGAAGAAGAGGAAGAAGATAAACCTTTCGCTAGAGATATAAACTTCTTGCTAGAAATATAAACTTCTCGCTAGAGACATGAACCTTTCATTAGAGATATAAACTTCTCGCTAGCGACAAAACCTCTCGCTAGAGACATGAATCTCTCGCTAGTGATATAAGCTTCTCGCTAGAGATATAAACTTCTCGCTAGAGATATAAACTTCTCGCTAGAGACATGAACCTTTCGCTAGAGATATAAACTTCTCGCTAGTGACATGAATCTCTCGCTAGAGATATAAACTCGCTATAGACATGAACCTTTCGCTAGAGATATAAACTTCTCGCTGGAGACAGAACTTCTCGCCAGAGACATCAAGCAATGCAAAATTCTACTTCCAAGTCTTGCCCGTAGTAGTAGATAGTAGTCCGGCCAAGTTAACAGGAATCGCAATGAGAAGGTGAACCCCGGTCGAGCTGAAGTAGGATGTGTTGGAACGATAGGCCTCGTAACTGCGACATAGCGCAGCCGGAGCCATTTTGAGGTTAGCAAGCAACGAAGAAAAAAAAAATGTCCTTTCGCTGGAAAGTTTGCTAGAATGGGTGTTGCAGTCAGCGGTGAATATCAATCTCATGGTAAATGTTTGGAGACCTAGTAAGAAGGAGTTCAATTAGAGCTATCTGTTTAATAAAAAAAAAAAAAATACGGATATATGAGATGCTGTATAGCTGGGAAAAGATAACATCTGTATGCTACGCGAGGAGCACTGGATTTCACCCTGCAAGAGGGAAGAACCTATGAACCTACAAATCATGTCTAGGAAATGAGGAGGTGGACTGGCCACACTATAAGAAAACCCGACACCAGCATAGCAAGACAAGCACTGACATGGAGTCCTCGAGGAAACAGAGGACCTAGACTTAGTTGGAGAAGAGAAATTCCGACAGTGCTCAGAGATAAGGGATACACATGGAAGGAAGCAGAGAATAATTCCACAAAAACAGGGATGACTGGAGAGCCTTTATCCGTGGCCTATGCTCGCAAGGGAGTGAAAAGCGATGATGATGATGATGATGATGATGATAAGGAGCCAAGTAGCACATAAGAGAACAAACACAACACGACGTAAAAAAAAAAAATCAGTTCCTGGTTACAAATTCGACCAGAGAATAGCACAGCTTAGCGAGAAAAGACACAGAGAAACACATTATGTTTACACGGGAAACTGAGTGCTCTAACGGAGGAGACACGAATCTAACGAAATCGATGTCGCTGCTGCTAATTATAATGCGCCAATCGAACTTGTTTTCTGTGTACATGAATAATTTAGACCTAATCTCTGGTGCTAGTCAGACGAAAATGGCCGCTCCTTGGTTTATGAGCATTAAGACGGTTTTCTCTGCCCTGCGAATTTTTTTTTTCTCTTCCTTTCCTTTCTTTTCTCTTCCTTTTTAATTTTTTTTTTTTATGTTCTGTGTATGGTCGTATCTTATCAAATGTGCGAAGACAGGGCTATATAGTCGTGGTGTTACAGATTAAAGAAAAAAGAGATAATGTTAGGGACATATTAAGAATGGTAATGTTTTGAAGATATTGCAAAACTATAACTTCTTCTTCTTCTTCTTCTTCTTCTTCTTCTTCCTCCTCCTCCTCCTCCTCCTTAATCATTTACTGTCTGTATCAGAAGTTTTATCTCTTGGACAAATTTGAATACTTTTCTTGTAGTTATTGTATAGAACTTTACTTTAGAACTTAGTTTCTTACGTGATAGAAAATGTATATAAAATTGTAACATCACTAATAGATTATACACTGTAATGTTAGGAGCAAATATGAAATAAAAATGTTACCAGGAAATGTATAAAACATCGTTACGGGGAGCCCAGTGTTTATTATTATTATTATTATTATTATTATTATTATTATTATTATGTGCCGTGTCGGATGTATTACTATTTTCCCTGCCACATGGTCAGTCCAATGAGATATTTTCTCTTGGCCTTCCTCTCTTTCTTTCTTCCTTCCTTCAATTTTCCGGTCATTACTAGGTTCTCCAACTTCTGTCTTCTCATGACATGTCCAAGTTCTGCAACTTCTGTCTTCTCATGACATGTCCAAGTTCTGCAACTTCTGTCTTCTCATGACATGTCCAAGTTCTCCAACTTCTGTTTCCTCATGACATGTCCAAGTTCTCCAACTTCTGTTTCCTCATGACATGTCCAAGTTCTCCAACTTCTGTTTCCTCATGACATGTCCAAGTTCTGCAACTTCTGTCTTCTCATGACATGTCCAAGTTCTACTTCTATCTTCTCATGACATGTTCAAGTTCTCTAACTTCTGTTTCCTCATGACATGTTCAAGTTCTCTAACTTCTGTTTCCTCATGACATGTTCAAGTTCTCCAACTTCTGTTTCCTCATGACATGCACAAGTGAATATAATTGTCTTTTTCCTCATCATTTTAACTAATTTTCACTGTTGTAAAAAAAAAAAAAAATTGTTGTTGTGAAACTTCGGATATTTTTCTGTCTTTCCAGGGTATTTCTTGCCCCTTTCACCAGAACCATATCCGTATTGTTTCCAGTCACTTTGTCATCTTTTGTTTGACTGTCCAAGTTTCACAACCATAAAAGAATACTGGCTCCATACTGCACTGCAATATTGTTTTCCTCGTTTTTTGTGACATTTTCTTATTTGTTAAGAATTTGTTATTTCAGGTGTAGGCAACGGTTTAAACAAAAAATACCAGTGGTACAGTGATGTATCAAATGATAATAATCAGAGGAGATATTTTTTATAAAATAATTTTTATAAGTAACTTTTACAGATGAAGGAGATGGTGGAGACAGGTCGGTAAGTGTCAGGATGCAGATTTTTAAAATATTGTCTTTATGGTAGCTTGTTATTGTTGTTGTGTTGTTGTTGTTGTTCTTCTTCTTCTTCCTCTATTACTACTACTACTACTACTACTACTACTACTACTATACTACTACTACTACTACTACTACTGCTGCTGCTACTTCTTCTTATTCTTCTTCTTCTACTGCTTCTTCTACTACTGCCTCTACTGCTTCTGCTTCTTCTTCTTCTTCATTTTCTTCTTCTCTTCTTCTTCTTCTTCTTCTTCTTCTTCTTCTTCACTTCTTCTTCTTCTTGTTCTTCTTCTTATTCTTCTGTTTCTTCTTCTCTTCTTCTTCTTTTTCTTCTTCTTCTTCTTCACTTCTTCTTCTTCTTCTTCTTCTGCTACTTTTTCTTCTTTTTTCTTCTTATTCTTCTGCTTCTTCTTCTTCTTTTCTTCTTCTTCTTTTTCTTCTCTTCTTCTTTTTCTTCTTCTTCTTCTTCTTCTTCTTCTTCTGCTTCTTCTTCTTCTTCTTCTTGGAAATGCAAGATGGTGTTCTTTGCAGCCGAAACTGTGGAGATATGGAGGCACGGCATCGTGTCGGATTGGGAGCGGACCTTGACAGGTGTTTTCTTCCCATTTCCTGAATGCAGCTAAAAAGAAGGGGAGTGTGCAGTACTTCTTTAGCAGACTCCACCACCATGGGGACTATGGCGATTCCTGATCCTTTACCGAGACTAGGCCTGTTACTGAGGGCATCAGCTGAGAGGTAAGACAAAGTCTTGATCAGCTGAGAGGTAAGACAAAGTCTTGATCAGCTGAGAGGTAAGACAAAGTCTTGATCAGCTGAGAGGTAAGACAAAGTCTTGATCAGCTGTGGTTCGTTAAACCAGACGCTAGCCTGCCAGCTGTGAGTCGCCGATTGCCAAAACATAACGGTGTCTTGTGCTAAAGATCTTTAGCTCCATTCAAGGGTCGGAAAAAAAATCATATCCAACTCCCAATCCGACACGATTTTATGCCTCTAAAAGTTCTCTGCATCGGCTGCAAAGAGAACTCTGTTCACAGTTCAAGGGAATGAATGAATGAATGAATGAATGCAAGATCTTTAGTTTTAAAATGTACGGAATTGGGCTTAACAGAAAAACGAAAATGATGTATGCACAAGAGATGAGGGAAACAAGACCAAAAGGGTAGACCAAGACAGAGATGGAAAGACAACATAGAAGAGGATATAAAAGAAATTGGTGTCACCAACTGGAGAGAGAAGATTAGGAATAGAGAGGAATGGAGGAGAACTTTATCTGCAGCAGTGAGTCTTAATGGCTCGGAAAGCTGAAGAAGAAGAAGGAATTGGACAAGAAGGCCCGCCTTACATTCTGCCCGTCATCACTCCATCTGTCATTCTCCTGACACTCACACTCGAACGAAAGAGGCAGAACACGGACAAGAACTCCGTTACTGAAATATGAATCTCTTCAAGTTCTGGGGCTTTTCTGCTGCAGTGCTCCTGATTGTAAAGCCAGGTCGACGTAAGACTTGATAGATACAGTATTACTGCATTGTGAAATAAAAGAAGTTAGCAACAAAAATAAAAACACGTTCCAGCGTCCATATTCTTTGCCACTATAGTTACTGCTTGTAGCATTATTCAAGTTTCTAACCGGAAATATACACGGTTTCACCATTCAAGCAGCTATTTATAAAACAGAAAGTATTTTAAAATTGATAGTTTTCCAATGACTTAACGAATGTCAAAAAAACAAAAACAAAAAAAAAATCACATCCTAGCGTTCCACCATTGCAGTCTCAGACGTGTGTCCGGACTGGCATTGTGTAGATGCTTCTCCCTGCTTGTTGTCTGTGCTCGGTGATGTGTAACGCACGTGAGAGGGGGAAAGCATGCGTGTGAATGCATGTAGCGTGAGCCACGAGTCAGCTGTGAGTAGGTAGCGAGTTGAGGAGCCGTGCATCGCCTGGGTAATAATGGTACGGTTCCAGACAGAGCCATTACGTTGGGTCACGTGTGGGTGCTTGTCTGTATTAAAAACCGATTTTGAGCGCGTCCGACGCGCCTGATTTTCTATGTCCGTGCCCGTGCGCGTGTACGGGCTGTGTACTGGGCATTGTTGCTGCCCAAAGCGGTGAAATTACAAGACAGTTTTTGAAAAATTTGTTTCGAGTTATGTTCCATATTTTCACTTTTACGGTAACAGCAGTATGAATACGGAACAGCGAATGCCAAATTAACGACAAATATTGTAATCTATCTATCTATCTATCTATCTATCTATCTATCTATCTATCTATCTATCTATCTATCTATCTATCTATCTATCTATCTATATCTATCTATCTATCTGTCTGTCTGTCTGTCTGTCTGTCTGTCTGTCTATCTCTCTGTTTAACTGTATTTCTATCTGTCTGTCTCTCTGTCTATCTCTCTGTGTGTATGTCTATCTCCTTGTCTGTCTGTCTATCTCTCTGTCTGTCTGCCTCTCTGTCCATCTCTCTGTTTGTCTATCTTTCTATCTCGTTGTCTATCTCTCTGTATGTTTGTCTCTCTGTCTGTCTATATGTCTCTCTGTCTTTCTGTCTATCTCTCTGTTTGTCAATGTCTGTATGGAGGGGGATAGGGCGAGAATGCTGTCTGATTTGGCAGTCATCGACCCATAGCAGACATACTAGGCTCATTGTGAGCCAACCCAAGCCGATCAAGACCCTGTCCCACCTATCCTTTGGCACCCCCAGCAACAAACCAATTAGCCAACCCTCCAGCCACATATTGTACTTTGCTTATATGTAATATATGCGTATAGCGTGTTTGTGCATCTCTTTCCTTCTTGTCCCGCAGTGCATGAAATGTATGGGCACAAACACCATATCCCTCAAAGGCATGACAGGATTACCTTTATCTTTCCTTGGTAGAAAAAGGTCATTATATCCGTCGGTCCTTTGTTCATTGTGCTTGATACGATCACTATACGGTTAAATGCTCCATTTATATATATATATAGCACTATACGGTTAAATGTTCCATTTATATATATATATATATTTATATATATATTTATATATATATAGTAAGTAGTAAAGGTAACCCTGTCATGCCTTAGAGGCACATAGGGATATGGTGTTAGTGCCCATATTTTCCTTGACCTGTCAGCACACTAGAGGGTGATATGGTCAGTATCATGCCTGGCTGCCCTTTCTTTCCCCAACTCCAGAAGAAGTCGGGTACCCATTTCTACAGCTGGGTGACTGGGGTGCCGCCGGCCGGATTCGAACCCCCGACCTTCGCCATGAGAGACCAGTGCACTAACCAATTCGCCACTCAGACACCCATATATATATACACACACACAAAGATCTTCCTAGACAACCAGCCCTTGAAACAAGTGAAACATTTAAAATACCTAGGTAGCATAATACAGTGACATCTTACGCTGAGATTGAGAATAGATGCAGTAAAGCAAGTCAGGTCATTAGACAAATGACTCCTTTACTGAAAAACAAATACATCACAGTTGAAACCAAAAAAAAAAGGCACTGTACAACATAATATTCCTCCCAACTCTAAGCTATCAATGTCAAACATGGACACTAACAGTCAAGAACAAAAGAAAAATCATCACGGCAGAAATGAGATGTTTAAGGAGAATACTAAAATGTGATAAGGAGAGATCAAATAAGAAATGACACCATCAGGGCAAAGGTTAGAGTAACACCAGTATTACACTATATCTAGAAACAACAAGCCAAATGGTTCGGCCATGTTACACGGTTACACAGTTACCACCAGGCAGTATATCACAGACAACATTCACACTAAGATTTGTAGGT
Source organism: Achatina immaculata (assembly GCA_009760885.1). NCBI lineage: Eukaryota > Metazoa > Mollusca > Gastropoda > Stylommatophora > Achatinidae > Lissachatina > Lissachatina immaculata. The sequence goes on from CM019715.1 coordinate 11,116,414, forward strand.
GACAGAGGAAGAGGTTGCCCACGTAGGAGATGAAGAAAGGAAATTACAGAAGCATTAAATATCTCATAGGGTTTTCAGTGCAAAGTTATCTGTGGAGAACATACCTCCAGCAGATTTAGGGTACAAACAGGAGTGAAGCAGGGATGTGTACTATCACCAACGTTATTTATCTTGTCAGTAGACTGGTTAATGAAGGAGGCAACATCAGACAAACGCAGAGGATTACAATGGACCCTTGACACAGTGCTGGAGGACCTTGACTTTGCGGACGACATTTGTCTATTTTCAAGCAGTCACAAAGATATGCAAGATAAAATAAACAAGCTAACTCAGAATGCAAACAACATAGGACTAAAGATCAACGTAGGAAAGACAAAGTTAATTTAAACAACAGAAATGTACTCAGAGTAGATAGCAAGTTAGTGGAGGAGGTCAACGAATTTGTGTACCTTGGCAGCAGAGTAGTAGAAAATGGAGACAGCACAGAGGACATCAACAGCAGACTTACTAGAGCAAACCAGGCTTTTGCAATGCTGCAGAATATATGGAAATAAAAAAAAAACTAAGCATAAATATGAAAATCAGGATATTTAAGAGTAATGTTCTAAGCGTACTACTCTATGGAAGTGAATGCTGGAAAATCACCAAAACCATAGAAAACAAGTTGAATTCTTTCCAGACTAAATGTTTACGAAGAATTAGAAAAATATTTTGGCCAAACACCATAAGAAATAACACCTTATTGGCAGAAATGCAGATGAAGCCACTGACAACAATTATTGAGGAAAGACGCTGGCGATGGTTGGGACATGTGCTCCGAATGACTGACAACTCACTACCAAAAATAGCACTAAGATAGACACCACAGGGGAACAGAAGTAAGGGTAGACCAAAAGAGACATGGAGAAGAACAACAGAAAGGACGTTGAGCAATAGAGGGCTCACCTGGGCAAGAGCAGAAAAAAAGGCGAAGGACAGGCATTTGTGGAAAACCCTTGCGGAAGCCCCATGTGCCCCGGGTACTTAAGGTTCAGAGAGAGAGAGAGAGAGAGAGAGAAATATCTCATGATATGAAGCAAATCATCGAGATCTATCAAGACGTTTATTTGTCTCCTCAACACCGAAAGGTATATGAGCTAGGAGACAACAATATATATATATGTGTGTGTGTGTGTGTGTGTCTATTAGACGGACAAAACATGGGTATCATCAACAAAGCAATAACATTAATAAAAAATATAACGAGTCTTTATGTTGTTGAAGACGCTCACGTTATTTGTGTATGAAAGTTAGCATCGTTTTTCACGGCAGCTTCTCCTGAAGTTTATTCTAGTAAATTTGACTGGCAAAATCGACAGCTGAAATAACAAACCGTGTCCGCGCTACAACTCCGGTGTCACATATTGTTCAGAAGGACGATTTGTACCATTATGTGTTTATATACAAGAAGGTCTATGTATTCTTACTAAGAATCTCCGTTATGTTTATTTATTTATATTTTGGCAGAATCAATAGTCTCACGTGTTGTATATAATCATTATCATTGCGTGCAGTGCAGGACAGCGTATGCAATCATGCTTCTTCATCTTGTGCGATCGCTTGTATTTCCGACCAGTTCAAAATACTTTTCTTTCCTCTGAGATGTGTTTTCCTCTTGGCCTTCCCCTCTTCCCCAATAAAGATCAGTCAATCAATCAATCAGTCAATCAATTAATTAATTAATCATTTCCGTGAACTTTCCCGTCATTACTATGTTTATACTGGCTGATGTTTGTTGGCGTGTCAGTTACGTAGTTTTTTTTTCTGTTTTCGGATTCGCTACTTCGGTCAAGCAAGCTAATTTTTTTTTTTTTTTAAACAGAAACTGTTCTATCAAATGTGCATGATTGCTGTTTTGTTACAGAAATTAGATCGTTATAATTCGGTGCTTTTCTGTTTTTTATAGGTAGCGCCGTTCGGCACGTGGCGGCAGGTAGGAGTAAAAGGTGTCGTACTACCTTTTCCGGGTGGATAGCATCGATGTATACCTGTCTGTGTGTGTGTGTGTGTGTGTGTGTGGATGTGTGGAAGACTGAGAGGAATATGAAAATAAGAGGTAAAGAAACAAAAGTCTAACAGCTGAGGTGAAGAATGGGGAAAAGAGTGAATGTCTCTGCCATGCTCACAATATAACAGCGAATGTTGCACGTTTTCCATTCCGTGAATCTGGTAATTGGCTGGAAACTCGTCACGTGGTTCACCTATTACAGCCAATAGAATTTATTTGTATTGTTTATATACATTATATTTGAATGTTATTAAAAAAATTCCCCCCCCCCCTTTTTTTTAAAAAAATACCATAAGTTCTTATTTGTTGCTTATTTCGTGAATTTTTTAATTCTTTAGAACAAAATAATAATGATTGTTTTATTGTTAGGTAATTTTGAACGTGTATAACAATGAACTTTTATGTATGTATGATTGTATGTATGTACGTTTGTATGAATACATGTCTGCATATATTTTTGTATATATATGTATGTATGTATGAATGAGCGCATGTATGTGAGTTATCGTCAATGAGTCTATCAAATGAATGAATGAGAGTGTGTATTTTACTACCTATATATGTGTGTCTGTGCATACGACATGTGTGTGGTTTATATGTGTGTGTGTGTACCTCTACATGTGTTAACTATGTATAATGTGAGTGTATATGTGAATGTTTAAGCATATATGAAAGCGTGTGAATGATAGAGCTAAAGTCAAAATACGACAGTGCTACATGAATTTGTTTTAACGATTTCGTTGAATTATATATATATATGTGTGTGTGTGTATGTATGTGTGTGTGTGTAAATTAAAATTCCATTTTAACAGACACCGATATAACGGATGTCGGATTAAATAGCCTAGAAAAAGTGATTAAGAATAGACAAATAAATAAACAGTGATTAAGAATAAACAAATAAATAAACAGCGATTAAGAGTAAACAAATAAATAAACAATCTTAAACGCTGCGAGGTGCGCATTTCATATCGTGACTGTTTCTGGGCAACCTGGAGTAGACTCCCTCTATTTCTGTCTCAGTCTGTCTGAATCTATCGTACGGTCAGGTCGCATAAAGAATGTTTCTGCGATTTCTGAAATCTAATTTCATTTATTAAATGCGTTTACAATCACTGAAGCTGAAAATGTCATCAGCCGATAAAGACGTAAAGCGTTTGAACTTAAACTGTGACACAGAAGTTATAGCTAATTGACAAATTAGAAAAAAATGCATCTCAGTGGAATCTTTTCTGTGAAAATATTTGTTTAACCCTTTTACTCCTGAATTGATTTCCATGATCTGCCAGAACAAATTTCGATGGGAAAGCTAGGTAGAAATAAACTGGAAGGAAGTTATTCTATAATTTAAAAAACAAATATTAGTTGGGTTAGAAATATGCTACTTTTAATTTTGTTTAGACTTTGCATAATTATCGCCCTTGGCAGTGATTAGTATAAGCGTGCAAGATCTCTCGATACTGCCAGGGTTGTTTTGAAATGAAAGAGTTAAGAAAGGAAATGGTTCTGATATCTGTTGTATCGTACGGTATTATGTAATATACGTTCTAAAAAGCTATTATATTTTAACTCTAGAATTTCTAAATTAATCCCGTAAATTAATTAATAATTGAATATTATAGAATATATAGAAAAGATGATTCTTGTTCTTGTTCTTGTTCTTCCTCTTTCCGAGCCATTAAGGCTCATTGCTGCAGATAAAGTTCGCCTCCATTCCTCTCTATTCCTAATCTTCTCTCTCCAGTTGGTGACACCAATTTCTTTTATATCCTCATTTATGTTTTTCCATCTCTGTCTTGGTCTATCCCTTGGTCTTGTTTCCCTCATCTCTTGAGCGTACATAATGTTTTGTTTGTCTGTTCTCTTCCATTCTTTGTACATGGCCCAGCCAGCTTAGTCTGTTCTCTTCCATTCTTTGTACATGGCCCAGCCAGCTTAGTCTGTTCTCTTCCATTCTTTGTACATGGCCCAGCCAGCTTAGTCTGTTCAGTTTCAAGACATTTATAATTCGTTGGGATTTAAATAAGCTGCTCAGTTCAGTGTACTTTCTAGCTCTCCATTCTCCACTGTTGGTATATATAGAAAATATATAAAATATAAATGGGTTACTTTTCACTTCACTCGGACTAAATATAACCCTGAACATTGATTTTCATTAGTATGCAAGATCTACCAACACTGCCAGTGTTGTTTAGAGTAAAAGAGTTAAAGAGAATTTTTAAAATAGCAAAAAACAAAAAAAAACAAAAACAAAATAAAAAAAGGTCATCAAGCCAAGGTCACCCTCGATTTAACGGACTTTCGACATTAAGAACACCCTTACTCCCAATTTATCCGTTAAATCGAGGGTGATATATATATATATACATACTACATATATGTACGTATATATGCCATACTTAAGCTACAGTAAGGACGCTGAAGATAGAAACTCGTAAATCTGTTGCAGCATCAGGTGTATTCAAAAAGACATAAAAATCTCCACGGAGAGCAAACGTTATGTCCGAAGACCTGGTTCCAATACTCTCAGAAATATGAACTGAATTTACATAACGAGCACAGGAGCACTTAAAACTAATGCCTTTTCTTGCTGAGCCAGGACCTGGAAACTGCCTGCTATGAGTTATCTTCTCCTGTTGCCAGAGTGTTTTTGAAGAACGAGTACGTACTTGCACGGCTCTGCTTGAAAGAGACACTGAGGAGGACCGTGCACGTGAATTTGATTTTGAGCTTCGAGTGCTGGCTGGGAGGAGGAGGGGCGTATTGGCTCCCATGGTGTTCCATCACTGGAAGAGTAGGTGTCCCAGGACAGAAGACCACCTGGTAAAAGAAACTGTTAGCTGCCGGTTAAACAGACAGACAAAGAAACGAACAAAAACAAATGGCGTAAATCGTGTGGTAGTATTTGTATATGTTCGTATGTTGTTATTATTTTTTTTGTGTGCTAACTTTCATCATTGTGCATTTTTGATAAACATTAAGCAATATTAGAGCTTTCCTGCTTATTCTCTCTCTCTCTCTCTCTCTTTCTCTCAATAAAGGTCAATCAATCAATTAATTAATCTCTCTCCCTCTCTCTCTACCTCTCTCTCTCTCTCTCAATAAAGATCAATCAATCAATTATTTAATCTCTACCCCCCTCTCACTCTCTCTCTCAAGGTCCCTGCTGACAGGCGTAGGATATCATGTCCTTCCACAACCCTCGATCTCTTGTCCATCTCAACAGGCCTGTCACTGAGCATATCCCATGCCGGGACGCCAAACCGTCAAACATCTTTTCTCTCCGTCTACCTCTGTCTCTTCTACCTTCGATCTTATCTGTTGCTATTAGATTCCCTAAACCGCCTCTCCACCCAAACATGCTGTTTATATGAATGTAATTGAACTCTTTATAAAATAAGAATCTTTGACCACGTTTCACTACAGTATCACGCTGTGCTTCAACACCTTCACAGCATCGGCTGCAAAGAACTCCAGCTTGCATTTTCAGGAAGATGTAAGATAAGAAAAGACAAGATAAAGATTATGTTTTCTGCTGTGCTAAAACTTTTCGTACCAAAAAAAACCAGCACAGATAATGAGGAAGATCAAGACTAGAAGTACTGATGGTATATACTTGTTGTTTGTGCAAAGACTAGAAGTACTGATGGTATATACTTGTTGTTTGTGCAAAGGAGATATTACGTTATACTGGATGCCACCTTGCTGGACAACTCCAATTCCTTCTTTCTCCCTTGAATTTTCTATGCATTACACAAAGTTCTTTAACACATTTAACTTCTGTCTTCTCGTGGCATGAAAATCTACTTTTTTCACACACTTGTCTTAGAGATTCATTCGATATTTATATCTCACATCTACAAAAGAAGCAAGAGATCTACATTAAAATTATCCCCATCCTACATCTACTTTAGAAGTATATCCATATTAGATCTGAATTAGAATTCTCTGTGTGTTTACATCTACAAAAGAAATATGGGTATATGAGAACTACATTCGGAATATCTATCTCTGACATCTACATCAGGAATATATCTTTATTAGGCCTACATTAGAAACATCTGTATCTCACATCATTAGATATGTGTCATATGCGCGTTATACACGTGTTTGCCGCGTATTACACGATAAACTACTTTCCAAGATTCTGAAGAAAAAAAAACAAAGAACTAGGAAAGGAATTTACATTAGAGAGGAAATGGCATAAATTTTATATTGGAGAGCTTTACGCTGATGTTATCCTGCATGTCGCGCACATGTTTAAATCTCTGTCCCACAGTATTTCTATGTAGCAAGGGTATGAAGTGTTAGTGCCTTCACGTTTCTATGCTGCTATAGCATTTGAGGTAGGGATGTCAGTACATGTCTTCGCTATCCTGGTTTCTTAGGGAAAAACCCCAAGTACCCATTTTTTTTATTTAAAGACAGGATTGATCCCGTGCTGATCGGTCTGAAAAGAAAATTCCGTTCGAGAGCGAAATCGAATCAGGGATCTTCTGATCTGCAGGCGAGTGCATTAACCACTGAACCACCGCCGCACCACATGTTTAAATATTTAAACCGCTTAATTACTGTTTACCAAACTACAGAAACACCGAAATTCTGAAATGGTGCCAAAGTAACCTATGGAAAGAAGGGGTTTTAGATTAACCTAAAGTAGCCTATGGAAAGAAGGGGTTTTAGATTAACCTAAAGTAACCTATGGAAAGAAGGGGTTTTAGATTAACCTCAAGTAACCTATAGAAAAAAGACGTTTTAGGTTATCCTAAAGTAACCTATGGAGAAAAGGGGTTTTAGGTTACCCTAAGGAGAAAAGGGGTTTTAGGTCAACCTAAAATAACCTATGGAAAAAAGGGGTTTTAGGCTAACCTAAAAAGTAACCTACAGGGAAAAAAGGTAAATTAAACGGGTTTTAGATTATTTTTTTGTTAAAGTGAAATCCCCATTTCAATGCCATTAGGCCATATTATGGATACGGTGTTAGGCCCGTATTTCCAATTCCTTCGCTATATGAAAGTGTGATGTGGTCAGTATCATGTCTGGCCGCATTTACCTCTCCAGATTTCTCTGGTGCCCATTTTTAGAGGGTGGACCGCGCGGGGGGGGGGGGGGGGGGGGAAGGCTTTGTGGCGTGTCCCAGAAATAAGCCCCCACTGCTGGGACTTGAAACCGGTACCACGGGGTTAGTAGGCCGAGCACTTATCCCCTCAGCCAACCAGGCCGCCTAGATTTAAAGTTAGATAAAAGGGCCTTTAAGTCAAATTAAAGCGCTTCTTGTTAAATTTGTATATTGATATCCTTTTTTACCAGTGTTATGTCTTTGACTGTACATTATTATGATTATTATTATTATTATTAGGTGAAAGTAAAGCTGTCATGCCTTAGATGCATGTAGGGGATACTGTGCTAGTGCCCATATTTTCCTTGACCTGTCAGTCACGCCAGAGGATGATGTGGTCAGCATCAAGCCTGACCGCTTTTTCTTCCCCAAATTTATAAGAAGCCAGGTACCAATTTCTACGGTTGCGGAGTCATGGGGGGGGGGGGGCCGGATTCGAACCCCGGGACCCTCATCATGAGAGGCTACTGCAATAACCACTTCGCAGCTCATACGTCAGTTCTGTATTATTATTATTATTATTATTATTATTATTGCTGCCACAGCTATTGAGCAGTTATGAGAAGACAAAAGCTAGAAAATTTGGTAATTTCAGAAAAATTCAAGGGAAAATGAAGACGAGGGAGACGCAAAAAAAAAAAAAAATTGACCTCAGCGGATTATGTGGCATGTTAATGAAAAACAAAGCGTTTGAATTCATCGTAAACACAAAGACCCTCCCAAGACGAGGAAGTTTATCTGCCAAAGGTTTTCAGCACCACATTTAATAAAGAATGAATTTATTACTAACTTTATTTATAAGAATAATAATAATAATAATAATAATAATAATAATAATTACTAAAGGATTTTTTAAACAAAATCTTATTTATATTTTACATGAGAGGTTAGGCATTTGGCTAAGTAAAGAAGAATAAACAGAGAAAACTTAAATATTTTGGACACATTAAACGTCATGATAATTTAGAGAAGACCGTCTTGGAAGGGTACATAATGGGAAAAAGAAAGAGAGGAAGACCAAGGCGAAGATGACTGCAAGACATCGTTGATGATCTGCGAATGGACGCATCAGCAGCAGGGCACCTTGCTTACAACCGAGAGGCCTACAGGAGTGCTGTTAGGGAGGCAAAGTTCCGCAAGGGAAATGCAAATGAATGAGCTCTCAGATGTTTTCAGGCCAGAAAGGGGTACCACAGCTTTTCACACGTTAGAACAGGAGTCCATTGCTGTACTCAAGCCAGAAAGTTGGTCCAAAGCTGTTGTGAGACCAGAAAGAGGGTCCACTATTGCTTTCAGACCAGCAAGGAGATCAAGTGCTGTTCTCAGGCCAGAAAGAGGATCCACAGCCGTTTTCAGGCCAAAAATGGGTCAGTGATTCCCCTTCCAACCCCACGGCCCCCCTACCCCCACAAGAAATAAGAACCACTGCTATAAGGAGAGAAAGTATGAGAACCCGCTTTTCGGTAGTAATGAACACATCATATTAGTTGTCTCTGAACGCATGTTATGAGCACTCCTCCATCATTCTGGCCGCTCACCTAAGCCCTTGTCATACCTCAGGAGGGAAAGTCTCTCATGAAGAATGTTAGAGGAACCCCCCCCCCCCCCCCAAAACCGTAGACTTACACCTCCAGGCAAGAAAAGCCTCATAAAACCTGATGTTTAACGTCCCCTCACCGCGTCAGCATGGATCTTCATCACCAAGGCCAGGGCTTGCGCGGGCGCGCGATGTTCCTGCCAGCCCCAGCTCTCGTTAAGATGCTGGGCCCCAGATCGTCATGATAGCCCCCCCGAACAGGGGGTGAGAAACGACCAGCGCTCTGCAGTCACCTGTTGTCCCAGGTTCCGCAGCCGTGGGTGTTAAAGCTGGCAGTGTCAAGATTCCAGCCAAAGCACTGGCCTGTCTTGGGCCATACCTTCAGTGTAACTTGCCAGCGTCAAGAGCTAGCTCCGATAGTGCAAGATTTATTTCTTCAACGGTGTGCAGAATGGAAATGGTGGCTAGGGCGATCATGCTCTGTTACAACCCCCTAAACTCTCTCCCAAGAAGGACGACGACTGTATTAGTGTGACAATACAGCTATCGATCCCAGGGGAAACCAGATTTGGCCAAGACCCCCCCCCCGTGACCCACCTCTCCTTTGATGCTCCTAAAGTAGCAGATTCAGATTGGATAATGGGGGTAAGATTATCACAAATATGGGGGGGGGGGGTGGCTGGAATTTACGACAAGCCCACATTTTTTGGGGTGCCCACGTCAGGTATCAGTTGTACGTACCTTAACCCACTCTCAGTCGTAATCGAGAGGCTTCTGCTTCAAAGCCCTGTCTGCGCTAGCCTGCGAAGATCACACTGCTCTCGTATCCAAGGAGACAGAGCATCAACAATTACTTTACTTTGCGTTACACTGTGTTGCTTTAACACGGCGTGCGGCAATGTTCGCTATAAGATTATATATATATATATATATATATATATATATATATATATATATATTCTCAAATTCTCAAAAACAAAGTTGTGTGAAAATGTGCCCCATAACAAAAAATTACCGAATTCAGTTTAAAATTCACGTAGAAAAAAAGACATTCAAATTCAGAGAAATCATTAAAACAAACTCATGTACCACTATCATATTTTGTCTTTAGCTCTGCCATAGAACAGAATAAGGAAAGTGAAAATAAAAGAAACAATTTTATAAACTTTTTCTTCTGGTACTTTTGTTATTTATTTATATTTTTTTTTTTTGCTCCATTTAAAATTTCGTGCGCGACATGAGGTTTTGTTTTATTTCTTTTTTTTTTCTTTCTTTTTTCTTTTTGTGCCAGCTGCCCTGCCGCACAGCTTTGAGGGAACATTGATATGCAGATGTCCATATTTGTTCAACATACTATACGCTCTCTACCATTAAGCTGTAAAGTAACTTAAAATATTGTTTAAACTAACCAGGGTGTACACGTAGTGGCAGTGAAATGTCATTCTCTCTGTATAAGTTCTGTTATAAATTTATATTTCTCTTTCTTTAACCAAAGAATCTATTGTCTTTTTTATGTTTATTAATTAGCATTTAGTAACCAGCGTTTACTAGTCTACATTACATTTGTATCTCTAATCATAACCTTGGTTTTATTTTCCATATTTCTGATGTGTGTTTCCGAGGTGTCATAGCCGATGTATTATATACGTAAAATGTTCTTTTCTTGTCATTTTCTTTGTTTACGCTACGTTTTATTGTGTTTCATTCCCTAAACTTTATTTCTGAAATTAGAATAACGGAGTCGAGCTATCATTTCAAAGATTTCAGACACGGGGCAGATGCATTGCTCTGATTGAGACAGCGACCTATAGGTGAATTAACTTGGGCAAGGGCTGATAAAATTATGGTCAGTTATGAGAATATTTAGGCAGCATAGCTGATAAATACGGGTGAACGGAAAAGGATGTTAAAGCTAGAATAACCAAGCCTAGGGGAGCATTTATCCAACTTAACAAAATATGGTCATCTAAGAACATCAAAGCAAGAACCACACTTAGGCTTTTCAATACAAACATAAAGACTGCCCTGTTATATGTTTCGGAGACATGGGTTATGACCAAGGTACCACAACAGAGGATACAGACATTCATGAACTACTGCTTCAGGAGGATTTTAAACATTAAATGGCAGGATAAGATCGGGAATGAGGAGGTCATAAGACAAATCATGTTTAGGAAATGGCGATGGAGTGGCCACACACTGAGGAAAGCCAACACCGGCATAGCAAGACGGGCACTGACATGGAATCCTCAAGGAAATAGAAAACGAAGAAAACCTAAACTTACAAGGAAAAGAGAAATTATGACAGTGCTCAGGAACAAGGAATATACATGGAAGGAAGTAGAGAATAACTCCAAGAACAGGGATGACTGGAAAGCCTTTATCCGTGGCCTACGCTCTCAAGGGAGTGAAAGGCGATGATGATGATGATGATGATGATGAAAACCTCATTCTACTTTCAACTGGTGTCTTCGGATGTAGAGAACAGTCAGGTCAAGTGATTAGAGTTAGTAACGAGAAGGAGAGACTGATCCTAGAAAATATGCCGAGGCGAAGCTTGATGTGTCGGGACGAAATACGCACAACTCCCTTTTGAGGATCAAATTTTTCAAATGAGGAACGGCAATGTTTTCGCATGGTAAAGTGATTTAGAATTCGGAAGATTGTAGATTATAGACGTGTCATTCATCCATTCATTTGCATGTCCCTTGCGAAACTTTGTCTCCCTAACAGCTCTCCTGTAGGCCTCTCGGTTGTGAGCAAGGTGCCCTGCTGCTGAGGCATCTATTTACAGATCATCAACGATGTCTTGCAGCCATCTTCGTTTTGGTCTTCCTCTCTTTCTTTTTCCCATTATGTACCCTTCCAAGACTGTCTTCTCTAGATTATCATGACGTTCAATGTGTCCAAAATATTTAAGTTTTTTTCTGTTTAATACTCTTTAGACCTGAGAGAAAGAAAATGACAAAAACCACGGACGCAAAGGAAGAAGAAGACATATGTCACTCTGGACATAGCGATAACGAGCTATACTGTGTACTCAGTCAGATTTCTTTTAGGTAAACGTACGTTTCAGTGAGAAATATACAGATTTCCTTACATTCTTACGTCCTTCCCGTGCAGTTAAACGTGACAAAGGGCTCGGATTGTAGTTCACCATATGTTTCTATTTCTGGTGAGTTTTTAAACCTCGCTAAAGATTCTTGTGCCCACTGATTTAGCCTCTCTCATCAACGTTCTCTTTAGAGTTTCAACGTGGTCGACCTCTTTTTTCTTTGTCCTGTTGTGTCCCATTTGACAGCTTGTTTTTGTGGGATTTCTCTGATCGTTTCTTCTCACAAGTAGTCGATGTATATCCATCTCCTTTTATTGATCACTGATGAGACAGGTTGTTGTGTGGTCATCTTCCTTATCTCTGCGTTGGTCCTGAATTCTTTCCATTGTATACAGAGTATTTTCCTTAGACATTTGTTTTCAAATGCGTCTAATTAAAAAAAAATATTTCTTTAGTTGTTTTCCAAAGATTTCCACGCAATTAAACTTCAAACCTTTTTTTTTTGGTTTTGTTTTTGTTTTTGTTTGAAGTCTGTGAAACCGATTACAAGATGTATCCTCTGTACGATATCTGGCTTCTGTTCTGAAAGAAAAAGACCCCCCCCCCCCCCAAAAAAAAAAAAAAAAAGACAATGCTTATGGCTGGCAAAATTACAGCCCACGATCAACTGTCAGACAATCGGAAATAAGTCACAAAATCAGCTCTAAGCATATCTGCAGCCCAAGACACATTTCTGGAGTTTTTCCCCCTTGACATCTGGAAGCTGAAGATATATCCTGGCTGTCAGAGCGCTTGTCTCGGCCATCGGCGAAAACAGGTGGTGCACTCTTGGGAGCTGTGGAGCAGATCTACGAGCTCCCTCCGTCTTGGCAGGTACAACATGGCATGGCACTGTTCCACCTGGACGTATCGAGGAAAACAACCCCTCCAAAAAAAAAATAAAAATAAATAATATTAGTTTTCCTTTTTCTTTCTCTTATATTACCTAGGTGCTATGTAAGGCCCGAATTTAGCAAAGAGGAAACATGGAGACTTACGCCGAAAAAAAAATAAAGGAGCAGTTCCTACATTTTTTTAAAATCGAAGTACCGCCCCCGCGTCTGTCAATCCACATTCCTAGCGCCCGAAATTTTTTTTTTTTTAATTTGGCTCATGTGGTCTTCTTCTTCTTCGTTCGCTTCTACCTGTCTTGTCCTGTCCTGTCTTGTCCTGTCTTGTCCTGTCCTGTCCTGTCCTGTCCTGTCTTGTCCTGTCTTGTCTTGTGCTATCTCCCTGTAACTGTGAGCTAGTGTTCTTTGCAGGCGATGCTGTGAAGGTGTTGAGGTACAGCATCGTATCGGCGTGGGAGCAGGTTATGGCAGCTACCTTTCTTCAGCCCTGGAGTACAGCTAAAAAATCAGGGGGTATGCAATGCTTCTTTAGCAGACTCCACCACTATGGGTACTATGGCTATCCCTGCTCCGCTAGCCAGGCTAGGCATGATACCAACGGAGAGGTAGGACAGGGTCTTGGTCAGCTATGGTTCGCTAACCCTGACGAAACCCAACACGAAACATATCAGCAACGGATCGCTGATTGCCTAATCAGACAAGGGTCTTTACCCCCAACGTAAACCATCAAAACTTTTAGCCAACATTGTCTAGTTCTTATTGGAGACTTTCAGTCTTTTCTTTTCAGTGGAAAGAAAGTTTTACAAGATGTCTGAACAAAGTTTCTATGCCACAGAAACTATACGGAAGCCTTGTTCTAGTGTTATGTTTTATTCCCATATTTTCTCTGTTTGATCTTCCAGCCAGCCTTTTATTTTCTTCTCTCTCTCTCTCCTCTCTCTCTCTCTCTCCTCTCTCTCTCTCAGCTTCAATGTTAGTTATGTTTGTTATATGAACAGCATATTTGTAGAATGTCTGGAACAGAGTGAAAGATGTATGATAAAGGGCAGAATGTCAGACGGGCCTGCGTGCCCAATTCTTAACCCTTTTGAAATAAAGATCAATCAATCAATCAATCTCTCTCTCTCTCTCTCTCTCTCAATAGGTTGTAATTTGTCTAGAAATTGTCGTAATGAATGTGACACAATGACACGTGACCAAAACTGCATCGAATTTTTTATTTTAATTTTAAAACAATTACGAGTATTAGCTATGTCTCCTGTAGCTAATTATCTCAAATTCGTGAATGTAATGGCCTTGTTTTACACTATCAGGTCCATTCTTTTAACATGTAATTTGTATACTTGTGCTAAACTGAATGAGTGGTAAGAATGAAAGGTGAATGATGAGTATCAGACGGGGTTGCGTATCCTGTTCTTCAACATTTCAAAATAAAGCTGAAGCGTTCTCTCTCGGTCTCTATCGTCTATATCTCTCTCTGTCTCTCTTTGTCTCTGTCTCTGTCTGTCTGTCTGTCTCTCTCTGTCCCTCTTTGTCTCTGTCTCTGTCTGTCTGTCTCTCTCGTCTCTATCTCTCTCTGTCCCTCTTTGTTTCTGTCTCTCTCTCTGCCTCTGTCTATCTCTGTCTGTCTCTCTCTCGTCTCTATCTCTCTCTGTCCCTCTTTGTCTCTGTCTCTCTTTGCTTCTATCTCTGTCTCTCTCTCTCGGTCTCTCTCGCCTCTATCTCTCTCTGTCCCTCTTTGTCTCTGTCTCTCTTTGCTTCTATCTCTGTCTCTCTCTCTCTGTCTCTCTCGTCTCTATCTCTCTCTGTCCCTCTTTGTCTCTGCCTCTGTCTATCTCTGTCTGTCTCTCTCTCGGTCTCTGTCTGTCTGTCTCTGCCTCTGTCCATCTCTGTCTGTTTCTCTGTCTCTGTCTGTCTGTCTGTCTGTCTGTCTCTCTCTCTCACTGGCTGACTGAATTCAACAGCTCTAACTACAGCGAAGGAAACACACAAATAAACAATCCAACAAGAAACGATCAGTCCCCCCTCTCCCCCCCCCCCTCAAACTCTGTTCCCACATTTCACTTCTCCCCCCAAAAACCTTTTTTCTAAAAATGCCCAAGTGACAAAACAGTGTAGGGCAATAAAATCAGCGGAAACCAAGCATCTATTAGAACCCCATCAAAAGGCACCCCAGAACACATCCAGGGAACACTCCCACAGCTCCCAGACCAGAACTGAAAACTCCACCACGCACGACCAGTTTTATGTCTCTTAACGACCCGAACATTTTCTGTTCTTTCCCAGTCCTTTTTTTCCCCCTCCCTTCCTTCCTTTCCGCCCTTTAATTCTGGTCTCCATCTTGACCTCCTGTGTAATTGTTTCAGGTTATTTGCCCGAGCTTGGCCTCGGGTTCATGGAAGTGATTCTGTTGCATTCTGCTGGAACTGGCTTGAGTAGCGGGTGTGATTTTAGAAGTTATCAACCGCGAAATCAGTTATCTAGCGGCAGTGAAGGCGCATCTTGGTGCTGTGTGATTTCCCCCCCCCCCCAACTTATCATCAACTATAGCAAGATTTGTTCAAGCACATAAGTTAAACCTGGTTTTTTTTTCTTTACTTTCTGTTGCCGTTATGTTATTTCTACAACTCTCAACATTACTACTATTACTGCTGCTGCTGCTACTACTACTACTACTAATATTACTACTACTACTACTACTAATATTACTACTACTACTAATATTACTACTACTACTACTACTACTATTACTACTACTACTAATAATACTACTACTACTACTATTACTACTAATACTACCATTACTACTGTTGCCACTGCTACTACTATTAATACTACTACTGCTACTACCGCTGCTGCTGCTACTACTGTTGCTGCTATTGCTACTACTACTGCTACTGTTGCTACTATTACTACTACTACTACTACTACTACTACTACTATCACCACCATTGGTACTGCTGCTACTACTACGACTATTGCTACTACTACAGCTACTGTTACTGCTATTACTATTACTACTACTATTACTACCACCACTACTGCTGCTACTACTACTACTACTACTACTATTATTACTACTACTACTGCTGCTACTACTGCCGCTGCTGTTATTACTACTATTATTACTGCTACGGCTACTAATAATATCACTAGTACTACTATTCCTGTCTATGCTGCTACTGTTTTTGCTACTACTGTTGCTGCTCTTACTACCACTACTACTATTACTACTAATTATGTTCAAAACAGCCAAATTTCTCTATAACGAAGTTTAGCTCTAGGCTGTAGGTCTACTCTTTTCTGCACCTGGTTCCTTGCTCTCTCCACCGTCATCGTTCTGGTGTATTCGAGGACTTTCACATCACGTGTAGTCTTATTTGAGAGCAGCATGAAGTGATGCTACATCCTGATCGCTAAGTAACTTGTCTTCGTTTTCCTTATGACGGCTTTAAATTCCCTCCCCCTCCCCCACGGGCCTCCCTACAGCACCTAGGCACTTGTTGCCAGTACGCGGCCTTCTCATAATTCTTGCATTTTAAATAATCCAGACTTCCTCATAAGTTCCCCATCTGGCCCTTCGAGGACTGTCAAGAGTTCCGAGACACCAGTATGAGAACCACTGAGGCAGACAGATAACGTAGATGTGAAAGAAGGTATCTGAAGGAGAAGTGGAAAATGTTCTCAGAGAGACAGGAAGATAAAAGACGAGACAATATTCTCTACCAAACTACGCGATACTGATATAAGGATAAATTGTTGCGCAAAAGAAAGATGTATTGTCCCTTATCACAGTATTGTCCCTTATCACAGTATTGTCCCATACTCTGTCCTCAGCCTTTCTTACAAGGAAGATACACAAAGAAGCGAAGTGTTTAAATTTTCATCTATTTTTTTTTTTAATCTGTTGTGTTGAGAGGAGATCACCAACTGAGCTGATGGCCTGCATGAAAGATCGTGTACTCTGGAGAAGCATAATAGCCAACGCCAGTCGGCACGGCACCTGATGATGATGATGATGATGATGTGTTGTTTTTGTATGTGAGTCTTGAAAAAAAGGCTTGTGCCGAAATATTGGCTTGTTCCTCATTTATACATGCTCACCTTACTTTCTACCGTTCTTCTTTCTTCCTACTTTCCTCACTCTTTTTAATCTTTTTTCTATAGAACTGGACCATACAATTATGTCTGCTTCATCGTCCGTTGCTATAAGTTTTTCACCGCGTCAGTAGCTGCTAAAATATTATGGTTTACAGCTAAAGTACGACAAAATGTTATTGTTTAAGTTATAGCATCAAAAAAGGGTTTGTCGGCAGTGGCAAAGCAAGCAAGATGTTATTGTGTACACCCAAAGATCAACAGAACATTATTGTTTACAGCTGTAAAACGACAAAATATTACTGTTTACAGTTACAGAACGACAAAATGTTATTATTTACAGTTACAGAAAGACAAAATGTTATTGTTTACAATGACAGAACGACAAAATGCTATTGCTTATAGTTCAAGTATGACAAAATGCTATTGTTTGCAGTTACAGAACGACAAAATTGTATTTGTTACAGGTACAGAACAAACAATATTATTTACAGCTAGATAAAGGATAGAACGTTATTATTTTACACTTACAGATCAATACAATATTATTGATACAGAACGACAAAATGTTATTATTTAGAATTACAGAACGACAAAATTTTATTATTAAGAATTACAGAACGACAAAATGTTATTATTAAGACTTACAGAACGACAAAATATTATTAAGACTTACAGAACGACAAAATGTTATTATAAAATGTTACTACCAAAAAGAAAGAAAGAAAATACACTATCACAGATCAAAGTAGAGTGTTCATTTATAAATTCCACTTCAAAAAAAAAAAAAAAGGAAAAAAATGTAGAAAATTACTGTGCTGAAACTCCATGAAATTTTTTATTGGTTAAAAGAATAATATTTAGACTTTTATCTTCATCAGACTAGAACTGGAAAGAAGAATAAATAAAATAGATGAAGAGAGAAACGTGTACAATTTTAAAAATTAGCAATAACTGGAAAGCCCCTCTAAATAACATTAGAATTTCTACATTTATTTCTTTTATCTGTGAGAATTTCTATATTTATTTCTTTTATCTGTTAGAATTTCTATATTTATTTCTTTTATCTGTTAGAATTTCTATATTTATTTCTTTTATCTGTGATAATTTCTATATTTATTTCTTTTATCTGTGATAATTTCTATATTTATTTCTTTTATCTTTTAGAATTTCTATCTTTATTTCTTTTATCTGTTAGAATTTGTATAGCACTTAATGTCTGAAAAAAAAAATGATATTGCTATTTGGGTTCTCGGTTGAAAGTAAACGAGAAAGAAACATCAAGGTTTCCCAAGCAGTAAAGTTATGGGATACTTTATTATTATTCGGGCGTGTGAATGGCGAAACGGTTAAAGCACTAGTGTCTCATGGCGAAGGTCTGAGGTTCTTCTTCGTACGCACTGTCTGTAAATATCTGCAGTCCTGTCTCTTGGATAATTTCACTGTCTTTTTCGTAATTCATGTTTGAGTCTGGGGTTCGAATCCGGCCGGAGGCGCCCCAGTCACCCAGCTGTAGCAATGGATCGCCAGACTTCTTCTGGATGTGGGGAAGGAAAGGCCGGCAAACCGTAATAGCTGACCACATCACCTTCTAGTGTGCTGACAGGTCAAGGAAAATATGGGCACTAATACCATATCCCCTATGTGCCTCTAAGGCATGACATAGTTACTTTTACATTATTATTAATATTATTATTATGTGCCGTGCTGGATAATGTTGACGACCATGCTTGTTCACCTTGTGTGTTTCTGCTTAGTTTACATGCATTTCCTCTTTCACGCCACTTGGTCAATCCATTTGGTCAGTCCACTTGGTCAATCCATTTGGTCAATCCACTTGGTCAATCCACTTGGTCAATCCATTTGGTCAGTCCACTTGGTCAGTCCACTTGGTCAATCCACTTGGTCAATCCATTTGGTCAGTCCACTTGGTCAGTCCACTTGGTCAATCCACTTGGTCAATCCATTTGGTCAGTCCACTTGGTCAGTCCACTTGGTCAATCCACTTGGTCAGTCCACTTGGTCAATCCACTTGGTCAATCCACTTTGTCAGTCCACTTGGTCAGTCCACTTGGTCAATCCACTTGATAAGTCCACTTGGTCAGTGCACTTGGTCAATCCACTTGATCAGTCCACTTGGTTAGTCCACTTGGTCAATCCACTTGGTCAGTCCACTTGGTCAATCCACTTGGTCAGTTGACTTGGTCAATCCATTTGGTCAGTCCACTTGGTCAATCCACGTCGTCAATCCATTTGGTCAGTCCACTTGGTCAATCCACTTGGTCAGTCCACTTGATCAGTCCACTTGGTCAGTCCACTTGGTAAGTTCACTTGGTCAATCCACTTGGTCAGTCCAGTGATGTATTTTTTTCTCTCTTGGTCTTTCTCTAATCCTACTTCCCTTGAATTTTCCAGGCATTACTAGGTTCTCCAACTTCTGTCTTCTCATGACCATGACCAAGTCCTCCAACTTCTGTCTTCTCATGACCGTGTCCAAGTTCTCCAACTTCTGTCTTCTTATGACCATGTCCAAGTTCTCCAACTTCTGTCTTCTCATGACCATGACCAAGTCCTCCAACTTCTGTCTTCTCATGACCATGACCAAGTCCTCCAACTTCTGTCTTCTCATGACCATGACCAAGTCCTCCAACTTCTGTCTTCTCATGACCACGTCCAAGAAATTTTAACTGTCTTTTTTTTTCTTATCATTTTAACAAGTTTTCGTTGTTCTGAACCTTCTCTCAGGAGCTTTTCGTTCGTTTTTTTTTCCTGCCTGTGCAGGGAATTTGTTGCAATCTTTCACCAGCACCAGATTCTTGTTGCTTCCAGCTTCTTGTGGTTGACTGTCTAAGATTCCTCAACCATTTAACACAAATAATACTCTTTTCTTCACTTTTAGCTATATTTTCTTATTTGTAAGTATACATCTTCTTCATTAAAAAAAAAAGCTGCCTTACCTTAACTAGGTACGGTAAGGAAAGTACTACTAGTCTTCTAAAAATACAAAGTACTTTAGATGTGAAAGAAAGGGGGAAAATAGAAGGAGAATGGATGTGACATCTTGTGAAAGTGATTGAGTGAATAAAGCGGTGCTCACTCATGGCTAGACGAATATACGAGGAGTGTGTGCTTCGAGTCAATCTCTCTCTCTTTCTCTCTCTCTTTCTCTCTCTTTCTCTCTCTTTCTCTCTCTCTCTCTCTTTCTCTCTCTCTCTCTCTCTCACTCTCGCTCACTTCTCTTGGAATTCTAAACATACACCATTCATTTCTAGAACGCAAAACATATAGCACGGAATTCCGAAAGGCTAAACATACAACGTTCATTTCTGGAAGACAAAACATGTAACATGCGTTTATAGAAGTCTAAACATAGACCACCCGTTTCTAGAAGTCTAAATAGAACATCTGTTTCTAGAAATCTAAACATACAACATGCATTTCTGGAAACGCTAAACATAAAACACGCATTTCTAGAAGTCTAAACATAAAACACGCATTTCTAAAAATCTAAACATACAACATGCATATTTCTAAAAGTCTAAACATACAACACGCATATTTCTAAAATTCTAAATATACAACATGCACTACTGGAAACACTAAACATACAACAGTGTCCTCTATTACCCTTTTCTGACAGTTAATCATAGTTACTCGTCTCCAGCAAAATATATTCTGACTAGCTAATCCATGTTTTGTTGGTTTTTTTTTTTCAATATTTCTTTTGGCAGTTTTTCCGTATTCCATGGATAAACCCTCTAATCTCCGTTATAGCAGTTTAGTTTCCTGTTTAAGCTCTCGGAGGAAGCAGTAACTGTCCCGAATGTCCTCGTTTGGAAAATGTAAAAACAAAACTTTGGGTGAGTTGTACAGGAGAAAACAAATATTTCTATTCACCATCATAACCAACGGTGTTCATAAAACGCCACCATAAAACACGCTGCCTGGAGGGCCGGGCCTGACCTGTACGAGTCGCCACAAAGAAAAATGTGTCATCTCCATGTCTCTGTGAGTCTGCCCGCGACTAATTATGAATGTCACTTCATTTGCCGAATCCAGCTCTGACAATTGGTGGGCCTGGTTTTCGATCTCGATCCCCCCCCCCCCCCCGCCCTTTTTTTTCTTCTCCTACCCCTCCCAGCTTCGTCAAGACAAATGTGAAATCAATCCACTTACAAATTTGCGCGAACTCGTAAATCAGTGCACGCGAAAATGCAGCATGCTGATTTGATTGCGACATTATGCACGGACATAAAATGTAGATGGGAATTCATATGTAGATAGGCTTAAGAAAGAACTTAACAAGGAAGAAAAAAAAAACATGTCCACACTAGGATTGGAGGAGAAATTCCTCTGCAAAAATGTACTGTCATGTCTCCAGGATAAAGCGAAGATTTATGATTTAAAATACACGGAGTGTCAAATCTGCGAACTCAATTCGTGCACCGAAACTGCGGGATTGCAACTAAAGGAAATATAAACAATAAAACAGAAAAAAATCCCGGATGCTTCTGTACATATTTTGTTACTGTCTCCGCAACAAGAAGTGGCCAATCAAAGACGAATTCAACAACCTGAATGACTTCCAGGTTTTTTGTTATGTCCGCGTAGAACCTGCGAGCACAGCCGGTGCTGTGAAGATGTTGGAGACTTAACCATGGTGTAGAATTGGGAGTGGGCCACGGCGACTATTTTTGTTGTTGCTGTTGTTTTGTTTTGTTTTTTGTTTTTGTTTTTGCAGATCCAGAGTATCGAATCAGGACATCACAGAAAGTCTGAATGCATCATTGCAAGTCAACTTGTGCAAGACCGTATTGCATTCAGGAAATCTGTGAGACCAGACCAACATCGTTCTAGAAAGGACATGTCACATGAATGAAGAGTGTCAGATTAAAAAAAAAACCAAAACAGCAAGGTGGTGCAATGCTTCTTTATCAGACTCCACCACCGCGATCGCGTTAGGATTTTTCGAAACTGGTACGGTTGTACTTGTCTTTCATCTTGTATGAAACACTTTCCGAATTACCGGTTTTCTCTCTATAATATTCCGTAGTTTATAGTATTTTTTTAAATGTAAAAGTAAACATAATTTACAAACATCAGTGAAAAGTAAAAGTTTGCATGAATTTGTTTTTTTTTTCTTCCTTATGTTACCTGCTGCGAGATTTAACCATTATAAAATGCTTACATGTCAAGTCAAACTCAAAACTGGGTGATTCTTCTCACTGACAATTAATCATCATCATCACCACCACCATCATCATCATCATCATCATCATCACCATACTACTACTACTACTACTACTACTACTACTACTATTACTACTATTACTACAACTACTACTGCTACTACTACTACTACTACTACTAGCCTGATTAGTAAATCCAACCAATTTCGCTGGTAAATAATATAAACCGGTTACACTAACCGGTGGTCTCCAAGACGTTTCGGTTATTCTGGGTTGTTTTTTTTTAAATCAGTAATTTAGAGGTTAAGTGCCGGTTAAGCCGACCACTCTCACCACCATGGGATACCGTACCCACCTCTGTCCCATTAACTAGGGTCAGGCTTTCACTGGGGGAGGGGTTCAAACACAGATGTGGGACAGGGTTCTGACCGGGTGTGGTTCCCAACCCTGGCGCCAGCATGTCAGCTATGTTTTCGACAACCCTGGCTCCAGCATTTCAGCTATGGTTTCGCCAAACCTGGCCCCAAAATATCATCTGTGGATAGCCAACCCTGACGCCAGAGTATCAACCGTGGTTCACCAACCCTGATCCCAGAATATCACCTGTGGTTCGCCACCCTGACGCCAGAATATCAACTGTGGATAGCCAACCCTGACTCAAGCAGCCAGCTATATATCGACTACCGCTATCCGGTAGTTTAGAGACAGTTATAGGAAAAACTCATGATCGAGAAGCATCCGGATTTATGATGATAGTAAGTGTCGACCTTTCAGTGGCAAAGCGACTCATTAAAAATAATATTTTAATAATCAATATTTCGAAACCGCGATCTTTGTGACAGCAAATTTCGCGGTTTCGAGTCACTGGTTAAGAGTTAAGAAGGTTCGAGTAGCCTCGGAAATTCTACTCGAATCTGAGACCATCACTGATAAAAAAAAAATGAAAAGTTAAGAAAGGACTACAGTAGTTGGAAATAGAATCTCAAGACTTCTGAAGGACTGGAATCTGTGCAAATCAGAAGAGAAAAATCATGCTAACTAGTAGGTAATGTGGTGGCGTAGTAGGTAAAATGGTTGCTCGTGCTACTGAGGTCCGAAGTTACGTTCTCTAGGCCTGTGGGGATAAATCTGTTTGAGCGTCCCAGATGTGGCTAATTTTTGTTTTTAAAACTTTCCTTCGCATGACACTGAGAATTTTATGATGTGATTTTATGATGTGATTTTATGGTATGAATTTGTTTGGTTGTCGCATGCTTCTAAATTATATTTCCATTCTACGTACTTTAGGCCTTCGGTACATTTATTCTATTATTATTAGAATGTATGAGAAGAGCTGGAGAGACAAAAAAAACCTTGTCAAAAAGATAAGAGAGAAACAATGTACTTTCATAGGACATGCAATGAGAAGAGGGGGCATAGAAAATATTATAACAACTGGAAAAATAGAAGGAAGAAGATCAAGAGGAAAGCCAAGAGAAATGATACTGGACAGTCTGACGGGATGGTGTGAGAGGAGATCACCAACTGAGCTGATGGCCTGCATGAAGGATCGTGTACTCTGGAGAAGCATAATACCCAACGCCAATCGGCACGGCACCTGATGATGATGATGATGATGATGATGATGACATTTATTCTCCCTCCACCATCTAGATGGGAGTATGCTGTCACATAATTAGAGACACGTACAGATGTGGAGGATGTTGAAATAGGGTCAGGGTATCTTAAATATATGGATGATGTTATAGAAGAGTTTGAAGAACATAAATACCAAGGAGGATGATATGGTACAGTCAGGGCAAAATAAACACATGGATGGTGTTCTGTAGTGTCAGAGTTAGGTAATAATACGATGATGTTATGGAAGAGACAGAGAACAAAAACATATTGATGATGTTTTGACAGAGTCAGAGGAACATAAACGTGTAAATGATGTGTAATGCAGAATCGGTGAAGCATAAACACGTACATACTATAGTGGAGTCAGAGAAACATAAACATGTGCATAATGTCATAGTGGAGTCAGAGAAATATAAACATGTGAATAATGTCATAGTGGAGTCAGAGAAACATAAACATGTGCATAATGTCATAGTGGAGTCAGAGAAACATAAACATGTGCATAATGTTATAGTGGAGTCAGAGAAACATAAACATATGCATAATGTTATAGTGGAGTCAGAGAAACATAAACATGTGCATAATGTTATAGTGGAGTCAGAGAAACATAAACATGTGCATAATGTCATAGTGGAGTCAGAGAAACATAAACATGTGCATAATGTCATAGTGGAGTCAGAGAAACATAAACATATGCATAATGTTATAGCGGAGTCAGAGAAATATAAACATATGCATAATGTTATAGCGGAGGCAGAGAAACATAAACATATAGATAATGTTATGTAAAAATCAAGAAACAATAAACTGTGTCGAAATTCAAACTGGTCTAATAGATCTAGCTTCAAACTTGTGTAAACAAACGAGGAGGTCCTCAGCGAAGTTTCAGAACAACGTAAACAGGTCAAAATTATAACTAAAAAAAAAACCAGAAGTCAAAATTTATTGGATATGTCCTGAGAAGACAGAAATTACAAAACCTAGTAATGACTCAATGAAGAGAACAGACAAACGAAAATGATATATGCACAAGAGATGAGGGGAAACAAGACCAAGACAGAGAAGGAAAGACAACATAAAAGAGGACATAAAAGAAATTGGTGTCACCAACTGGAGAGAGAAGATTATAAATAGAGAGGAATGGAGGCGAACTTTATCTGCAGCAGTGAGCCGTAATGGCTCGGAAAGCTGAACAAGAAGAAGTAATGACTTTTAAAAAAATTCAACGGATAAATGAGGAAAAGAAAGAAGATAGAAAAAAGCAAGGAAAAGAGAGGATATATATATATATGGATATATATATATATATATATATATATATATATATATATATATATAAACGAACTGACCGGGCGACATGGAAAAACAAAAGCATTTGAAACGATTGGACAGACTTAGGACTGCACAAAATGCAGAAGCATGGACGCCAACGCTCTCCCTACGACACATAATATTAATAATTATAATAATAATAACTGAGATTTATATGACTAATTTATTTCAATCTGAAATAGTCAAGGCTTTTAAAAAGCACCGATAAATTAAAGCGGTTAGCCCGTAAAGTCCCGTATTTCTGCTATGTTTTAGTTGCACCGTTGTATGCCACTTCTCAACGCCAAAATGTTCTTCAAGCGGACTTGCAGCTTTCTCTAATGGCTGACCGGTTAAACAAATCCCTGATTTCCCTGGGCACAAAGTCATATTGCCCCTGCCCTTCCTCAGGCAACGCAGATTAAAGGAACAAACACACACACGTACAGATATGTGGTACAAGAAAAAGGGACGGAAAGGGTTAAATGTATCAGAGATCCATGTTGCGAAAACGATTTTTTTTTTTTGTAAGTTGAATTTTAATGCAAACAAATTCTTCAGAATGTTCATCATAGTGTTGAAGAAGATTCCCTTAAATGTGTGGCCAAGGAAAGATATGAGCTCGTTGTGGGCGGTATCTCATGGGAGTTTCCAGTGCACAAAACCGTGAGACAAGAACCTAGAAATACATTTTCCCTTCTTTTTTTTTTTTCTTCGCCTCTAAATTGATTTGGGTATAGCGTTACGGGACTTCCGTCAGTAGGCGAAAAAAATGGGCTGTTCTTAAGGTTTTTCTGGGCGGCTTAGGAGAAAAGTCGTAAAGAATGGACTTAAAAGCGACCTGGAATTTTTCTTTTCTGCCTTTAAAAAAAAAAAAAAGCTAGGGGACAAGAGGATTGACAAAGGCGTCATCTCCGTTATAACAGTCCTGCAGAGGGGTTCCTCACTGGAGAATCTGTAGGACTTAATTTCGCAGAAATTGTCAAAGATTTTATTTCATTACTTGCCAGTGAAGAAATTACGGCCCCAGTGAAACCACCAAAGAAGATAAGCTCCATACATAACATAAAAAAAAAAACTGAAATTTATCTAAGAGACAGGACTGCAATTATAGACAAAAGATGCGTACATATAAGAAGAAGAAGGTTTCATTACTTGCCAAAGCTGATGTCGTAGACGATCATCATTAAAAACAAATGAATATATTTACAAATATATATGCATATATAAATACTGAAAAACTGGAGTAGCTAGCAATATAAAATAAACATAAAACATACTGAATAAACGGATCAACTAACAGTCATCATCATCATCATCATCATCAGGTGCCGTGCCGACTGGCGTTGGCTATTATGCTTCTCCAGAGTACCCGATCCTTCATGCAGGCCATCAGTTCAGTTGGTGATCTCCTCTCACACCATCCCGTCAGACTGTCCAGTATCATTTCTCTTGGTCTTCCTCTTGATCTTCTTCCTTCTATTTTTCCTGTTGTTATAATATTTTCAATGCCCCCTCTTCTCATTGCATGTCCTATGAAAGTAACAACTAACAGTATAGAATCAAATACGAATAATTCGATCAACTGGTAATATACAATCAAATACTGAATACCTCGATCAACTGGTAATATACAATCAAATACTGAATATCTCGATCAACTGGTAATATACAATCAAATACTGAATACCTCGATCAACTGGTAATATACAATCAAATACTGAATACCTCGATCAACTGGTAATATACAATCAAATACTGAATACCTCGATCAACTGGTAATATACAATCAAATACTGAATACCTCGATCAACTGGTAATATACAATCAAATACTGAATACCTCGATCAACTGGTAATATACAATCAAATACTGAATACCTCGATCAACTGGTAATATACAATCAAATACTGAATACCTCGATCAACTGGTAATATACAATCAAATACTGAATACCTCGATCAACTGGTAATATACAATCAAATACTGAATACCTCGATCAACTGGCAACATAGAACACGAGTAAGTCAAAATTGTGGTCATGTGTGAAAATGAAGCCTCTAACAGCGATTATTGATGAAAGACGTTGGCGATGTTTGGGATATGTACATTCGAACCAGAGGGGAAAAGAAGTAAGGGTAGACTAAAGGAGACATGGAGAAGAACAACAGAGAAGGTGAAGCAGTAGAGGGCTCATCTGGGCAAGAGCGGAAAACAAGGCGAAGGACAGGCGTTTGTGCCTTGGGCTCTTAAGGTTCACAGAGAGAGAGAGAGAGGTTATGAAATACCAGAGATTAGATATGCTGATGACACAGTATTGTCGTCCACAACAAAAAAAAGGAATGGAAAAACTAATTATGTCAGTGCGTAAGAATAGTGAAGAGCAAAATATTTATCTTAATCCAAGGAAAATTAAATTGATGACAACTGACAAAACAAATAAGATATCTTGGACCATTACTAACTAATAATGGAGTTACAATGAGGGAATTAAAAGGAGGACGTGTGTATATTTGTCTAAAATGTTGGTACCTGGTAGAGAGACGAAATCTAAGCTACGGAATTTCTGTGTCACAACTTCTTTTCTTTCCGGGTGTCACGATCCCTCGTGTCTGCTGAACAGTTACTAATGACTAGGCCAATCAACACCTTTTTTGGTGGGTGCTAGTTGGCTCTACAGAGGACATTAAGAAACACTGAGAGGTCAAGAGAAACTCTAAACAGGACATTGTTAAGAGAAGCCAGTTTAGTGGATGAAAAACAAAAGACTCGCCGAAAACAGGAAAACTTGGCAAACAACTATGCCAACCCTATGTGACGTTTAACGGCACGGGAAGGATGTAAGATGCTGGCTCAGTCCGTTAACACGCCGTTCTCTCGTGGCTAGACTGGCTGCTCGTCCTACCGGAGTCCGTGTTCGAATCCCAGGTAATTCTTTTGTGATTTTTCTTTCCCTCATGCCTCACTAAAGTGCTTTGTCTACGATTTTTTGAGGTCTCATCCTACAAAATCGTGTTCTCTTACTTTACTCGATGACATCGTTCATTTTTTGAGGTTCCACACGTTTGCAGATGGCTTTGAGCAAGATGAAGACTGCATGGACTTTATTACCTATTTTAAAAAAAAAGATACATAGATTCGTAACAGTTAGCTTCAGTGCTAGGTCTCTCAGACATTTAAAACAAAAAGATGCACTAGTACATTAAGACTATGCCAACGGTTCCCACTATTTTTCTGATTACGGACCTCTAAACTCAGAGGTCAGCGTGCTCCCCTGTCGCCCGCTAATATTAAACTAACAACCTTCACATAATTTTAGTATTCTACATAATCTACACCTTCACCTAATTTTAGTATTCTACATAGTCAACAATTGGTATGAGGCGTTATAAGGTCCAGCCTCCTTGCGCTTGGGTCTTTTGTCTGGTATTTTTTTGGCCTCACTTTTTCCTCCCCTGGAGCTCCACCCGAGGGCAGAGTCACCAAGAGCTCTCCCAGGTGCCTCTGGTAGCTTCTTACTCCCAGACTCTCTCCTTGATGACGTACACGTTGTCTTTGTGTTTCAGCTGTGGTCCGCTCTCCTGGCCGTTGTCCTGATAAACATGCTGGGACTTTGAAACTATGGTAGACCCAGACAAACATCTTGTACTTTTGATCCACCTTCTGCTTCTTATTCTTCAATCTCCCTGGAACAATATCTGGTGTTTCTTTGCAGCCAGTGTGGTGGAGATGTTGAGGCATAGCATCATATCGGCCCTGGCGGCGGGTCAGGACAGCTATTTTTTTTTTTTTGAGATACTGAAAGTAGCTAAAAAAAAAAAAAAGGCAGGGAGCATGCGATAATTCTTTAGCAGATTTAATCTCCAAGATCCTTGTCCCTTAAGCCAGACTAGGGGTACCATCTGGGAGTATCAGCGGAGATGCAGAAGAGGGACTTGATCAGCTATGGCTCGCCAGCCCCGGCAACATCAGTGCCTGGTTTGGGTGGCTGACTGTCAAATCAGGCAAAGTTTGATCCCTCCACAATGAATTCAAGCAAGCAACAACTGTCCACTCAACTTCCAGCTCACTACCTGTCGTACAAAATCTTCACGCCCTTGACTGCACGTAACTTCGAATCCGCTGGCGTGAATGTAAAATACGCAAAAAGAAATTTTTAAACTTCAATTAAACTTTTGAAAGATATTTATTATAAGTTTGCAACATTTATAAATCTCAGATTATTAAAGTTTCAAAATACTGAAAGACATACCCGAGCATACTGTACAAAGACCATGCAAGTGTGGTCCCTTTTTTGATTTAGTAATCTCTAGTAGGCGGGTCTATCAAACTCTACCCACTTCGGTATCGTAACATATCAAATCAGTCTTATCTCTAAATTTTAGATATTTTCTATTTCTCCACTGCGTTGCTACAGAGTTTGTGTGTGTGTGTGATCTGTTCTTCCAGTTTTTATTTGGTCTCTGGGAGATTTATGGACAGCGTACCCTAGACATCCCACTTTTAGTATAGAAAAAAATTATTCCGGAAAAATTATAAATTTCTAGATTTCTAGACTTTGCGAAGACGCGGTTCCGCCTCTGCAAGACTATCAGCTTAGATGTCTGTGTCTGGACATGAGAGGGAAATTTATTACCTAGCACAAGATTCGACCTTTAAGGTTTTTATCTGTTTTCAAATCGTGTAAATCTTTTTTAAACCGGCTTTTGGATCTCTGTGTGTGTGTGTGTGTGTAGTATTTGACCAGTGGAGGTCTTGGGGGAACATCTGCTGGAAGGGTGCGTACGGCATGCAGCTCTGTCCAGAAACGCGTGTTCATATTGTTAGCTTATTGTTGTTCTTGTTCTTCATCTCCCTCCAACTGCGAGCTGGCTGTTTTTCGCAAGCCGATCCTGCGAAGGTGGACAGCACTGCGTTGGTTCATGGTGGCTAGCATTTCTTTTAGTTCAAGGGATGCAATATTTCTTTTTTCACTTCTTTCTGATTCCTGCTTAGTTAGCCAGGCTATGCCTGTTAAGGGGAACAACGGAGAGGTAGTAAAGGGTCTTGGCCAGCTATGGTTCGCCAGCCCTGGAGCTGGCATGTCGACTATGGATCGCTGATTGTAAAAACGAACATCTTCGCACACGTTAACATTCATCATTAAGTTTAACAGATTCTTTTTGAAATATCCAATCCAATGTCTAGGATTGATCAGGCGTGGCCTAGAACAGCTTCCTGCTTGTAGTATCCTTTTATGCTAATCTTCTTAAGTAATGTGTTCTCCTGAAAATTCCTCTTAGAGTTATCAACAATTTTTACTTCTTCTTCTAGCAGACAGACAGGCATAGAATCTATCTATCTATCTATCTATCTATCTATCTATCTATCTATCTATCTATCTATCTATCTATCTATCTATCTATTCTCCCGTACTGCTACAGAAGCGCTAGAAAGGAAGAATGAAAGAAATTTATGGAAGTCACGTTAGCGTGCAGGGCGGTAAGTGACGCTCCTGTTTATGGTCCCTCTGATCTCTCCACGTTTGTTTGTGAACGATCTTGTCCACCTGGACTCGAGTCCTCCGTAGCTTCTGGTAAATTACCCATTCTGACGGAAAATGTCTGTCAATTCAGGCCGTATTTAGATTCCAAGGAACAGGCCCTGCCTAAGTATGAATTTGATTATGACGTCTGGTTGAGGGCTGGGAGGTGTTAGGCACTCCCCCGGGGAGAGAGAGAGAGGGGGGGGGGTCATTTTGACTGATGGTGAGGCTTGTTTTGTGCTCCTTAGTGATGTTTCTTTGCTTCTTAGTGGAGTTTTCTCGTGTGTGATTTGTGCTAGCCTGCGTGTATATTTTGTTTGTTTGTTTGTTGTGTTGTTTCGTGGTGTTTTTTCGTTCCTTTATAGTGTTTTTTTTAAAATTCCATTTGTAGTGGAGTTTTTTGGCATTTCTTTGCTTCTTAGTGGTGTTATTTTGGCTTCTTATTCTTTTTTTTTTTTATCCGCCTTGTTTCTAAGTTATGTTTTTCTTTGTACCTAGTGGTGTCCTTTTTAAATTTTTTTTGTGTGGCTTCCTGGTGTTTTCAGCTTCTTAGTTGTGTGTTTTTGTTCTTATCAGTGGTGTTTTTGGTATTAGTGATGCTTTTTGCTCCGTAGTGAAGTCTTTTTTTTTGCTCCTCAGTGGTGCCTTTTTTACTCCTTAGTGGTGTCTTTTTTACTCCTTAGTGGTGTCTTTTTTGCTGCTCAGTGGTGCCATTTTTACTCCTTGGTGGTGTCTTTTTTACTCCTTAGTGGTGTCTTTTTTACTCCTTAGTGGTGTCTTTTTTGCTCCTCAGTGGTGTCTTTTTTACTCCTTGGTGGTGTTTTTTTTCTATGTCTGCTTATAACCTTTCAGGCGCAGGGATACATATATTGTAATCTCTAAGTGATCTGATGCAAAGATCAGAGAGAGAGAGAGAGAGAGAGAGAGAGAGAGAGAGGTGGAGATAACAAACCATTTGTGTTTTGAAGGAGAAAGAATTTGGTTCACAGGTTCGTCTGACTCTATATTCTCCATCTTTCAAGTTTTTTTTTAGACGCCTTATCTCAGCATTGCCACAGAATTAGTATTACATACACATAAGGAGTAATGCTGAATAGGAATTACGCAGAAAGAGAGAGAGAGAGAGAGAGGAACAAATTCAGGAACCCAAAATATTGGCGTTCCACAAATACCCGAGAAGAGAATGAAAAATCAGAAATGACACCATCAGGACAGAGTCTGGAGTAATACCAGTACTAAGCTTACCCAAATTGACAACAGAATAGGATTAAAGATCAACTTAGGAAAGAACTTAGGTTAATGAAGCAAAATGTGAACAACAGAAATATACTGAGAGTAGATAACAAGCTACTGGAGTAGGTCAACAAATTTGTATAACCTTGGCAGTAGAGTAGTAGAAGATAGACACAGGACAGAAGACTTACTAGAGCAAACCAGGCTTTGCAATGTTGGGGAATATATGGAGATCTAAAAAAGAACTGAGTATGAAGACGAAAATTAGGATATTTAAGAGTAATTTTCTAAGTGTACTACTCTATGGAAGTGAATGCTGGAAAATCACCAAAACCATAGAAAACAAGTTGAATTCTTTCCTTACTAAATGTTTACCAAGAATTAGAAGAATATTTTTACCAAACACCGTAAGAAATAGCATCTTGTTGGTAGAAATGCAGATGAAGCCACTAACAGCAATTATTGAGGGAAGACGCTGTCGATGGTTGGGATACGTGCTCCGGATGACTGATAACTCACTACCAAAAATAGCACTGAGATGGACACCACAGGGGAACAGAAGTAAGGGTAGACCAAAGGAGACATGGAGAAGAACAACAGAGATGATGTTGAGCAATAGAGTGCTCATCTAGGCAAGAGCGGAAAAAAAGGCACAGGACAGGCGTTTTTGGAAAATTCTTAAGGAAGCTCCATGTGCCCTGGGCACTTAAGGTTCAGAGAGAGAGAGAGAGAGAGAGAGAGAAAGAGAGATAAAAAGAGAGAGAATACCAGTACTACACCATGTCCAGAAACAGCAAATCAAATTGTTCGACCACGTTACACGCCTACTAACAGACGGTAGAGCACAGAAAATATTCAAGCTTAGATTCGTATGAAACAAAAGGAGAGGTCGCCCACGCAAGAGATGAGGAGAGAAACCTAATCCCTTTATTTGAAGCAAATGTCGAGCCCTTATCCAGAAGTCTATTTGTCCATTCACACATATAAGAGGAAGGCGAGAGAACAAGACTAGAGAGAGCCGTTTTACTGCCCTGTGATTGCTAGTCTGAGAATAAAGTTATCTCCCCTGGGATAAAAGTCACTGCTATCAGGACCAGGGAACCAAAGATGTTCAAGACCCTATCCGTTCTCTCCACTGGTGCTCCCAGTAGCAGGCTTAACGGAAAGATAGTAATTCTTAGTAAGTTTTCGTTATATAAGTTTTTCTCGGAATTTCTTTTACAATCTTCTCCTATGCGTAACGTTAAAAGTGTCTAGTTCAGTTCTCTTCACTTTACACTTGAAATGTATGGTTTATATGTCTTCATATACATGAGCTAATCTTCTTCTTCTTTCAATGTTCGCCCTCAAAAGGGCGTGCATTGTGTTGTGTCGCAGTTATGACTCTTTCGGCCCAACGCATCCGACTTTGGTTCAATGTATTTATGGGAACCGGGTTCACTTTCTCTTTGCAATCCCTCATTATTCTCCTGAATGTTTCCAAGGGGCGCAACTGGGAGGCAGATTAGGTTCTTGGCCGGCTAAGGTTCTGGTATCGTCTATCGTCTAAGATTTTGCTATCATCGGCAGCCAAACACTGGATGGAAATAACTGAAGATGTGATCGGAGCACTTATGGACTAATCGTCGGATGTTCTATGAGGTTGATCCATGGACTAACTGACTAAGTTTTGGCAACCCTGACGCAACCGGTCAACTTAAGGGTCTCTGCCCGACATCCACTCCAGTGTGAATAATGCATCCTCACCCATTTTATATTAAGTACCTGAGGACACATTAAACGTCATGATAATCTAGAGAAGACGGTCTTGGAAGGATACATAATGGGAAAAAGAAAGAGAGGAAGACCAAGGGGAAGACGGCTGCAAGACATCGTTGATGATCTGTAAATGGGTGCATCAGCGCGGGCCATCTTGCTCACAACCAAGAGGACTACAGTAGAGCTGTTAGGGAGGCAAAGTTCCGCAAGGGACATGCAAATGAATGAATGAATGAATGAATGAACCCGAGGAAATTAAGCTCCTCACCGCTGTATTTGTCTGTTCACATCTTCCAGGCATTCCCTAACCACGCTCTTAAGACCGCAGGGAAGGCAGCAGAGACAGGTAACAAAACATATACTCTGAGCGACAAGTTTGTGCCACGTCTATATAACAGGCTCGAGCATGTGTTTTCTTCATCATCTCAGCCTGTTTTTGGCTTTTTTTCTCTCTCATCCCATCTTCTCTGTATGTACTTGACGGGTCTCTGGGAGAGAAACTTTATGAACTATCAATAAGCCATACATCGCAATGAGAGATCTATGGCTTTGTGCTGACTGTTGTTGTAAATAACACTTCAAAGTTTCCGGGAACTGTGGTCATGAACCGGGTAATTTCCAAACAGACAGTTAAGTACATTCCAACCGTTTGGATCATTCTTTTATGTTTATTTTATTTTTTTCTTTCAGATTATAGGCTTGTCCGAGTGCCAGGGGCAGAGTCAAATAAACTATACTTTTTGTAAATACGTTATCCGATCCCTTGCGAAAGCATTGTAAAGCAAGGTACATTTATACTTCTGAGTTTTTAATATTTACGGGAGTGAAAGGTAAAGCTCCTTGTAAGGGGAGGTAAATATACTTAGCAGCTTTATCTCTGTGTATTTCCTCACTTTATCATACAACGCTGCTTCTCAGTACGTTTGTGATAAGTGATGTTTGGTTTCTCTGTGTAGATTAAACCTTATCGTAAGATATTGAACTGTGTGGTGGTGTTCTGTGTGTTTTTATGTCTCTGGTGGGTGGTATTTTTTTAAAGGGGTGGGGGGGGGGGAACCGAGATTTTAAATATGGAAATAGAAAAAGAAAGAAAGATGGTTTGAAAGAAAAACAGAAGAAAGAATACTTCTAATTTATTTATTTATTTATTTTTTGGAAACCGATAAAGCGTTTGAGACCGCCGTCTTCGAACTTATTCTTTTTTTTTCCTTCTCTTGAACTAACAATAATGTATTCATACTACAAAAACTTAATATTGAAGAAGGCTATATAGTAAAGAGGATTAAACAAAGAAAACTTAAATATTTTGGTGACATTAAACGTCACGATGATCTAGAGAAGACCGTCTGGGAAGGGTACATAATGGGAAAAAGAAAGAGAGGAAGACCAAGGCGAAGATGGCTGCAAGACATCGTTGATGATCCGCAGATGGATGCATCAGCGGCAGCATCTTGCTCACAACCGAGAGGCATTTGTTTCCTCGCAGATTTCTTTAGATTCATCTGTTTCTTTATTAAATGTGTTTAGATTCATCTGTTTCACTTCTGCATTTATTTAGATTCAAGTATTTCCTTCGTTGTTTGTTTAGATTATCTTGTTTCCTCCAGGATTTGTTTAGATTCTTTTGTTTCCTTCGGCACGTTTTTTTTTTTTTTAAAGAGTGACTTGTTCCCTCCAGCGTTTCTATAACATTCATCTGTTTCCTAGCACATTTCTTTACACTCCGCGTCCTTTCTTCAACACTGTTATTTTTAATTTCTTCACATCTTCGGGTGCAATTTGTCTTCGTTTTTCTTTAGTCATCCCTTTGAAGAAGCAACAATGACACTTCAGCAACGTAACAAAAAACCAGCTGACTGCAACAAAAAAAGACACTAATGGAAACAACACTTTGTGTTATTAACCGGTCGGTAACGCATTATGAAGAGGCTTTTTGCCGGCTGCGTCAAACAACTGGCAGTTTCCAGTGATATTTATGATCGCGTTCATAAAAATTGGACTTCAGAAGCAAGAATGAACAACTCATCATTATTACATGTTCATATTGGTCCTCAAGATATACAAATTGGTCTCTTCTTGTACAAATTATATATATATATATATATATATATATATATATATATAATGCGAGCCCTATGTGACGTTTAACGGCACGGGAAGGATATAAGATATAAGATAAGATATATATAATTCAAAAGTTATAAGCACAAAAACCAAATTAAGACTATTCAATTCAAATGTAATATCCACCCTCATTTATGCATGTGAAAGCTGGAAAACAACTAAACAAACAGAAAAGAAATTAGACTCTTTTGAAAACAAATGCCTAAGGAAAATACTCGGCATCAAGTGGAACGAATTCAAGAACAATGCAGAGATAAGACAGATGACTGAACAACAACCAGTCTCATGGGTGATAAGGAAAAGGAGATGGACGTATGTTGGTCACTTGATGAGAAGAAATGATCAGAGAATCCCAAAACAAGCTATCAAGTGGAACACAAAAGGCAAAAGAAAAAGAAGCAGACCGCGTGAAACTCTGAAGAGGACATTGTTAAGAGAGGCCAAATTAACAGGCATAAAATCCTTTGATGAGGTTGACAGACTCGCCGAAGACAGAAAAACTTCGCGAACTACTTTGCGAGCCGTATGTGACGTTTAACGGCACGGGAAGGATCTAAGATATAAGAAGATATATATGTGTGTGTGTGTGTGTGTGTGGTGTCTGTGTGTATTTGTTTTGTTAATATAGAGGTCATTGTATTTCAAAGGAAATATTCATTTCATTCATTCATTACAGATAGCGTAAGGGGCCATGCTTCTTACTCTTGACTCATTCTTGGCGTTTCCGATCTGTTCAGTCATGCGTGAACATATATATGTGTATATATATATATATATATATATATATATATATATATATATATATATATATTACATTACAGAAATCCCGAGACTGTGGATTTTTGTTCAAACTATGAAGCAGAAGTCAACGTCATAGAGACAATACCTGAACACTATTTTTTTTTTATATACAGAATCCCCCTCCCCATATAGACAAGAATTATGTCATCTTCACCGACGCTAAATCAGTGTTGAATGTACGTATTAGATCATTCAAACTGGTAAAACATGATACGCCTATCAGTAACACGTAAGATCAGCTAATTAATAGTAACACATAATATGAAACTAACGTTACAGTAAATATCAGGACACGTCAACATACAAGGAAACGGGAGGGACGATACACTAGCAACAAACACTGCTGGCGAGATTCTGACGTGCGTGGGGTGAAACTCCTCCCGGCCAATGAAGAAAATGCGAAAAGGGTTGCCGAACTGTGAAAAGGTAATTTAAAAGGATAAAGTGAAGTTTAATCGGTATGTACAGTAGTCTCACGACGAGAGCTGCTCATACCACGGCATCTCTGCTCTAGAGGTCGGCCACGTCCGATATACACCGATACTGGTAAAATATGCATAAACCGGCTTAACCCTAGGGTGAAACTTGATAACTACTCATGTCATGGTACCTCCACTCTAGAGGTCGAACACGTCCTAAACGCGTCCATACTGGGATAATATGCCTAAACCGGCTTAACCCAGGGATGAAACTTATTAGTGGCGAGGATTCGTCCTTCAGGACAAAAGCTCCGTCCAGGTCACAACTAGGAAAGGTAGCGGCCATGACCACAAAAGGCTGAAGTCGGAGACACTGGACCAGTGCAGTCTAGATAGGCAACTACCTCTCACTCGACGGGGATATATGCGTATCCTAATCACGCTGAGGTTTTCCGGTGAGAAAGTCCAATGCTGGACTAGATGGGCAAACACCTCTCACCCGGCGGGGATATACTGATATTCAGAACACGTCGAGGTTTTCCGGTGAGAAAGTCCAGCTCTAGATTAAACTGGTGCAACGAATACCACGGTGTCACGCAATCCCGCTTCTGAGACCCACCGAGAATACAGGACCATGATACTCTGAACCTCATGTGGTCCTCTCTGGGATCTCTTGTGGCCCTCACGGGGACCACAGAACCAATCAAGGACCACAGGAGTAAATTCAGTAGGATCACGGTGCGGTCCTGGTGGTAAAAGCGAACAACGAAGAAGAAGGAGAAGATTAGCAACAAAAGGCGCAACAGGGAATCGGCCTAATAATCCATCCTCAATACAAACAGTAAACTTATAAAAACTTTACTTTTACTTATGTACATGTCATAGACAGAATCGAAAGGGTTAGTCCCATCAGGGGTCACTACCGATTCTTCAACTCATCTGCCCATTTGATGAAGCTGGAGCCGCAACTTCACGCAAGGGTACCAACTGAATCTTGCAAAGAAAAAAAAAGAAGAAAGGCCCCGGCCCCCCCTAACGTTGCCTCTTCTTCACAGAGCCTGCAAATAAGACACTTCTTAGCAAAAGAAGTGTTGGTAATTTTCCACAAATATATAACATTAATATCTAACAATTGGCAATCAGGAAAATAAATCTTAGCGTTATGGTTGGCAAACGATAACCAATATGTTAGTGTGAGGGTTCGCAAACCAAAGCTACAGTGTTAGCGCTAGAGTTCGCAAACCACTGCAGACATGCTAGGGTTAGATTTGGCAAACCATAAATGACATTCTAGCGTCAGGGTTGGCAAACCATTAACTGACATGCGATGGTCAGGGTTGGCAAACCATAACTGACATTCTAGCGTCAGGGTTGGCAAACCATAACTGACATTCTAGCGTCAGGGTTGGCACACTATAGCTGACATCTTTAGCGTTAGCGTTCCGAAGCAATACCCGACATGTTAACGTGAGGGCTGGTAAACTATAACTCAACCAAGATCCCTGGACACCCTCCCTCGCCCCAGCCCGACCCACCTCTCCTCCGGTGGCACTCCCAGTAACAAGGCTAGCCTGGCTAGTGAGGTCATAGTCTCCTACACACCCTCCTCCTTACGCTCCACTTTCGAACTGAAAATAAGTAGCCGCCATAACCCGCTCCCAGTCCGACACGATAATGTGCCTCAACATCTTCACTATATCGGCTGTATCAGCTGGCAGTTCTAGTGAGGTGGTAGTAGTTGTAGTCAGTGTTCTGCAATTTTGCAATTTCTGCGCAAAAAAAGTTCAACCTGTGTGCACAAGCATTCTGAAAAATATTCTGTGTGCAAATATCCGCCATAAGTTCAAATTACAGAAAGTAGTTTAATCATATCCATACTACAAGAACTTAATATTGAAGAAGGTTGACTAGTAAAGAGGATTAAACAAAAAAAAAATATTTTGGACACATTAAACGTCATGATAATTTAGAGAAGACAGTCTTGGAAGGGTACATAATGAGAAAAAGAAAGAGAGGAAGACCAAAGAGAAGATGGCTGCAAGACATCGTTGATGATCTGAGAATGGACGCATCAGCAGCAGGGCATCTTGCTCACAACCGAGAGGCCTACAGGAGAGCTGTTAGGGAGGTAAACTTCCGCAAGGGGCAAGCAAATGACCGACTGAGTAGTAATAATAGTGATAGCAGCAGCAGAAGAAGAAGAATGAGAGGAGGAGGATGAAGAGGAAGAACCTGTCCCACTATTTGTCCTGTTTCGTAAAAAGGCTATTAATTTTTTTATTACTTCTGTACAAGCCAGGCTGGATAGCAAATATTAAAACTCTGTAGCCAACTGTTACATGTCATGAAATGACGTTTAGTCAAATGTGATTGACGTGATATTGACACAGACTTATATATCTCCTGTTTACAGGATTACACTAAGTTTAAGCACGCAGCACGGCAAACGTTTTCTTATTTTTTTTTTCTTCCATTCTTTGCCAGGGACAAGTTATCAAGGGGGAAAAACCTAACTTTATCTGTGCATTAACTTGATTTTACAGATATCTTCGTGACAAGCTGTGATGTCTTGATCTTTGCTTTATGATACACCAAGTTATCGTGTTCTTGGTAGATGAATTTGAGGACTGTTATAGAACTGATTCTAGTAAAATGGGGTATAATCAGAGGTGAATGATCTGGTTTTACACCTAATTATCTCCACCTTTTTTTCCCCCACAGATAACTTCCATTTACATTTAGTAATCAGAGAAAACCGTCTTGGAAGGGTACATATTGGGAAAAAGAAAGAGAGGAAGACCAAGGCGAAGATGGCTGCAAGACATCGTTGATGATCTGCAAATGGTTACACCAGCACCAGGCCATCTTGCTCACAACCGAGAGGCCTACAGGAGTGCTGTTAGGGAAGGCAAAGTTCCACAAGGGACATGCAAATGAATGAATCAGTCACCCGTACCTGACATGCCAGCATCAGGGTTAGAAATCATAGCTGACCAAGACCCTGTCCCAACTCTCTCATACAAAGATAGGAAAGAAGTTAATTAGTTAGCTAAGAAGGACCGTCATCCACGCGCTCTGGACCAGTCCATAGGTGCTCCGATCTCCTCTTCAATATCTTCTTCAGTGTTCAGTAACTCAATGATCCTCGCTCTTATATCGTCAGGGGCTGATCCTGAAACTGCGAACTGTTGTTTTTTGCAGCCGATGCAGTGAAGATGTTTATGCACAGCTTCGTGTCGGATTGGGAGCGGGTTACGTTTACTATTACTTTCATTCCTTGAGTGGCGCGAAAAAAGGCGGGGGGGGGGCGCTAAACCTTTTTTTTTTCTTTTAAAACAGACTCCACGCCCATGAGGGTCTATGACGATCCCTGCCCCGTAAGCCAGGATAGGCTTGTTGCTTGAGGGGGTATCAACGAATAGGTGGGGGCAGGGTCTTGGTCAGTTATGGTTCACCCACCCCTTGGCACTAGCAAGCTAGTTATGGATCGGTGACTGCCAAATAGGACAGCGCCCCTTAATCCTCATCCTCACGCCAGTTCCAAAATCATGAATCACTGAGAGTCGTACAAACTCCATAAAGTTTATCTATTTCCCTGGAAAGAAGAATCAAGAAGAAGAAGAAGAAGACATCCCAGTATAGAAACGAAACAGATAAATCTTTACAATTTCGGCTGTTTTAAGAAATATGAAAAGTATATTCTTTCGTTTCTTAAAAATATAGCACAAAAGTTGGAAATACTCCTTCCACTCTCACCCCGTAAATTTATGTGGCCACATTTCAGGGGAATTCCCGCTTTCTTAACACTTTCTCTCCCGACGTACAAATTTATTCCGACAAGCTAACGAATTGGGAAATCCCGCATAAATGTCAGATACCAGAGACGTGAGATTTTGTGGCCTGTCCCACGGGTTGTCGGCCTTGTCCTTCCGCTCGCCGTCCCTCCCTCTCTCACCGCTTTA
Source organism: Achatina immaculata (assembly GCA_009760885.1). Lineage (NCBI taxonomy): Eukaryota > Metazoa > Mollusca > Gastropoda > Stylommatophora > Achatinidae > Lissachatina > Lissachatina immaculata. The sequence goes on from CM019715.1 coordinate 11,157,101, forward strand.
ATGATCGTGGGTCCGTGTGCGTTTGCCACGTGGTTTAACACACTTGTGATGGTGTCTTTCGGAGTTGAGTTTAAAGGTGAGACTCGACATTTGCATCATCATCAGGAGCATGTGGCCCCGGGGGGGGGGGGGGATGAAAAGAGGGGGTGGGGTCATGTCTTTGAGAAGAGATAGGAAAATTTATTTTAAAAAAAAGGACGTTGCAGATTACGGGGGACGAAAAGACAGTGTTGCTGTCCACGTTATCCTCCAGCATACCGAAAGGTTAAGGAAGATAAGGGCAATAACGCCATATGCCCGAGGAGTCTCCATGGGCCATGGTGTAACAGGATTACGTTATATTAGTGCTGGAGGACAGTTTGGAGGAGAGGAATCCGTCTGGTAACAGAAGTCAGTTGTGGTAGTTTTAACAAACAGGTGGATGATTACCTACAAATCATGTCTCGGAAGTGGAGGTGGATTGGCCACACTCTGAGAAAACCCGACACCAGCATAGCAAGACAGGCACTGATATATAATCCTCAAGAAAACAGAAAACGAGGAAGACCTGGACTTAATCGGAGAAGAGAAATTATGACAGTGCTCAGAGACACGGGATGCACATGGTAGGAAGCAGAGAACAATTCCAAGAACAGGGATGACTGGAGAGACTTTATCGGTGGCCTATGCTCTCAAGGGAGTGAAAGGCGATGATGATGATGATAAATTTTATCATAAGGATAGCTTTCAATAAACACGTAAAATGGCTTTTAACAAACACGTACAATAGCTTTTAATAAGCATGTAAAATAGCATGTTAAAAAACAAGTAAATAAACATCAAAGTCGAAATAACACTTAGCAGTCGTAGTACGGGATCAGTTGATTACTACCATCTGTTTGTTTGGACCTCCTTGGCCCATATCAATCGGGCGTTGGTCGTCAATGATCATCTATTCTTTTGCTTTTTTTTCCTATTGTATAAGGTGTGTGCTGGACCGTGCTCTATGTCACTCTTTTAGTCCGTTAAGTATCTTGCCTTTTTGTCTTCCTCTGTTCCTTCAGTGTTCCTGTTCTCTCAAGGTGTTCCAGTTTGCCTCTTCTCAAAACATTGTTTGGACTATTTGCTGCTTGTCATGCAATGTTAAAATTCTCAAAGGCCGACATGCGGACGTTTGTGGTGAAAGCAGTTCGACAATTAGTACTTCTATTATAATCTTCTTCTTCTTCTTCTTCTCCTCCTTCTTCTTCTTCCTCTTCGCCATTCGCTTAGACATCGACACCAATCTCTCTCACAAATGCGACAGCTCGTCTCAGGTTTTCAGCATCAGTTTAAAGCTCTTCTTGTAAAAGGCCAGGGGTCTGATCATGATCGTTGTCTGAGTAGGCTGGGTAGCTGGCAACTCTTGGAAATTTCGTCTTAAGAAGAACATTGCTGGCACATGCACCGTCTTGTTTTTTCTTCTTTTCTTCTTCTTTCAGTGATGAGCAACTGCACGCAAAGCATTGACAGCGTGTGGTCATAGTGTCTCATTCTGTGGATTCTTCTAAATGGATTACAGATCCAACATCCGGGGTTTTATAAATTAAAAAAAAAAAACAATACTAGGGTTTAAAGTGTCTCCGACGATTCTGAGCTTCCAAGGAAGGGTTAAATTTGAAACTGAGACCCCAAATCCGCAAAAGAACGCTGTCCGTGAGAAATCTGTTAAATCCCATCCGTTCCGCAATCTGCTCTTTCGGCGGGAACTAAAGCACGTAATATCTGTCTAATTATAGGTTCCAGGGGAACCAAAAAAAATCCAGAAATGTCTAGCATAACGTTATCTTCTCGTGCGGAGTGGAGGCCCGTGTCTCGTGGTGTCGCCCACGCAACGCGGTAGATTGTTCTTCCTTTAGTCCGTTGTCTATGGGTTAATCTCTGTCCGTTAGCTGATCGTGCAGTTTAAGATAGCCTAATTCGATCAGAGCTATTGTGCAAGCTTTGATCTTCCCCCCCCCCCCCCCCCCCCACCCATTTTTAGCTTCTACTGTTTTTGTTTTGTTTTTTTTTTGAGCACTGAATCCTCTTTTTTTTTTTCGTGTAATATTCACTTTCGGGCAAATCTGACACTTAAAACGTGCAATTTCTTTCTCTGTTCCTCTTTAACTCTTTGGGTACTTTGAAACAAAAGGGACAGGAGGGAAAAAAAGAGGAAAAAAAAAACAATTATATCCGAGAATGAGTCCCTGCATATGATTACCCTTCTCATAACGAACACGTGTCCCGTCTGCGAGCAGCCCAGGCGCAAACATTGAACCCAACCAAATAAAATGCTATTAACATCGGCAAGGACGACGTTTCAATTTTTAGGTCATCCCTGGGAGGCGAAAGATTTGACAAATGGTCGAGAGAGAGAGAGAGAGAGAGCGTTAGATTTGATAGCCCGCAATTTTCGTCCTTAGTGGAAATAGTAAAACTGGGTGTTTAGTTTTCGGTTTCTTGTAGGGAGAAAACGATTTTTTGTTGTTGTTTTAATATATAAGCTAATATGCCTGCCATTATTAATCGATCATTGAGTTTTTCTTCTTCTTCTTCTTCTTCTTCTTCCGCAACTGCGACGTGGTGTTCGTCCCACCCGATGCGGTGAAGATGTTGAGAAACAGCATTGTATCGGATTGGAAGCGGGTTATAAACGTCAAACAGGAGAGGGTGTGGAATACTTCTTTAGCAGACTCCACCACCTTGAGGACTATAGCGGTCCCTGACTCCTCAGCCAGGCTAGGTCTGTTACGAGGGGTAGCGTTGTGGTGGGACCGGGTCTTGGTTAGCTATGATTCGTCAGTCCTGAGACTAGATTGTCAGGTATGAGTCGCTGACTGACAAATCGCTCCCACATTTAAGAAACAAAGGAGCTTACACGATTATTTCAGGTCCTGCTGTTTTGATATAGTGCTCCTATTGTTGTTTCTGTTTAGCTTTCTGCACTGTTTATTACTGTTTCTCTCATGTGTTTCTATGTATTTACATAACCGCTTCTGTCTTTCTCCTGTAAAAAGTTTCGATTACAACTGTTAACGGATCCTGAGTGGCCAAGTGGTTAGAGCAGTACCCTCTCATGGCGAAGATCAATAGTTCAAATCCAATCCTAGACGCCACAGCTCCAAGCTGTATTACTTGGGGGAAGGGGGGGGGGTTGTTCTGAAGCTAGAGGAAGAAGAAAGACATGATGCTGACCTTATCACCCTCTAGTGGATGTGACGTGGCACAGTGGTACGCCAGGAGAGAGCTAGTGAATGTGTCATGACACAGTTGTACGCCAGGAGCGAGCTAGTGGGTGTGCCATGGCACGGTTGTATGCCAGGAGAAGGTTAGCTGGTGTGCCGTGGCACAGTGCTACGCCAGGAAAGAGCTAGTTTTGTGTGCCGTCAAAGTTTTAGAGTAAAAAATAATTTTGACCACATTACCGCGCGTTCGTTGAGTATTTATGTAACAAATACCCTCCAGGGTAGAGTACCCCACAGCATTTTTCTAAGCCTCGAAATGTGCTAGTTTCTATCAGCTCTGATGGTGGCTATTTACTGTGCCATCGTGTTAGACTGTCCATGCTTTTTTTCCTGGTCTTTCACTGCCTCTTTTCTCATTTATCTTTCCTGTTGTTATGTCTTCAAGCCCTTCCTTTATCATTGTATATCAAATAAATAATGAATGTAGTGCTGTTATGGATCTAATTAGGTTATTTTTTACATTTGCTTTTTGTCAGAAATGTCTTGTTTATCATCTTAGCTGTCCATGGTATTCTTAACAATTATTTCATGCTTACTAAGTTTATACCTAAATTTTTAACTCATTCACTTCAAAACAACGCTGGCAGGACTGCACGTCTATATATACCTTGCACGTCTACGCGAGTCATTGCTGATGGCGATATTTAGACAGTCTAAATAGAAATGAAGAAACGCATATTTCTAATCTAGCCTTACATTATAAGAGTTAACTCCATTTCAGCTTCACTCTACCAAAGTTTCTCGTCAAAATTTATTCTAGTAGATCAAGGGAATTAATCCGGGTGTGACAAGAGTTAAAGACGAGACGTTAAGCAGTACTGTAAAATGTACGAGAAATACTTGCTGTAAAATACTGAAGCTAGTCCCCCCCCCCCCCCCCGGGGAACAGCTGTGTTAAGAATACACTTATCTTAACATAGTTTTTGTGAGACAGGGAACATAGATCTGTTTGTTTAAAAACTCTGACCTACTTCTGTAGCCCAGAAACCTGTAGCAGTCAACACTAATAGTAATTGTTATTTTTATAAAATATAATGTCAGGTTGGTGGACAGATGGGGACATGGAAATCGCTGGCCGGGATGAGGAAATTCTGGTGTGAAACCAATGAATCCAGGACGTGACAAGCTTATGGGTCTTTATAACACTAGCTATCAGAATGATGTAAACAAAACAGAGCCAACAGACTATGGATGGCTGGGAATGGATATCGTTGAAGCACTCATCAGATTCCTCATCCCAATGTCGGAGCGTCTCTTTGGAACTGTCTCAGAACCATCTGACGTGGAGAAGGGGCTTCAGTACAGGCACCAGAGGCTGGAAAACAAAGTTTTGGCCAGGTCAGCCTACACCACTGTCTTCATGGCAGTCCGAGCAAGACCACAGTCTGCACTAGCAAGGAAAGGTGCTGAAGTCGGAGGTACCCAGCCGAAAGGGGCATTGCAAAAATCAGGATACCACGCGTCATCGCAAATGTGTGCACAAAGAAGAAGACGAAGAACTGAAGCTAGTGGAGACCAATTTGAGCAATTATATATATATATATATATGTTATGTCTCTCTCTCCCTATCTCTCTCTCTCTCTCTCTCTCTCTGAACCTTAAGTGCCCAAGCCACGTGAGGCTTTCGCAAGGGTTATCCACAGATACCTGTTCTTTGCCTTTTTTCTCTCTCTCTCTCTCTGCTCTTAAAGTTCGCCACATTCATACAGACAGAGATGGAAAACAACATAAAAAAAATATTACATATTACATATAAAAGAAATTGGTGTCACCAAGTGGAGAGAGAAGATTAGTAATAGAGAGGAATGGAGGCGAACTTTTGTCTGCAGCAATGAGCCTTAATGGCATCGGAAAGCTGAAAAAGAAGAAGATATTCATACAGACTGAAGGCGCCCCCGAACCCAAGCACCCACCTGTAGAAATGGGTACTGGGTTTATTCTGGAGCTAGAGAATGAAAGATGGTCAGACACGGTGCTGAGTTCAAAGGTTAAAAATCAGACTCCGACGTCATTGCAATCAGGACAGCCCTATATATGCCCCGCCGCATGCCGCAGCATCCATCCAAGAATATTCTTGCTAATAGTCCCCATCAAGTGTTGAAGTAACAGGACACAGTTTTGCAGGATTAGACCTCGGAAAAAAAATGGTAGACACAACACTTTTAGAGAGAAAAAAAAAATCCACAAGATTCCTCGGAATCGAACCCCTTGTCCTTCGCCATGAGAGACCAGTGATGGCAGGGTAGTCACTGTGTTTAAATGTGACTTGACATACACAAGCTGGCAGGTGAGACCCTGTTGAGTTATCCACGTTCGGTTACGTCCCATAAGCCCCGTCTCCGATGGAGATTTTTGAAGTATGTTATAATATTAATGGCAAAGGAGATACACGAATGGACTTTATGTAGGGCATGACCGTAACAAGGACAGTATAGAAATGAAAGAAACTTCTTCTTCTTCTTCTTCTATGTCCCAGGAGCTGGGAGCTTGAAGTACCCTTTTGCTGTCAAGCCTTTATTACAGAAAAAAAAACCACTGTCTCATTTCATTTATCTATCTATCTATCTATCTATCTATCTATCTATCTATCTATCTATCTATCTATCTATCTATCTATCTATCTATCTATCTATCTATCTATCTATCTATCTATCTATCTATCTATCTATCTATCTATCTATCATCTGTCTAATCTCCATTTGTTTCTTCTAAATTCCCTTAAATCTTCTTCCATGTTGTCTCAGCTATCTTTATCGAGCTCTTCCTCCATGGTCTTTTGCTCCAGACTGTCTCCCTGTATTGACAAGAGTCTGCTCAGGTGTGTCCTCTTCCAGCATGACCCGGTCCTCGTAATCTGTAGAGCTCGTGTTAGGAATTATTAGTACTTCTTTATACATACTCTGGATTTATTATATCTTGATTATGAATCTCCACATTATTTTATTATATTCTCTGATTGAGCAAAATTTCTTCTGAAGCAATGCTTCTTAATATGGCGCCCACGGATCCCCAGAGAGTCCACGAAAGGACGTCTAGGGTTCCTCGGATCAGTCAGTCACTTGCATGTCCCTTGCGGAACTTTGCCTCCCTAACAGCTCTCTCGGTTGTAAGCAAGATGCCCTGCTGCCGATGCATCCATTTCCAGATCATCAACGATGTCATTCAGCCATCTTCGTCTTGGTCTTCCTCTCTCTCTCTTTTTTTTTTACCCATTATATATCCTTCCAAAAGTGTCTTATCTAAATTCTCATACTAAGTTCTTGTACTACGGATATATTTGTTCTTTTTTGTGTCCATGATATTTGAAGGATTCGTCTGTAGCATTTACATTCAAAGGCATTTATGTGTTTCTCTGCTGCTTTAAGTATCCAGTTCTCACAGGCATATGTTGCGACGGGAAAGATGCATCCCCATAAACATTTTATTTTTGTAGTTCTGTCTGTTCCCTCTCCACAGCTTCTTTAGTTGTTTTATATTTTGAAGAGCAATAGATGTCTTCCTTTTAATATCCCTCATTGTATCTCCATTATTAGTTAGTAATAGCTAGTGAAAGAATCCTCAAGAACGTATATCAGCAAAGTATTCTACCACATTTAGAATATGGCTCAACATCTTGGTGCACAGCATCAAACACTACGCTGCATAATCTAGGCAAAGTTCAAAATCAGTCACTACGGATTGTCACAGGTGCCATGAGGTCCACACCAATAGTAGAAATGCAGAAAATAGTTGGTGTTCAACCGCTAAAGGAACGTAGAGACACAAAGGTCATGACCATGGGAGAAAAATTCCTTAGCTCTGTAAGCCATCCCCTGAAGGAGAGATTCAGTAACTTGGCATTAGGACGGCTTAAAAGAAGCAGCTTCATTCATCAGGCCAAGCGTATGCGTAAGCTGATACCTGACCTTCCAACTGTAGTCACTCCATTATCATCTGTACCAGAGCATACACCATGGAAAGAAGCAGATTATACACAAATAACTATTCAGACTGAAGTGAAAGGTGTGCAGAATGGTGAGATGCAGAGCAGTCTTGTAAGATCAATAGCCACACTTAGTGTTCTAGATGACAAATATCCATGTGACACCTGGATACGTGTGTATACAGATGGATCTGCACATAATGCCATAAAAAATGGTGGGGCAGGAGCATATATTGAATATCCAAACAACACCATTGACAAGATTTCCATATCCACTGGTAAATACTGCAACAACTTTGATGCAGAAGTTAGGGCAATTATTGCTGCAGTTGAAAAACTATCAGACTCCAGAATTGATACATGTCCTGTAGTAATTCTCACAGATGCAAGATCAGTACTGGAGGCTCTTCAGTGCAACAAACTACCAGACCTTAAGGATGCCTTGTCAAAAATTGGCTTACAACATGGAGTCACTTTGCAGTGGATTCCCTCCCACTGTGGGATACCAGGCAATGAGAAAGCTGACCATCTGGCCAAAGAGGGCACTGAAATGGAGCAACCAGACATACCAGTCACCTATAATCAGAAGAAAAACATGATAAAAACCTACAGGAAGCCACAAACACCACCACATGATGACTATCACATGCTAAACAGAAAGGAACAAGTCACCATCTTCCGTCTCCGAACAGGACACAGCCGACTCCGAAGTCATATGTATACAAAGTTTAAGGTTGGTACTACTAATCTATGTACATGTGCCCAGGTGCCCCAAACCGTGGAACATATCCTCCAGAACTGCATCAACTACGAGACACTGAGAAATAATTACTGGCCCAGTGAAACCACTAAAGAAGATAAGCTCTACGGTTCCATACATGAGTTACAAAAAACAGTGAAATTTATCCAAGAGACAGGACTGCGGATATAGACAGACAGTGCGAACGAAGAAGAAGAAGTTAGTAATAATCCAAGATATTCAAAACTTTCCATCTCTTCCAATTTTTCTCACTGATATATATTTCATCTGCCTTGTTTGTTTTTGTTAGTTGCCATTAATTTAGTTTTCTTCACATTAAGATAGAGGTTTTGCTCTTCGCTGTTCTTACGGACTGGCATAATTAGTTTTTCCATTCTTTTTTTTTTGTGGTTTGGACAGTAACACTGTGTCATCAGCATACCTAATTTAAGGTATTTCATAACATCCAATTGTTATGGCATCGTAATATTCTTTGTCTACATCTTCTCTAACATTCCTCATTATATTTTCAGTAAATAAGTTAAATACGTAAGGCGACAGTATGCAACACTGACGGACACCTTGTTTTATAAATGGATGACATTAGCAAATAATCGACGTCATGGTAAAAACATGATTAGACAAGGGAATGATAGTACGGCCGCGGTCTCCCTTTGCCATCCCCAGGTTTGTATACGGTTTTCTCCGCTACCCTTTGCCTAAAGAGATTTCCCACGCAAAACAGCAAGGTACCTGTTTTGGTCGTCTCTTCCTTGTATCCTTTATCTGGGGCACAGACCATCAGCAAGGGCTCTCCACCTGTTTCTATCCTGGGATTTTTCTTCTAACCGGCTCCAGATGTAGTCGATCTTCTTTATCTCTCTCCAAGACTCTTTCACGCCAGGTTTTTCTAGGCCTTCCTTGTTTCCTCTTTCCCTTGGGATTCCAGTTGAGAGCTTGTGTGGTTATGTTTGTGGTAGGCTTTCGAAGTGTACGGCCTGTCCATCTGCAGCGTCTGCAGCAATTTATTCATATATTGGCAGCTAAGCTCTGTATCTAGAGACCGCTCCACCATCCACCACCGGGTGGACACAAGTGCCACCCTCCTCGCAGGTATATATTGGCCTGGATTTTTTTTTAATTAAAAAAAAACATTTGGTTTCTATTTATTGCTTTATTTTTAACAATGACGGCTCCACATCCGTTCTTGGGCTGGAAATTGGGTCCACTTCCAAGAAAAGGGCTTAGAAACACTGCTTTAACAATTCCGCTTAGTACATTATATTTACACTACATTATGTTTGTTAATACTTATTATAAAATTAACAAGTGTGTGTATTTAGCTTTATGTTTTGTTCAATCAAGTGATAATGAATGTTTCATTTCTTTTTCTTTTAGGTCCAAATTCCAATCAAAGACGACGTGGCAGACAGACCTACACGAGGTTTCAAACCCTAGAACTAGAGAAGGAGTTTAAATTCAACCGCTATCTGACTCGTCGCCGTCGGATAGAGCTGTCACACATGCTCTGTCTGACAGAGAGGCAAATCAAAATCTGGTTTCAGAACCGCCGAATGAAGGAGAAGAAGGAACTCCAAGCAATCAAAGAACTAAACGAACAAAGCCGGAGTCACGACAAATCAGTTCAACAGCAAACATCGTCATCGTCGTCATCATCATCATGCGCGGGTAAGACTGACGAGAAGATCATGAGCACGTCGTCATCACAAAACGCTTTGGAGTCTCCGAACAGTTCGGGCTCTGAACATAGCTGAGCTGATGCTTTTGCTTTTTGTGTCATCTTCTGAATCATTTAACAATTTTTTTATATATATACTTTTCTTTGAAAACAACAATACTTTTACATTGTTACAGTATAGCTTGTGCTCGTTTCCTCCCCAGTAATCACTGACCTTTTCATCTGTGTTCACAGATCACTGGAAGGTAGTTTCTTAAATCTTATTTGTTTTTTCGTTTGTTTTTTTTTTAACTCTGATATAAACGAGAATGGTTTCACGCCTTGTCCATCAAGGTTTTTCAGTTTGTGTTAGGTACTCGAACCTCAGCTATCAATATCGTTCAGTCTGTTTCTGGAAGCTGTTGGAACTTCGGGTATGGACGTTCTTCCGCTGGTGTCGTCGTTCGAACCTCGACTATCAACATTGATCAGTCCACGTTTGAAAAGGGGATCCGAACTTCGGACATCTGAATTGTTTAGTCCGTATTAACCGTTCGAACCTCGACTATTAACAGTGTTCAGCCCCTAGTTTGGATCATTTCGAACCTCGACTATTAACAGTGTTCAGCCCCTAGTTTGGATCATTTCGAACCTCGACCATTAACAGTGTTCAGATCGTGGGTCGGGTCCAGCTGAACCACGACTATTGTTATTTTTCAGAGTTGGGAAGCCGGCAAAGAACAAAAGTTGAGAAATATCCGACACCACATTTGAAGTCCGGAGCAGAATTCATACAACAGAAGTAATTGGTGAAATATGTATGTGTAATCAGTGAATCCAGTATGTGTAATCAGTGAACCCAGTATGTGTAATCAGTGAACCCAGTATGTGTAATCAGTGGAACAAGCATGCTGAATCAGTGATTCCAATAAGTGTAACTGCGAAGCCAGCTTGTGAAACTCAAGTAGAACTCGTTCAAAGCTTTCTATGCCCCCCCCCCCCCACCACGGCCCTCCCAAATGTCGTGTGCCACAAAGAAGACGTTGTGATGATGATAGCGATGATGATACTGATGATATGGTAGTGATAATGATGATAATGAATGACGATGCGCTCCTATCGTATAATTTTCTTACAACTTTCCATCACCTACTATTATTAGTTAGATTTAGTGACACAGTATTTTCGAGTGCATAAATTAAAATGTAACAATTTTAATCATGAATATTTTTTTTTATCACACAATAGGTACAGATATAGTATTTTATAAATTTTGTTTATAAAAAGTAAGTGAGAATAATAAATGCAGCAGAAATGTGGATCTACAGGAAAGCAGGTCATATACCCCGGAAAATAAAAAATACAAGTATTAGAACTTCTAAAGTGCAATATGAACTTCTTAAAAGAAAAAATAAGTATAAAAATATCGAAATACATCGGACACGTCGAAAGACAAGATAAAATACCGAAGACCCAACTAGAAGGAAAGGCTGAAGGAAAACGAGTCAGAGGTAGACAGATGTAGATGGAAAGATAGCACATGAGAGAGGGCAGGATACAGGTCTGGCTAAGTGCACAATCGAGAGGCGAGGGAGAGCAGATGCTGGAGATTCGTTACGGCCAATATTTTTACAGAAAACGGCACATGATGATGATGATGATGATTTTATCACAGTTTCGCATGTCTTTATAGCCAACAAACACTGACCACAACAGGAATCAAAAGAACGCAGAATCTACTGCCCACCAGTTTACAATTAACCACAGAAAAACATAATAACCATCATTCATACCGGACTAATCTCTCTTACGTAAAAAAATTATTGACAGAGAAGATATAAATCATTAAACCGATAATATTTTAGTTTCCTTATCATTTTATTTAAAGTTCCCAGAATTAAAGAACATTTATATTATACGTATATTAGAAAAGGATTCTAATACCCCATTTCACGAAATTACTATAACATTATTCTTCGTTCTGATACATATATATATATATATATAATCTGCAGGGTGTTTTTAAAGTCTCACTACACTGTCCATGAAAAAAAAATAATTGAAAAGTGAAGCAAATGAGGTCATCACAAAATGTGCTTTTAAAAAGTCATTTAATTAGTTACAATAGCGACTGCAATGATACAACGCTGTTTTGGGTTAGCTGGAATGTACCATTGAAATATTCATTATAACAGGTGTTGGAAATGTCCACCACGGGCTTCAAGACATGACTGTACACGTCTCTTCATACTGTTAAATACCTTGTACAACGTGTCTGTTGTTATTTCTTGAATGGTATTTCTGATTGCTTCTTTCAGGTCCTCAATTGTTTATACAATATTTTTGTAAACATTTCCTTTCAAGAAAACTCCCATAGATAATAATCTAATGGATTTAGATCTGGAGAGCGAGCAGGCCAAATTCCATGAGATATGCGATTTGCGAAAATTTCTTTAAAAAAAAAGTGTGTTGCTCTATCTTTGTGTGCAGTTGCACCATCTTGCTGGAATCACGCTTCTTCAATTTCACGTTCATTCTAAAAAAGGTTCCAGAATGCCAGTACGGTACCAATCGGGATTTATAGTGTTGTTGAAGAAAACTGGTCAAATTAAACGTTTTCGACTGACGGCACACCATACCCCAGTTTTCGCATCGTGTAGCAGCGCTTCATGAAATGCATTGGGATTAACACTGCTCCAAATACGATTATTTTGGCTATTAACGTATCCAGATAGATGAAACCATGCCTCATCAGAGAAGAATGTTAAATCGAGAATTGACTCGTCTTCTTCAGCTAAAAATGCTTGAAACCACGTGGAGTAATTGACTCTGGATTGATTGTCACACTCTTTTAGTTCAGACACAACAGAAATTTTGTATGGATGAAAATTTAACCGATGTTTAAGAATTGTGTGCACTGTGCTCAGTGATACGTTCACTTCTTTCGGCATTTTCCTCAACGACTTGCATGGACTTTTCAGGATTCTGTCTTGGATATCTAGACATTTTTCTTCAGACACAGCAGGCCTACCAGATCGTGGAGCATCTTCCAGAGTTCCCGTATCACGAAACTTATTCAACAAATTTCTAACCGTAGTGCGATGAGGAGGTTGTTTATCAGGAAATTTTGCTATAAATCTTTGAACGACCATCCACGTGTATCGACCGCCATTTCGAAACACTTGTTCAACCAAAAAAATAATTCTTTCTTCCGTTGATAACACCATTCTATTTTAAGTGCAAAAAATTACTCCAGCAGATGGCAAACTTTCACTGCATTTTTCTTCACGATTGACTGTGCAGCACATTTTTTATGACATCATTTTCTTCATTTTTACATAGAAAGTATAGTGAGACTTATAAAACACCATATATATATATATATATATATATATATATAAGAATGTACCAATATTTTGTACACTTGAGTTCCCACAAACCATTGTGAATTGTCATGAGCCAATGTAACATATCCTTTCTGCAGTCGACTGTGAATATCTATTGATATCTCTGCGCGCTGGGATTATTTCGTTAAGCGCAACATATGCTTATCCACGGGGCCCAAAGTCAATCCGTTGCCCGCAGTTTTTCCTCAAGAGCCTGGTACGCCTCATTGAAACTTAATTGGATTTCCTGATCAACAACCAGGATTATCCCTCCTGTCACGAACGCGACACTGATTAAATAACAGACCAAACATTCAGGAGGTCTACCAGCACCAGCTCGAGGTCCCACATTACTATCCTCAGCCGACAAAGGATCGGACGGGTCCCTTTTCTCAGATGTAATTTGCATGTAGATGCTTTATTAAGAATAAAACGATGAGTGGAAAGGTAACTTGAATACATTTTTTTGGGTAAAACTGGAAAAGGGGTGGGGGGGGGGGGTAGGGGAAGGGGGAGAGATAAGAGAAGAAACGAAACAAAAATCAAGCTGTGATTATTATAAAATGACGGGATAAGAAATAAAAATATGATTATTAGTCGAGTTGTTTCGGGCCTTGTGATGCACCTCCTTCATTGCGAGCATCACGCTAGCTGTATCGACAGCAGAAAAAAAAAAACAGCAACACCAGAAACTACATCTATAATTAGCTACTGTTACTATATAGTTAAATAATCCCTTCCCTCCCCGACTCCCCCACCCCTCATTACAGAAATATGAAAATAATAATCCAGTCCAAATATATATATATATATATATATATATATATATAATATATATATATATATATATATTATATATATATATACAGCTGTCACGTTTTAAATCGCTCCGTACCCCTCCAAAAAAAAAAAAAAATCTGTCACAGCTCTATCTTTATCGATGTGATGATACTCGCTTCACACAACCTCCTCATCACAACATCATCTACCAGGTTAGTTACGTTTGGAAGTGTGTGGGCAGTTCTAGACTGACGCACTGTTTGTCTGAAAAGAGTATATGCACATACAAATAACAACAAACGATAACTAAACAATGTTAATTATTAATATCGGTTGGACTATTTTAATTATTTTGGATTTTATAATAACCCTCTTTCTCATTAGAAAAGCGGTTCATACAATTCATTAGAACAACAGTTCTCAGACTTTTTATCATTAGAAGAGCGATTACTAATTTTTTTTCCCTCATTAGAATAGTTGTTTTCAATTTTTTTTTTCGAGGAGTCAAATCAGTGTGGCCACGAAGATTTTGCGATTCGTATGCAAAATTTAGAACCCATGCACAACTATATCCTCTAATGAAAAAAAAATGGTGCTTAAGTTCTCATCGTAAGGTCAACTTATAAAGTATAATTCAGTGGTTCCAAACTTCATTTTGGTGCCACCCTGGGTAAGAAATGATAGGTGACATATACCTATGGAAAAAGATGTTTAAAAATATTAAAATTGAACCCCCCAAAATTAATTAATATTATTTCAAATCCTTTAGCACGACGTAAATTTTGGTATTATTAAAAAAATAATTATGAATGTAATATTCATATCATCATCACTTCTTAATTCGCTCCCTACCCCTCCAAACTAAATAAATCTGTTACAGTTCAGTCTCTTTCGATGTGATACTCTCTTCACACAATCTCCTCACAGCATCGTCTGAAACTTCATAATAATCAAACATTTATCATAATAACTTCTCGCAACCCAACCTTAGCCATCGAGCGACTCTACTTTGAATCATGACCTGAGGATGGGAATCACTAATATAAGGCTGTCATTTCTGTTTTTTAAAAATGTAAAGAAATCGGGAAAACAAACTCATGTAACGCTGCCACATTCTTCTTTGGCGCTAATATAGCATAGAGTAACACCAGGAAACTGGAAACATGAATGTTTTTATTTATTTATTTGCCCTGCGTATAAAATTTCGTGGGTCGCATTACCGCGTAGCTTAGAGGGAACATTGTAAGGCACCCTTGTCTTTAGGCCACAATCTTATCCCCCCCCCCCCCGCAAAACCCCTCTATTACCTTATTTCTTATGCCTACAATCGATCAGCCTCGCTCAGCGCCTTCCTAAACACTCCAGAAACCAACTCTTTAGAATATTTGCATACATATTTAATGAACACCCCCCCTACCCCCCGAGCAAGACACCAGTCTGCCTCTCAGTGGTATCTCTGGATGCAGACTGAGCGAAAAAGGATCTGAGTAGGAAAGCGAACCTTATCTTTAAAAAAAAATACTCAGAGCCGAAGCCTGATGTGCAGGGTCGCAAGACGTGTAACGGTGACTGAAGGTAACCAACCTCCTTGTGAAGATGAACGAAGAAGTATAGTAATATTCGCTATACTTCTTCCACCAGTCATTTGCGTATTTTTTTTTAAAATCACGCTGACTGAGAGGAAATCACCTCAGCTTTTTCTTTTTTTCCATAAATCGTAGTCAGGAGAATCTTATAAGAATCAACGGTTTGCTGGTGTTTTCTCTGGCATGTCTGTTACCACGGTGACGTCTGCTAAATTGCATAATCAGTGCCCGTGACATTCATACACATCGGCCGAAAACTCTACACATCCAAGTAAACAGGCAGGAGTAAACACGGGCTGCAGCTAGCACACGGACGAACACACACGAGTAAACACAGCAGCGGGTATATCTAAACGGTCTATCCGCTGCTTAAGACAAGAAACTAATTTACTTCTGTATCTTTCGGCCCGATACCTGAACAGAGATGGGTCGTGAAGATGCCAATGCTTAGCTGCAGGCGCGACTAGTTTAGCAAGAACATAAACATGGGGAGTCGCAGAGAAGCCAGAGTTATGTCCCCACCAGGGGGCGCAGATGTAGATTCAAAAATGGCGGTTCTGTTACTTGTCAGCCCGGGTCTGATCTCGGCTTTGTCGGGGGCTATTCCAACAAATAGTTCTGCTTCCGGTGCCCTTCTTAATTACTGGAAAGGCTAAATCTTTCGTAGATTACAAACATCGATGCTGGCATATTTATTAAAAAGGATCTCCCCCATCCTTACTAGATTTTGATAACCTTTCTGTCAATCATATTTCTTGAGAACTGACACGATGGTATTGACCTAATGTTGTTATTGCTGAATCACATTGACCAATTCCTTGCATTTGCCAGAATATAGATCTTCAAGTGTAAATAAAATGCATAAAAAAGTATGAGAGAATTAAAAAAAAACTTAAAAATAACTTAAGCTTTGACAATCAAACTCTCATCCGCATTTTCAACAATGTCTAAAGATACTCTTTTTTTCCATCGCCTCCTCCTCTCTCTTCCTATCTCCCCCCCCCCTCTCTCTCTCTCTCTCTAAACCTTTAGATGTCCAAGGTACATGTGTCTTCCGCAAGATTTTTCCACAAAACGCCCGTCGTTCGCCATAAAAATTCTAGTTCCATAGAAAATATCCCCATCTTTGCAGATCCGGCCACATCTGTAAGAACTCCAATATCCTCATCATCATCTTCTTCATCGTACCCTTATTAAACCTGCCTAGTCCTGTAGTGAATAAAAAATCTTGCCAGAGCTTTTGGTTAGTAATTCTTGTTCTTTGCCGCGTCAAGTTTCACCAGCTCCCACCCTCATTCTTGACAAATGCCAGTCAAGTCTTTTCCCCCTACCAGCATAAAGATAAAAAAACCCCTACAAATATACAAGTATAAGTTCTAAATCTGGTTAGCTCAGTGGTTAGGCGCTCAGTTGACTAATCCGGTGGTACCGGGTTCAATTTACAGCAGTGGGATTTGTTGTTGTTGTTGGTTTCTGGTACCAACATTCTGAGAAATGCCCCGGGGTTCGCCCAGCCTATAAAAATCGGTACCAGAGGAATCTAGTAAGGTAATTGCGAGATATAATTCAATTCAAGACTGGATTGAGAGAGGGCCACTGGTTTTTTAGCCAAGTAAAGGGGGTACAATAGTCTGACCCCGCCCCTGAATGGAAAACAGCAACTGTCACTGGGAATAGCTGTTGTCTCCCTCAGTTGTATGCATTAAAGTAAAAAAAAAAAAATAACGAAGTTAAAACAGCTCAAAGTGCTAAAGGTATGTGCAATTACAATATCATAATAGAAGACGGCGAGGTGAGATCTTTCGTGATCTCCAGTTCACTTTCGTCTATGTCAAGGGTTCTTAAAGTGTTTCATGACCATGGACCCTATTTCTGGTCTGAGAGCAGCTGTAGACCCCCTTTCTGGTCTGAGAACAGCTGTGGGCCCTTTTCTGGTCTGAGAACAGCTGTAGATCCCCTTTTCTGGTCTAAGAACAGCTGTGAACCTTATTTTTAGGTCTGAAAATAACTGTGGACTCCCTTTCTGGTCTGAGAACAGGTAGTTATCTCAGTGTTGCTAAAATTTTTTTTTTCATCAAAGCAATAGATTTCCTGGCCAGTAGATCCTTAAAAATATCTCGACAAACCCTCCCCCTCCCTCCTTTGAGAGCTTCATAAATTTCTCTCCCCCCACCCCATGTTGAACATTTTTCTCTTGACAGTTTGGGTACATGGCAACATTCGTAGAGAACCAATGTAGGGTCGGAATGGAGAGCGGGGGAAATTGATAGAACAATAGAAAGCAGGGAAAAATTGTTAATGGGGGGAAAAAGGACAAATACGGGACTGGGAGTAGAGTTTTTCCTCAACAGTCTCATTTCCATTTCTTTCTGCTGTTAAATCTCTAATTCATACATTTTTAACCTTCTTATTGTATTTCTTTCTTTTCTTTCTTTCTGTCTTTCTTTCTGTCTTTCGTTAGTTCTTTCTTTCTTCCTTTTCATTTCTGCTCTACCTATTTCTATTCTTTTCCTCTTACATAACATCTTCTTTACTTCCACTTTTCCTTCTCAATTTTATTTTGCCCTCTCTCTTTTTTGTTCTATCCCAGAGAATTTTGTCCTCTTATCTTGTTTCATATCTTCTTCCCTCTCTAACAACATTTTATGATCACCAGGAGTATCTTTTATCCGGGTTGGGGGTTTTCCTGACTTTGTTTCTCTCTCCACAAGGAACCCCAAGTCCGAGGTACCAAGGAAGGGTAGATATAGAACAGCGGTTCTAAACCTTTTGGAATTTGAGCGCCACCCTAAACCAACAATTTTCTTCTTCTTCTTCTGCTTCTTCTTCGTCGTCGTCGTCGCTCTGCCTCAAGAGGACGGTGGCTGCTTTATGCTGCAGTTAAGCGCCCCCGCTGTCCCAAAACACCCTACTCCGGCCCGACGCACTTTAGGGGCGGGGGGGGGGGGGGGGCGGGTTCGTCTTCCCACTTGGTCAGACCGCTGTCTGTTTACAGGGGCAACGCAGGGTGCAAGAGCAGGTTTTGGGTTCGCCGCGAAACCTGACGCAAGTAGTCAGTTACAGCTTCTGGCCGTTGTCTCATTCAGCTTGGGTGGCCCTAAATCAGCAATGACACGGGATCCGCGGCCCCTGGGAAAAAAAAGAATTGTAAAAAAAAATTAATGTTTTATATATATGTTATAGTATATATCCAAAAAATCATGTAGTTTTTACATTATTATTATTATTAAAATTATTATTATTATTATTATTATGAAAGGGCCACATGCTACAGATGAGAAAACAAGAAAAAAAAAAGAAACCCCTATACAGCCTTGAAGTGAACACGTAAATTGACAGAAAAGAGGGGCAGGCCATTAGGAACATGGGGACGCAGAATACATGAAGAACTAAAGGAAGCCGGAATGACAGACATGGTTATATGGGGTCCTCCCCGATCCTGTTCTAGGCTGGGAAACTTTTTCTGGTGCTTTATGCTCCATTGGGAAGTCCAGATTGTTATTGTTATTATTATTATTCCTATATTCTAGCTAACCTGCGTCAGATCATTATGTGAACCTAATTTGAGTCGCGATATGAGATTGGGAAACCTCTGATATATAACAATGATTCTGATTCGCAGGCGGTGCCCCAGAATGGAGGAGGGGGGGGGGAGGGGATAGGTTCGGGTTAGGAGAGCTGCAAGGGACACTTTAAATCATTTCAGCTTTAAAAAAAAACTGGGGAATTGTGGGAGTGTTAATGTACGTGACTTCTGAGGAAAGATAGCCACAGACTGGGAAAGTCTGATAACCACTGGTACAGAACGACGTCGCCATGACACCTCGAGATTTCCTTCATTTCCTGTCAGACTCAATACTAAAACTAGTTAATTTATACCCGCCCTGTTCAAAGATTTGGATGGGTGGGGAGGGGCGCTTGCTTATCAGGGAGTCCCGAGTCAGATTTACGACGTTTGTAGTAGTTTGTTACTACAAAATGTAGTACTGTTACTTTAGCAAGTGAAGTTACTTGTCAGCGGTAAGCGGGGTTATCCTGTTACCAACGAAGTGAAACCACTTGGTAAAGTTGGAAGTACAGTACTTTCTTATGAGAAAATCGTTACTTAAGGATAAATGCCGTTACCTTTTAAAAAATTAAGTGATAGTTTGTTGATCCTCTTGGGCCAAAGGCGGCGCATAGGGCGGAGGACAATGCTCTCCATGTCTGGCGATTCCTTGCTACTTGCTTTAGATCTTCGGTGTTTCTGCTGAGCATTGTTGAACACTCCTTGGTGATAACTCTTCTTAGTGTGTCTTTGGGTCTTCCCCGCTTTCTTTTACCCCCTGGTGACCACGTAAATGTTTGGTGTGGGAGTCGTTTTTCGTCCATTCTAAGTACGTGGCCGATGTAGTTCCAGCGACGTCTTCTGATAAAGTTTGATATGAAGTCTTGTTTAGTTTCTTGTCTTACTGATGTAACCTATCTGAAGTCGTGCCAACAGATATGTAGCAGTCTTCGAAGGCACCTATTTTCAAAAGCATCTAGCCCTCTTTTCCATTGTTAGCGATGTTCTCCAACTGTCGCAACCATAGGTTAGTACTGGCACTACACAGGAGTTGAAGATCTTGAGTTTCGTGTGCCTACTGAGTTGTTTTGATTTCCAGATGTTAGTCAGCTTGTTGAAAGCGTTTGACGCTAAAGCAATTCGTGTCACAATTTCTGTTGATATGTCTCCCGCGGGTGTTAACTTGCTTTCTAGGTATGTAAAACTAGAGCATGGCCATTAAATTAATGACTTTCTAGGTATGTAAAACTAGAGCATGGCCATTAAATTTAATGTTGTCCGGTTTGTTGGTGACATCAAGATAGCTAGTTACTTTGTTTTTAAAAATATGTGTTAATCTAAGTTAAAAGTGTAACATTTGCTTCTAGGTAGATGTTAAGGGTTAAAGAAACTGGACACTAGTTTGCAGCAGCGGTTCCCAAAAAATTTTACATACAAAGATCAACTAAATATCGTACTAACGCCAGATGCAGGAGCATATAAAGACATAGAGAGTAGAATAAACAAAGTGAGAACAGCTTTCAATAATCTTAGAAACACCTGGAAATCCTCACAGTACGCGTACTTGAACCAAAATAAAACTGTAGCAAAGTTGTGTGTTATCAGTACTCCTCTATGGATCTGAATGCTGGAGAAGGACTGAAAAGGAAATCGGCAAATTATCCTTATTTCACACGACCTGTCTTAGAAGGATTTTAAATATTTACTGGTCACAGACAGTTAAATAAGAGAGAGAGAGAGACTTACTTACCGAGTGTGGTCTAGAAGATATGTTTGTCATAACAGCAAAAAAAGAAAATGGAAATGGATTGGTCATGTGCGCTGAAGAGACCCCAGCAACGTCGTTAAAAAAGCCATGAGATGGTCAGACGAGGGGAAGAGAAAGAGAAGGACGACCAAAGGTTAAAACAGCCATGAGATGGACAGACGAGGGAAGAGAAAGAGAAGACGACCAAAGGTTAAAACAGCCATGAGATGGACAGACGAGGGGAAGAGAAAGAGAGGACGACCAAAGGTTAAAACAGCCATGAGATGGACAGACGAGGGGAAGAGAAAGAGAGGACGACCAAAGGTTAAAACAGCCATGAGATGGACAGACGAGGGGAAGAGAAAGAGAGGACGACCAAAGGTTAAAACAGCCATGAGATGGACAGTCGAGGGAAGAGAAAGAGAGGACGACCAAAGGTTAAACAGCCATGAGATGGACAGACGAGGGAAGAGAAAGAGGACGACCAAAGGCTAAAACAGCCATGAGATGGATACACGAGGGAAGAGAAAGAGAGGACGACCAAAGGCTAAAACAGCCATGAGATGGACAGACGAGGGAAGAGAAAGAGAGGACGACCAAAGGCTAAAACAGCCATGAGATGGACACACGAGGGGAAGAGAAAGAGAGGACGACCAAAGGCTTCCTGGTGGAGAAGGGAAACGAGTAGCATGCAGCACAGCCAGGGGCACCACGATATAAAGGCTGGCCGGAGACCGTGAGAGAGGGAGAGAGCTTGTTACTGGGGGTAATGGGTGGTGGATTGCTTAGCAGGTCGTTAACAAAGAACATATCTCGCGGACGATCATTATTTCTGTAATATTACACTACTATAAATCCTTAATTGCTTTTATTCAAAAGATGACATGTGGAAGATAACGTAGCAACGTACCACCAGATAAATCTCCAAGGACCACTTGTTGCTCACGGACTACAGTTTGGAAACCACTGATCTAAAGCGTAGACAGCTGCCTACCCCTGACGCTCAAAGAGAGGTTGCCTGCCCCCAAGCCCCATGATGGCGACACAGGGATAAGATAACGAAGTGGGATAGGGAGAATCATTTTAAAAGGGAGCCGAGAAGTTCAGAAGTAAAACTCAAGAATAGAGTGGGGGAGGAATTTAAAGATAGTCTTTGTATTATCTTGTACAAAATTCCTCCTGAAAGATCTTTCGTGTTCCACATGGGGTCTGTGGTTTCTGTATCCCATGTTTAAAGTGCTATGGCCATTTCTTTTATAGGATAACCGTATACATTGTTTTCTGTCACTTTTACTTAGCATTTGATTGTTAAAAATATACTATTCTGTTAAAGAGAATAGATGAAGACGTTAACTGGTTGTCGATTATATTTCTAGAAGGAGTTCTATGGTTCTTTGTGTTATTGTTCCACTCCACAATCTACAGGCCTCTACAATGCTTCTTTTGCTGAATTCACCATTATGTAGACTTATATCGATCTGTGTTCAGTTAGCCAGGTTGATAAGTGTGGGACAGGGTCCTGACCGGCTATAATTGGCCAAACGTGGCGCAAGCATGTCTGTTATGAGTCATTGACCGCTTCATCGAACAGTGGTCTCTCCCCCTCCCCCCCCTTTTTTTCACGTTCTATGCTTTAAAAAGGCTTTAAATCGTTTCAAGACGATGTTTTAAATTCAATTTAAACAATTTGCTTTCGTTTTAAACTGACAACTGGGTGTAGCAGGGCGACAAAGAATGTATATTCATGATCATTTAGCTTTGTCTAATTCTGTCTCAGATGGCACGTGACAGTCTTCCTGTTTAGTGATTGGATAAACGAATGTTTTGCATCTGCGCATGGGGTATGAAAGAAATTGTGTCATTTTTTTTTTCTTCCGCTAAGTATTTCATTGATTTGACACACCCCAGCATTTCATAATTTCTCACATCTATGACATTTTCACTACTTTACATCTGTAATGTATATCTTTTCAGCGTCGACGCTATGGATTTTAATTGTTCAGCTGAACTTTTAGAACCAAGACAACGCAGTAAATAGTCTCTGAAAAAAAAGTCATTTGTAAATGTATTCACGACTTGTGTAATTAAGTTTGTAAGCGAAACCGTTCATATTTTCTGGCATTTTATATTTTTCTTGATGCTTTTTTGTAAATATATTGCACCTTTTCTCTCCCTCCCTCTCTCTCTCTCTCTCTCTGCATATTTAGATGATGCTGATTGGAGAGTGGATTGGCGATAAAGTGGATTTTTAAGTTGCTGCGGTGTGTTTGTTTATGCGCTTTATCTTTTTTTCACTTTATTTCTTTATTCTGTGTTTTTTTTTTTTCGATGCACAAGTGCCAGGTTTATTTTTGATTTTGTTTCCGTCGGGCCGAAGAAAGCTTTGCATGCTGGGACAGATTATCTGTTTCCAAATGACATTTTTATGTTCTTTCTCCTCACCCCACCCCACCCCACCCCCCTCCTCCAGCTTGTATACTACTACTACTACTACTACTACTACTACTACTACTACTACTACTATTACTACTACTACTACTATTACTAATACTACTATTACTACTACTACTACTACTACTACTACTATTACTACTACTACCACTACTGCTGCTGCTGCTGCTGCTGCTATAATCATTACCATTAACTTTCCTTACTAGCTATATCTTGTAGCTTTTTTCTTTTATAAAGTGAGTTGGCGTGACGACTGAGCGATTGCTTTCCCTCCTGGAGTCCGGTGTTCGTATCGTCTTCATCGTTCGCTCAGATATCGACACCAATCTCTCTCACAAAATGAGGCAGTTAGTCTCAGGTTTTCAGCACCGCGGTAGAACTTTTATTCTTAGAGAGCTGAGGTCTGGCCAGATCCTTTGCCGTGAGTGGGTGGTTTTAGTCACGATAGTCATTTGCATGTCCTTTGTGGAACTTTGCCTCCCTAACAGCTCTCCTGTAGTCCTCTCGGTTGTAAGCAAGATGCCCTGCTGCTGATGCATCCATTTGCAGATTACCAATGATGTCTTGCAGTAATCTTCGTCTTGGTCTTCTTCTCTTTCTTTTCCCCCATTATACATCTTTCCAAGACTGTCTTCTGTAAATTCTCATGATGGGTGGTATAGAGGTTGTGATATTGTGTCTGTTGCTCTCTGCTGCAAGCACAAAGGTCTGTTGAGCCAATTTTCAGCTTTTGGAGTTCGTATCCTACCTATTCTCTGACTCTGTTTCCTTTCTCTCCCGTCTATATAATACTATGACTACAGATTTTTCCAGACTAACTACACCATACCTACTTCTCTGTAATACATTACTGGTATTTACTAAAGAACAACCTAGGAATGGAAGTCGGTGGAAATAGACGTCTTTGTCTTCTTTAACTCATTGCCCGTCTCTCTGTCTTATGCCTTCTTTCCTCGGAAGGTTGGCTGTAAAGACGCGCCATCTTGATCTGTCTTTCAATTTTCGTTGCGCACCATTGAAAGTTTAGTCCAGTCCATCTTCTTTTTTTAACGCTGTCTACTTAATCTGTATTGTTGTCAGCCTCTTGCCTTTTTTCCCTTCAAGTTTTCCCTTTAGTATTTCCTTCTATTTGACAACTAAGTGGATTTCTTTGTCCATTCCTTTTGCATTTTTTGCTATCAGATTCCAGGCTCTGTGTTCGTGGCTTTTAAACCTTGAATATTCCAGGGACTACTCTTCTCTGATTTCTATATTCTTATGACTGTCATGTTCTCTGATTTCTATCTTCTTATGACTGTCATGTTTTCTGATTTCTATCTTCTTATGACTGTCATGTTCTCCGATTTCTATATTCTTATGACTGTCATGTTCTCTGATTTCTACCTTCTTATGACTGTCATGTTCTCTGATTTCTATCTTCTTATGACTGTCAAATGCCTAATTTCTGTATTCCCACGACTGTCATGATCTCTAATTTCTAGCTTATTATGACTATAATGTGTTCTAATTTCTATATTCGTATTACTGTCATGTTCTCAATTTTCTATATTCTTGTGACGGTCATGATCTCTAATTTCCAACTTTTTGTGACTGTCTCGGTCTCTAATTTCTACTCGTATATTTTTTTTATAACTGTTATGTTCGCTAATTTCTAGACTTTTAGGATTGCCGTGATCTCTAACTGCTATATTCTTATGATTGTAAAGGTCTCTAATTTCTGTCTTATACCCATGTTTAAAGAAATGAAATTCTTTCTTTTTATTATTATTAAATTTTATTTTTAGTTAGATTTGTCAGTATTTTTCGGCCCGTGTAGGAAATCCTTCCATGTTCTTATTCTTAAAGAACATGTGTGACATGCGAGTATTTGCCAGTGAAAGAAGGAGATGGTCACTTAGTTTCTGCTTCATATTCTCACTAACAACAATGAAAGCTGCATCCCACCCCCCCCCCCCACCTCACACAACCCCCCCCCAACCCCGCACTCATCCTCTTCTTCAAATTTTTGCTAAGTGACGTCCGGTATGTGATGTTTGATGAATGATGTTCCGAGAGTGGTGTTTCATGAATGATATCTGATGATTGGGAAGAAATAATGTGAAATGAACTAGAGGAATCCACTGAATATGCGAGTTGTGTGTGTGTTGTTTTTTTTTTAAACAAAATGTATTTTCTACATTTAAATTGGGCGAACGAAAGATTTTGTTACTGAATATGGTGCATCTGCACATTTCATAATTATGGTATAATTTTCTTCCATATGTGCTGAATTTTTTTTTTATCATACGAGAAGACTGGACGCTGCAATAACAAAGTTAAATTATGAATATTTTATGTGACCTGACAGATATAAAGTAACTTCGGTATTTTTGTATTAAACATGAAAGTATTTGCTTGTCCTTTGTCGGAGCACCGCGTAAATGCACATCTGCTTTATCGCATTATTCTGATATTAATCACGTGTAAAAACAGTTCTTGAGTACTGTATACCTCTTACATTTTCAAACAAACGAGAAGTCCCCGTGTCGTTGTTTTCTATGCATTTCGTGTGAAAGAAATTAATGCGCTGGAGCTCTGGAACTATTTGTTTTCTTTTAACATAATTTATGCTATTCTGAAATGTATTGATCAATTAGGATTGCTCTGTTTGAATGATGTCCTTCTAGATCGACGACTGCCAATGGATAACTTTATTTTTTTAGGCAGATTTTTAGCATATAAAAGAAAAACAGTACGGCCTGGTTAGCTGAGTGGTTAGACGCTCGATTTACTAATCCGAAGATACCGGGTTCAAGTCCCTACAGTGGGATTTTTTTTTTCTATGGTAAACGCCAAAAAAAGATCCCAGGGTTCACCCAGCCCTTAAAAATTGGTACCCGAGAAATCTGGGGAAGGTGAATGCGGCCAGGCGTGATACTGACCACATCACATTTTTCAGGTACAGATGGCCTTGAAAGTTCGGACCTAACACCGTATCCCCGTAATGCCTTAACGGCGTGGGGACGGGGATTTTACCTTTACCTTTACGAGAAAACCAGTAAAATCACTTCCTCTCAACTATGCGTGAGATATCTGCGACACACCTGCGGATCCTTCGCAGCACACTGATTGATTGACAGTCGCTGCTATACAGTCGCTGCTGTTTTGTTTTCTATTAAAGAAATTTGTTTTTATACGTTATTTCCCTTGTATCTTTTAATCTTTTTTAAAATACTGTACCTTGCATTTATGTTCTGATTAATTCACTGTCCATAATTTTTTTATTGATCGCTTGCAAATATGCTACGATTGTTGTCGAAATATTCAATTGGAACTAAGTAACTGACTCAAAAAAAAAAATCATCTACAAGAATTTGAAAATGCTTTCAGGATTGAAACATTCAGAATTGGTACCCCTTATTATAAAATGTGATGCCACCTCTTACATGCTGTTTCCAAATATGTGAACATAAAAATTATATAACTGAACATTTAGCACTCATATGAACTAGAACTTTCACTTATGCAGGATTGTTTCAGTAATATGAAATATGAACTGTAGTATTTCTGCTTTTGTTATAATATCATTCTCGATGTAGACCCTTTTAACAAAATTATTTATGTCTCAGCTACTGGAAAAAAAAACTGAAATGAAAGGAAAGAAGTAGCGAATAAAGAAGCAGATTTTATTTTCAGCAGATGAAGACTTGGGTACGCAGACCCGTTCAACAATCTTTCCCCTTTATCTCTCAACATTCATTCAAACAGAGAAAGAAATGCAGTTCCCAATAAAGTTTACGCACATTATAAATCTTGGCATAAATCAGCCCCTTTATGTCAGTTTCGAGGCTATGTGAAGGGATTCACTTTATCTCTCATCCTCTGCACATCCAGTGTTTATGAAATATTCATAATATATTGTACAATTGTGCACAAAACAAAGCAGTGACATATTATTATTATTATTATTATTATTGTTTTTTTTTATTTTTCATTTTCCTTTCTTTATTCGTTGTTAAATTTAATATTCGAATAGTTGCCACTAAATGTTTATCTATCTCTTGAGTTCTTGTTCATAAGCTTATATTAATTTTGAGAAGGGAAAATGATAGTTCTTCTAGCTAGAGTTAATAATGTAAAGGGTTTCATTTTATCCATCAAGCAGCAAAATAAACGTACTAAATGTTTTATAACTTTGAGGCTGTTTATATATATACATATATAAGTGTTTCTGATCTATGGAAAATGTAGTGAAGGTTCACCAGTTCTTCTGTGAACGCGGAGACTACTATAAAACTTGTTTGTTTGTAATACTAAAGACGAATAGAGATTTAGCATTATCGTAAAACTTGTTTGTTTGTAATACTAAAGACGAATAGAGATTTGGCAATCCGCGATCCATAGCCGGCCAAGACCCTGAAACGGCCTCTCTGTTGGTACTTCCCATCAACAATCCTAGCCGGATAATTGGGCAGGGATTGGCCATAGTCTCCAAGGTGGTGGAGTCTGCTAAAAAGCATTGCACGCCACTCTGCTGT
Organism: Achatina immaculata; assembly: GCA_009760885.1. NCBI lineage: Eukaryota > Metazoa > Mollusca > Gastropoda > Stylommatophora > Achatinidae > Lissachatina > Lissachatina immaculata. The sequence goes on from CM019715.1 coordinate 11,184,699, forward strand.
TTGTTAGCTCCACTCATCGACTGAAAAAGAAGATGGTATGATCCACTCTCAGTCCGATACGATCTTCACCAGCTCACAGTTAAAGAGAGATAGAAGAAGAAGAAGATGATGAGATATATCACACACAATTTTTTGCCTGAGAGTTTAATAATATCGCTAAAACAAAAACAGCTTTGTAGCTATTCTTTTGTTACTATCTTTCTATTATCTTTATTATTTTCATAAATCTCCTAACAAAAAAATACCTATATTCACACAGACAATCATCATATCTCTCCATAGATAAATATTGTAAAAGCAAGAATATTTTATTTTGTTTCACAAATAATTATATAGAGACTTTTTAAATTACTTATGTTCTAAGTAGGGACATTTGATGAGTTTGTACCTGAGATCTAACCTGTAATACACTTAGAACAATACATGCCTAGCAACATCAAAAAGTTGTATTTAGGTCATAAAAGGTAATGGAACAATCTTTATATATATATATATATATATATATATATATATATATATATATATATATATATATATAATGTACTTTCATAGGACATGCAATGAGAAGAGGGGGCATTGAAAATATTATAACAACAGGAAAAATAGAAGGAAGAAGATCAAGAGGAAGACCAAGAGAAATGATACTGGACAGTCTGACGGGATGGTGTGAGAGGAGATCACCAACTTAGCTGATGGCCTGCATGAAGGATCGTGTACTCTGGAGAAGCATAATAGCCAACGCCAGTCGGCACGGCAGATGATGATGATGATATATATTGTTGAGTGGAGCGGAGATAAAGATATGGCTTTTACAGTATAGCGTTTTCTTTTCTCAAATATATTACTTTAATTAAACTTTGGAAAAGTAACATTTTTCTTAAAATAAGGAAATTTTTAAAAAAACAACAACAACGTACGACAAATTTCAACAATTATAGTAATAACAGAAATAATAACATTCAATAATAATAAATGGATTTAAAAGTATGCTGGTTATTAATTAGTTCAGTTTTAGAATAACATTCATGAAATAAAAACGTGAACACACGTTCAGCTTGTACGAACTGCCTGTAACTGCGAGCTGGTGTTTTTTGCAGCCGGTGCTGTGGAGATGTTGAGGCAGAGCATCGTATCGGCGTGGGAGCGGGTTATGGCAGCTACTTTTTCAGTCCCGGAGTACAGCTAAACGGCAAGGGAAGGGGGTGTGCAATGCTTCTTTCGCAGACTCCACCACCAATGGGGACTACGGCGATCCCTGCCCCGTTAGACAGGCTAGGCCTGTTACTTGGTGGTACCACGGAGAGGTGGGACAGGGTCTTGGTCAGCTATGGTTCGCTAACCCTGAAGCTAGCATATCAGCTATGGATAGCCGATTGCCTCATCGGACAGACGTCTTTACTCATGTTACAAAAAAAAAATCATCGAAAATGCCTTCAAAAGGCAGAGAAGAGGAAACCCAGAGAAAGCGTCCCAGATCACATCCCTCTTTCCATGGAGAAAATAATGGACGTGTATATGTTCACAATTTTGTTTTAAAAAAAAACCACCAAAAACATCAGCACATTTCGATATACTTGGCTCAGTGTTATAAAACTGCAGTGAATTATTACTGTTAAGAAAAAAAAAGCGTCTGTGAAATTCCTTGCTTGCGGGTGTATGTGTGTGTTCGAGCATGTATGTCTGTATGTATGAATAAAATTAATTATCATTCATTTTATTGTCTTTGTCGATATAAATACTGTTCATGATTAAAAAAAACATAACTGAAGTGACTCTGCTTCTTTATTTTATTTTATTTTATTTACAAAAAAATCATTTTTAGTTTCTTCCTTTTTTTTAAATGTAATTTTCTTTTTGTAAACTTTCAGAGCACTGTTTTTTTTGTAACAAACACAAAAACACACAAACAAACAAAGAAACAAAATCCAAACCAGATTTCTACACCTTATTTTTGTTCCTATAAATACCTGTGTATAAATTTTGTTGTGGTTTATGTGTTATGAGAAAACGAGAATCTACTGCAATAAAATGCTACTAAAAGTCTCCAAATCTGACTTTTTTTTTTTCCTATTCGTTACATCGGCAGTGTTTTTGTCTGGTTGAAATTGTTGGTTATAGTACATTTGTAATACAGACTCCAGCAGATTTTTTTTTTTTTCCCAGTGTCCAGTTTGTGCAGATCTCCGCAAGCTGGCGTGGTAACGGGGTTTGGACTTAAGGCAGAAGCTGTGGGGCCGCTGGGAGGATCTGGGGAAGATTGTGGGCTTCATCCTGGCTACTGTGCTTCTGATTTGGCACGACCTAGACCTCTAACGTTAAAGAGGATGAAGAAAAAATAGTAGAGTAGAAGAAGAAAAAGAAGTAGTAGAGGTAGTAGTTAGTAGCAGTAACAGTAGTAAAAATGATGATAGTAGTAGTAGTAGTAGTAGTAGTCTTCTTCTTCGTTCGCTTCTACCATCAAGACCGCCCTGTGATCGTACTGAATTTACACCTGTGCTCCTCTATAGATCCCGTGGTTCCCCTGTGTGGTCCGCAAAAGGACCACACGAGGTCCCCGAGAAGACCACAAGAGGTTCAGAGTATCGCACGGCTTGAGCCTGTATTCTTGGTGGGTCTCAGAAGCGGGATTGCGTGACAACGTGGTTTTCGTTGCTTCAGTGTGATCTAGAGTTGGACTTTCTCACCGGAAAACCTCGGCGTGTTTTGGGATACCCGTGTATCACCGCCGGGTGAGAGGTGGTTACCCCTCCATTCCGGCGTTGAACTTTCTCACCGGAAAACCTCAGCGTGATTAGTATAGTAGTAGTAGTAGCTATATTAATAGTAGCAGTAACAGTAGTAGTAGTGGTAGTAATAGTAGTAGCAATAGTAGTAGTTATAGTACTAGTAATAGTAGTAGTAGTAATAGTACTAGTAGATGTATTGGTAGTAGTAGACGTAGTAGTAGAAGTAGTTGCAGTAATAGCTGTAGGAGAAGTAATAGTATTAGTAGAAATAGTAGTAGTAGTAGTAGTAGTAGATGTAGTAATAGTTGTAGTAGTAGTAGTGGTGGTAAAAGTAGCAGTAGCAATGGCCTGGGGAACCTATATTGATTGCCCAGATAAATTGTGCAGTGTTATGGGGATCATATTTTGCACCCAAAGCTCTGTCTTCCAGTGTGGCGGCTCACTATGCCTAGAGATAGTTTCGGGCTTCTTGGTAGTGATGGCAGAGCTTCAAGAGCCTGAACGCTGGCCTCCCATGTACAACCAGAAATAGGTGACAGATCGAGGCAACACAGGTGTACTCTCAGCTGGCAGTGTCCCTGCATGTAATCTGAAGTATAGCTGAACAGATGAACTGAATACAGATTAAACATAATAATAAAGAAGAAGCCATCATTTGTGCAGTTCACTAAACGTACTATTGTAAATATTGCTTCAGATCTTGCTGGCTTCTTCAGTAATCTAAGTAATATAATGGCAAACACATTATTGACCTATAAAGAAAGGTTTGTATTGTACTGTAATCAAATGAACTCTGTACTAAAAGTTTACGAAGAATTATAAGAATATTTTGGCCACAATCCATAAGAAATAACATCTTGTTGGCAGAAATGCAGATGAAGCCACTGACAGCAATTATTGAGGAAAGACGCTGGCGATGGTTGGGACATGTGTTCCGAATGACTGACAACTCACTACCAAAAAAAAGCACTAAGACGGACACCACAGGGGAACAGAAGTAAGGGTAGACCGAAAGAGACATGGAGAAGAATAACAGAAAGGATGTTGAGTAACAACAAAGAGCGGAAAAAAACAGGCAAAGGACAGGAGTTTGTGGGAAACTCTTGCGATAGCCCCACGTGACTTGGGCACTTAAGGTACAGAGAGAGAGAGAGAGATTAACTCTAATCTTCTCTTAGAGCAGTTTAAAAATAAAAGGAACGTGCATTTAAATACTGTATAAGACCCGTAGTATACAACGGAATACATTCATGATTGAACTGATAGGAATTAGAGGGAGAGACCACCGCTCAAGAAGATGGATGGAGGAGTTAATACATACTTTAAGCATCCACTTATGTTATGTTTTGTTATAGACAGACCGCCATGACTGCGTTCTGGACACGTCCATAGGCGATCCGATCTCCTCAAAGATTAAAGACGCTTGTTCGGTGAGGCAAACAGCGACCCATAGCCCACTAAGACCCTGTCCCACATCTCCGTGGCACCCACAGTAACAGGCATAGCTTGGCTAAAGGGGCATGGATCGCCATAGTCCTCATAGTGGTGGAGTCTGCTAAAGAAGTATTGCACACACCCACTGGTTTTTAACTGTATTCTGGGACTGAAAAATTAGCTGCCATAACCCGTTCCCACGCCGATACCATGCTGTGCCTCAACATCTCTACAGCATCGGCTGCAAAGAACACCAGCTCGCAGTTAAAGGAGTTCGTACAAGTACAATTACATCTCTTCCTATATATATATGAGATTATTTGTATGCAGAATCTATGTTCATTAAAAGGTGAACGTACAGCTTCGAGAAGTCAGTCAGACACTTGTAGGTCCCTTGCGAAACTTTGCCTCCCTAACAGCTCTCCTGTAGGCTTATCGGTTGTAAGCAACATGGCCTGCTGCTGATGCGTTCATTCGCAGATCATCAACGATGTCTTGCAATCATCTTCTCCTTGGTCGTTCTCTATTTTTTTCCATTATGTACTATTCCAAGATTTATGCTGTATAATCTGCGAGATTCTTACTACTTAAGTTTATTCTTTTCAATTTCATTGTGGTTCATTTCCAAACTTTTTTTTCTGAACATTGAACGACTATCTATCTATCCATCTATCTATCTATCTATCTATCTATCTATCTATCTATCTATCTATCTATCTATCTATCTATCTATCTATCTATCTATCTATCTATCTATCTATCTATCTATCTATCTATCTATCTATCTATCTATCTATTAGTGACAAAGATCAAGCACAAACAACTAATCATCACAAACGTATCAAAATACTACCTCTTAAGAACAGGTTCCTCTTCAACAAAGCCAAGTTAGTACATCAAATTCTTTCACGGCATGCCCCGCCTTATCTATGGAACCTGTTTAAATTTAGTCCAAAGTGCAGCCAACGCTTGAACAACATATGTCTTCCAAAACCTAGGCTTGATCTTTACAAGAAAAGCTTTAGTTATTCTGCTGCTCATCTTTGGAATACCCTCCCGTCCTATATAAAAAATATAAATTATACTCCTTCCTACAACTACAAGCTTTCCCAATATCTATTTGATGTCGACTACATGCCTCCATGAATTATAAAACTTAAAAGTTATCTTAAGCTGCTCTTACAGACACCGAATACAATTAATTGTTTTCTGAATAGTCCCGAAAATTTTGTTTAGTAGATAGTCATTTATAATGTATGTAGTTACTTCTGTACTGAGTGAATGTTTAAGAGCGAAACGTAAATTTTATATTTTATTTTATGTCTCTCAGCTTCAATGTTAGTTATGTTTGTTATATGAACAGCATATTTGTAGAATGTCTGGAATAGAGTGAAAGATGTATGATAAAGGGCAGAATGTCAGACGGGCCTGCGTGCCCAATTCTTAACCCTTTTGAAATAAAGATCAATCTATCTATCTATCTATCTATCTATCTATCTATCTATCTATCTATCTATCTATCTATCTATCTATCTATCTATCTATCTATCTATCTATCTATCTATCTATCTATCTATATCTGTATGTATGTATGTATATATATGTATGCATGTATATGTGTGTATGTATGTATGTGTATGTGTGTATGTATGTATGTATGTATGTATGTATGTATGTATGTATGTATGTATGTATGTATGTCTGCTTGCTGCCTGTCTGTCTGTCTATCTCTCTCTCTCTCTCTGAACCTTAAGTGCCCAGGGCACATGGGGCTTCCGCAAGGGTTTTCCACAAATGCCTGTCTTTCGCCTTTTTTTCTGCTCTTGCCCAGGTGAGCCCTCTATTGCTCAACATCCTTTCTGTTGTTCTTCTCCATGTCTCTTTTGGTCTACCCTTACTTCTGCTCCCCTGTGGTGTCCATCTTAGTGCTATTTTTGGTAGTGAGTTGTCAGTCATTCGGAGCACATGTCCCAACCATCGCCAGCGTCTTTCCTCAATAATTGTTGTCAGTGGTTTCATCTGCATTTCTGCCAATAAAATGTTATTTCTTATGGTGTTTGGCCAAAATATTTTTTTAATTCTACGTAAACATTTAGTCTGGAAAGAATTCAACTTGTTTTCTATGGTTTTGGTGATTTTCCAGCATTCACTTCCATAGAGTAGTACACTTAGAACATTACTCTTAAATATCCTGATTTTCATATTTATGCTTAGTTTATTTGATTTCCATATATTCTGTAGCATTGCAAAAGCCTGGTTTGCTCTAGTAAGTCTGCTGTTGATGTCCTCTGTGCTGTCTCCATTTTCTACTACTCTGCTGCCAAGGTATACAAATTCGTTGACCTCCTCCACTAACTTGTTATCTACTCTGAGTACATTTCTGTTGTTCACATTTTGCTTCATTAACTTTGTCTTTCCTACATTGATCTTTAGTCCTATGTTGTTTGCATTCTGGGTTAACTTGTTTATTTTATCTTGCATATCTTTGTCTGTCTATCTATGAGTATCTAAACTATTTATACAATTTACAATTTCTTCTACATTACTAACTTCTTTTTTTTTAACTAGTCAGTTTCTCGTCGACACTGTCCCTCATCTTACTCCAAGTTTACTCGTGTCAATCAGCTTCATCTCTGCAGTCATCAGTGACTTTGCTAGGTCACTTCTTCTTCTTCTTCTTCTTCTTTTTCTTGGAAATATGAACTTGATGTTCACTGCAGCCAGCCAAAATTTTGAGGCACAGAGTCGTGTCGGATTGGGAGCAGGTTATAGTTGTTTCGGTGCCCGAGTGGAGGTTATAGACAGAGAGGGGGGGGATGTTGTGCAAGAGTTCTTTAGGAGATCCCAGAGTTGGGGGCGGGGGATGGGGAATATGGCGATCCCTGATTCGTTACCCCAGGTAGACCTGCTGCTGGGAATGCTAGGGGAGAGGTAGGACAGGGTCTTGGTTCGGCGACAGTGATGCTAACCCGTCAGCTATCTATTACTGACTGTTAGATCTGGGAGCAACCCCGCACAACTCCTCCCTCCCACAAATCGATGACAGGCTGTAGACAACAAAAGATGGACCCCCGGACAAATGACACAACCGGAAGGTCGCTCATAGAAATTTCCAGAATCCGTCTTCAGTGACTATATTAACAGTAGAAAGTAGAAGAAATCGCATTACAATCTTCGGGGTGCGTTCAGGATGCACCATGCTAAAAAAACTCTTGCCCTAAATGATCAAATCATGCGCTGCACTAGGCAAGAACAACAGGCTGTTCTACACTACACGCTGGACCAGTCAATAAGTCATTTGCATGTCCCTTGCGGAACTCTGCCTCCCTAACAGCTCTCCTGTAACCCTGTCGTTTGTGAGCACGAAGCTCTGCTGCTGATGCATCTAATCGCAGATCATCAGCGATGTCTTGCAGCCGTCTTCGCCTTGGTCTTCCTTTTTCCATTTATGTACCCTTCCATGACGGTCTTCTCTAAATTCTCATGACGTTTTTAATGTCTCCAAAATATTTAAGTTTTATTTGTTTAATCCTCTTTACTAGCCAGTCTTCTTCAATATTAAGTTCTTGTATATGGATATATTTGTTCTTTTTTGTGTCCATGATATTTGAAGAACTCTTCTGTAGCATTTACATTCAGAGGCATTTGTGTGTTTCTCAGCTGTTTTGTTAAGTATCCAGGTGTCACAAGCATACATTTCTGGCGAGATTCTTCTGCTGCCACGCGTGGGGTGAAACTCCTCCCGGCCAATGAAGAAAATGCTATTAGGGTTACCGTGCGGCACGCTGTGAAAAAGGTGATGGAAAAGATAAAGTGAAGTTTAATCGGTATGTCCAGTAGTCTTGCGGCGAGAGCTACTCATACCACAGCACCTCTGTTCTAGAGGCCGACCACGTCCAATATACATCCATACTTGGGCCTAAACCGGTTTAACCCAAAGGTGAAACTTGATGGCTACGCATATCACGGTACCTCCGCTGTAGAGGCAGGTCACGTCCTATATACACCCATACTGGGACAATACGCCTAAAACAGCTTAACTCATAGGGGAAACTCACTAGTGGAGAGGATTCGTCCTCCTCGACAAAAACTCCGTCTCGGGTACCATCAGGAAGGGTAGCGGCCACGACCACAAAATTCTTAAGTGGGAGACACTGGACCAGTGCTGTCTAGATAGGCAATCACTTATCACCGGCAGGGATATATTATATCCAAATCACGATGAGGTTTCCCAGTGAGAAAGTCCAACCTAGACTGGATGGGCAACCGCCTTTCACCCGGCGGGATATACTTATATCCAAAATACGTCGAGGTTTTCCGGTGAGAATGTCCAACTCTAGGTTAGATGAATAACAACCTCTCAACCGGCGGAGATATATTCATATTCAAACCATGTCGAGGTTTTCGGTGGGAAATTCCAACGCTAGACTAAACTGGTGTAACGAAAACCACAGTGTCACGCAATCCCGCTTCTGTGACCCACCGAGAATACAAGCCCAACCCCCACGATGCTCTGAGCCTCCATCCTAAATGAGACTATCGCGAGAACCACAGGAGTAAATTCAGTAGGATCACGGGGCGATCTTGGTGGTAGAAGCGGACGGAGAAGAAGAAGTCACGGGCATGTGTTGCGATGTGAAAGATACGTGCCCTTAAAAAAATCTTATTTGTGTAGTTCTGTCTGTTCCACGCCACAGCTTCTTTTACTTTCTGACGAGCGATAGATGTCCTCCTTTTTCATTTCCCTCATTGTATCTCCATTATTAGTTAGTAGTGATCCAAGATATTCAGAACTCTCCGCCTATTCCAGTTTTTCCTAACTGATACATATTTCAGCTGCCTTATTTGTTTTGTCAGTTGTCATCAATTTAGTTTTCTTCGTATTAAGATAGAGGTTTTGCTCTTCATTATTCTTACGGACTGACATAATTAGTTTTTCCATTCCTTTTTTATGTTGTGGACAGTAATACTGTGTCATCAGCATTTCTAATCTCTGGTATTTCATAACCTCGAATTTCTATGGCGTGGTATGAAATAAATGGTCTTTGAAAACATCTGGTTCCATCACACCCATGTAGCGCCAACATATACTGAGATATATAACAGCAGATAAAGATTTCTTCTTCTCTTCTTCTTCTTCGTCTTCTTCTTCTTCTTCTTCTTCTTCTTCATATCTCTGGAATTGTCAGCATGATTTTCTTTTGCAGCTGATGCTGTGAAGATGTTGAGGCAAAGCATCGTGTCGGATTGGAAGCAGGTTATGGAGGCTATTTCATCAGTCCGTAAGTGGAGCTGAAAAAGAAACGCAGGAAGTGTGCAGTATTTCTTTATTAGAATCCACTACCATGATGACTACGTCGATCTCTGCCGTCTGGTTAGTCTAATGGTTTTATTTGGGGAGAGGGAGGGGGGATATGTTATGAGGGTCTTGATCAAGCATTACATGACGCAACAGAAAGTGTATGAACTGGCAAGTGCTGGAATAGGAAAGGTCAGGCGCAGTAAAATAACCAACAAGTAGGAGACTTATCTTATCTAATATCTTATATCCTTCCCGTGCCGTTAAACGTCACATAGGGCTCGCAAAGTAGTTCGCCAATTTTTCCTGTCTTCGGCGAGTCTTTCAACTTCATCAAAGGATTTTATGCCTGTTAATTTGGCCTCTCTTAATAATGTCCTCTTCAGAGTTTCACATGGTCTGGCTCTTTTTCTTTGGCCTGTTGTGTTCCACTTGATAGCTTGTTTTGGGATTCTCTGATCATTTCTTCTCATCAAGTGACCAACATATGTCCATCTCCTTTTCCTGATAACCCATGAGATTGGTTGTTGTTCAGTCATATGTCTTATCTCTGCATTGTTCTTGAATTCATTCCACTTGATGCCGAGTATTTTCCTTAGGCATTTGTTTTCAAAAGAGTCTAATTTCTTTTCTATTTCTTTAGTTGTTTTCCAGCTTTCGCATGCATAAATGAGGCTGGATATTACATTTAAATTGAATAGACTTTATGTAAAATATAAAATAAATTGAAAAACAAAGAAAGAATTTAGAATATGTTAAAGAGCCAGGCGATGAACACTTCATCGGACCCGAAGCCCATCATCGGAATGTTGGTTTTTCAGTCTATCAACATCTGAGGTTTGTATAAAATCAGAAAATTTGATGGACTCATACAGTGCTATAAAATGGGAAGGGGGGGGGGGGTAGAAATGGTTTAGATTTCACTTGAACCTATCTTGGACACTGGGAAGTGATACATTGGAAGTAAGACTTTCCCTGCAGGAATCTGATTATAGTTACAGAATTGTAAAGTATAAGAAGACACAGGCAGATTTCAGACAAACAAATCCGGGGGAACCAGAACTCATCGGGCACAATCTTGGTAAAATAAAACCACCATCCTCGGTACTGACCCCTGGCGCCGTGGAGGGCGACGGAGTTGTAATTGAATCAACGTCGACTCTCATCACAAAAACAAATCTCCCAGGGACTAGCTCTGACCAATTCCCTCGCATCACTTGACCACCGAGAAACCCACCCCCAGGGCCCCCCCGGGGCCCGGGGCAATGTGTGGACTACCCAACGATGCTGTCACCTAAATTTCTTTTTATGCCCGGCCTGCGCCGCTGTCCGATCGTATCGGAGACTTATGTGACGCGACTTTATCAAAAGCCCTTGTAGAGTCAAAAGGGGAATCGAGCTAACTCGTAGACGAACTGGAGAAACGTGTGAAAGACAGGGAGGCTCTTCCTCTCTCCACCCATCCAGAAAGTGTCTTTCCGTGAGGGAGGACAAGGAACACTCCATCGGGTCTTCTGGAATTGGTTGTGTAGTTTTTTTCAGAGTCCGGCGCTGGCTGTTAGAGATTAGAAAAATGGATTGCTCCTGGTATAGAGGTAGTCAATCAAGTTAAGAGTGTATGCAAATCTGCAAGACCCTTCGGACCTTGTCATCCAGGAGATGAAGGTCTGAGGTATACACAGTAAGACGGGGTCGTACATCTTTGCCTGACAAAAATCACCGCAGTGACTCAAGCTGTGACTTGGACTTGGTATCTTATTGATAACATAAAGGACATCAATATTCCAGTAACTTTCATCATAGGAAATGTTACTTATCACAAACCTAAACATTCTAATGCATTCTGTTACTTTTTGTATACTGTTCATCTTAGCCAAAAGTATTGCAGGTCTATATATGGTTTGAAACGTGAACAATCGTGAAATAAATGATAAAAGAAACTGAAGGAAACAAACATGTGGTTTTAGAGAAAGATATAATAAATACCATGGATGCCCCCCCCAAAAAAAATGAATTACTTCTTGTTCTTCTTGTTCTTGTTCTTATTCTTCCTCTCTTGTTCTTGTTCTTCTTCTTCATTTTGTTGTTGTTGTTGTTCCTCTTGTTCTTCTACTTCATTATCTTCTCCTTCTTCTTTCTGTTCTTCTTGCTCTTGTTTTTGTTCTTCTTGTTCTTCTTCTTTCTGCTCTTCTTGTTCTTCTTCTTTCTGCTCTTCTTGTTCTTCTTCTTTCTGCTCTTCTTGTTCTTTCTGCTCTTCTTCTTCTTCTTCTTCTTCTTTCTGCTCTTCTTCTTTCTGCTCTTCTTCTTCTTCTTCTTTCTGCTCTTCTTGTTCTTCTTCTTGATATTGTTCTTGTTGTTCTTCTTCTCCCTGGGGCTGCGAGCACGATGTTCTTTGCAGTCGACGCGAAGAAGATGTTGAGGCGCAGCATCGAGTCGGATTGTAAGAGGTTTACGGCGGGTTGGTGTTGTTGTTGTTGTTGTTGTTGATGTTTTTCAATTTAAGAGCCGGGTTAAAAAAAACAAAACAAACATGAGTTGTGCAACGCTTCTTTAGCAGACTCCACCACCATAGGAACTATGGCGATCCCTGCCCCATCAGCCAGGCTAAGCCTATTACTGGGAGTGCCAACGGAAAATTGAACATAATCTTGACCGGCTATGATTCGCCAACGCCAGTATGTCAGCTTTTGGTCGTTGAGTACCACACCAAACAGCGTCTTCACCAAATAAGAGTTCCTCGGAGAAGTTTCAGAATATTGAAAAAAAAATAGTTAATATTCTAGACAAACGACAGTCTAATTTTCATCCTGTTTTCATGAGAAGACAGGAATTATAGAACATTGTAACGACGACTGGAACGGATGTTTTGGACCGAAAGACGCAAATATTGCAGTCGTAAAGTACAGTGTGAAACAAGAGAACTAATGCTCTTATCAAGAAGAACTTTGAAAGACCCACACAAAAAAAAATATATATATATACATATTTTCAAGGTATGAAAATAGAACACGTGTTATGCAAAATCATTCTCATTGTATTCATTTCGCTAGTCCGCTGGGAACAACTGCTTAAAGAGCACACGTATCTTAACATAGTCTTTGTCACACAGGGAGCATAGATTTGACTGCTTAAAAACTCTGACCTACTTCTGTAGCCCAGAAACCTGTACCAATCTACACTAATTGTAATTGTTGTTTTTGTCTTCTTCTTCGTTCACTTCTTCCACCACGACTGCCCTGTGATCCTACTGAATTTACGCCTGTGGTCCTCGTTAAATCCTGTGATCCCCCGTGTGGTCCCCGAAAGGACCACATGAGATCCCTCAGAGGACCACATGAGATTCAGAGAATATCAGGGCTTGAGCCTGAAATTCTTGGTGGGTCTGAGAAGCGGGATTGCGTGACACCGTGGTTTTCGTTGCACCAGTTTAGTCTAGAGTTGTACTTTCTCACCGGAAGACCTCGACGTGTTTAGAATATCAGCATATCCCCGCTGGGTGAGAGGAGGTAGCCCACCCAGGCTAGAATTGGACTTTCTCACCGGAAAACCTCGACGTGTTTTGAGATACCCATGCATCACGGCCGGGTGAGAGGTGGTTGCCCATCCAGTCCAGTGTTGGAATTTCTCAGCGTGATTAGGATATGCATACATCCCCGCCGGGTGAGAGGTGGTTGCCTATCTAGACTTCCCTGGTCCAGTGTCTCCGACTTCAGCATTTTGTGGTCGTGGCCGCTACCTTTCCTAGTTGTGACCAGGATGGAGCTTTTATCGAGTACGACGAATCCTCGCCACTAGTGAATTCCACCCCTGGTGTGAGCCGGTTTAGGCATATTATCCCAGTATGGGCGTGTTTGGGACGTGACCGACCTCTAGAGCAGAGGTACCGCAACATGCGTAGCCTTCACGTTTCACCCCTGGTATGAGCCGGTTTATGCATATTTCACCAGTGTGGGTGTATATCGGGCGTGACCGACCTCTAGAGCGGAGGAGGTGTGACATGTCTAGCCATCAAGTTTCATCTCTGGTTTGTGCCGGTTTAGGCATATTTCACCAGTGTAGGTGTATTTCGGACGTGGCCGGCCTCTAGAGCAGATGCGCCGTGGTATGTGTAGTTCTCAGAGTAATACTACTGGACATACCGATTAGACTTCACTTTATCCTTTCCACCACCTTTTCACATCGGCACCGCACAGCAACCTTTATTTCTTTTCCGCATTTTCTTCCTTGACCAGGAGGAGCTTCACTCCACGCGCAGCATTCGAAGAGTCTCGCCAGCAGTGTCTTAACCTCTGGGTTAAGCCGGTTCATGCATTTCATCCAATAAGACTGCACTCAGGACGTTCCAGACCAGAGGTGCCGTGATTTGACTGTTTGCTTCGCCTTATCCCTTCTACCACTTTTTCCGCAGTGGTGCCGCGCGGAAACCCCTTTTGCACCTTTCTTCATTGGCCTGGAAGAGCACCGCTCCACGCACGGAAGCTGAAGAATCTCGCCAGCAGCTACCAAACGTGCCACTCATCTACCCTAAGTGTCTGGTTTTCAGGCGCCAGATATTCGCCTTCATCCCTTCTCCTGTCAGTTTAAACAATTCTGCCACGGGAAGGCCAAGAGCTGGACTTGACTGCCAGAGGCTGTTTGAGACGCACGCCGTTGGAGTGGAGATCGAATTACCCACTCCACCTACGGCAATAACAGTCCTTAGAACCATTATTTGTGTAAAATGTAATGTCAGGGTGGTGGACGGATGAGGACATGGGAATCGCCGGCAGGGAGGAGGAAAATCTGGTGTGAATCCAATGAATCCAGGACGTGACAAGTCTATGGGTCTTTACAACAGTGGCTATCAGAATGATGTAAACAAAACGGAGCCAGCAGACTATGGGTGGCGGGGAATGATATTGTTGGGGAACTCATCGGATTCTTCATCCCAAAGTTTTTCTGTGCAACTGTCTCAAAGCCATCGGGCCAGTCAGCGTTGCATGTTGGATCTGACTTGGAGAAAGGGTTTAAGTACAGCCACCAGAGGCTGGAAAACAAAGTTCTGGTCAGGCCGGCCTACACCACTGTCTTCATGGCAGTCCGAGCAAGACCACAGTCTGCACTAGCAAGGAAAGGTGCTGAAGTCGGAGGTATCCAGCCAAAAGGCGCATCGCAAAAATCGAAGTACCACGCATCATCGCCAGTGTGCGGAAGAAGAAGAAGAAGAAGAAGACTTCGCTAGTTTCTATATCCTTCTTCTTGCGTGTGCCTTCAAAGCTTTCCAGTAATTAGAAATGGTGTGTGTTTATGCCCGCTTTGTTGCCAACGCTCAATACCTTCGTAAGACTGATACTTCCCTGTCTTATGTCAAATATGTATTAGACAAGCGTTTGAAGTCTCAAGTCTGGCCTGGGTGGGCTACCGCCTCTCACCTAGCGGAAATGCACTGATATCCTAAACACGTCGAGGTCTTCCGGTGAGAAAGTCCAACTCTAGACTAAACTGGTGCAACGAAAACCACGGTGTCACGCAATCCGCTTCAGAGACCCATCAAGAATACAGGCTAAAGCCCTGCGATACTCTGAACCCCTTGTGGTCCTCTCGTGGATCTCGAGTGGTCCTTTCGGGGACCACAATGGAGACCACGGGACCTAACGAGGACCACAGGCGTAAATTCAGTAAGATCACAGTGCGGTTTTGGTGGTAGAAGCGAACGAAGAAGAAGTCGCAAAGAAATGTAATTACTATTTAAATAGAAAAAAAGTATTAATTACTGAAGTAGGCTACGTATTCGTATATAAATTCTATGTATAAATTTAACTTTGAAATCATAACACGATAAAGACAGAAAATTAACTTCTAAACGAAACAAAATAGGCAGCGAAATTGTCAGTGAACTAACTTTATATAAGAATGTGAAAGAGTTTAAAAAAATAGAAATGAACAATCCTTGTGTGCTAGATGTATGGGGCCGATATGGTGATCAGAAAAGCAGACCTGGTAATAGCTCTATCCAACCTTGTCAAATTGCTCGTATAATACGTGTGCTTGGTAAAAACTGCGCCACCTAAAATCTGCCTAGAAGCCTACTGTTTTGGGTCCGCTCCCGAAATAAATAGAAAACTAGCTTTGCCTACCTCATGTCCTAATCAGTGTTGGAGTATCGCGATCAGTCGACTGTAACGAAATTCAAACTGACACTATGGGGAGATGCTTCATAGCACAATAACGCATATAATATTAATGGATTATTATCAAGATTATTATCAAAAGTTATAAGCACAAAAACCAAGTTAAGACTATTCAATTCAAATGTAATATCCACCCTCATTTATGCATGCGAAAGCTGGAAAACAACTAAAGAAATAGAAAAGAAATTAGACTCTTTTGAAAACAAATGCCTAAGGAAAATACTCGGCATCACGTGGAATGAATTCAAGAACAATGCAGAGATAAGACAGATGACTGAACAACAACCAGTCTCACGGGTGATCAGGAAAAGGAGATGGACATATGTTGGCCACTTGATGAGAAGAAATGAGCAGAGAATCCCAAAACAAGCTATCAAGTGGAACACAACAGGCCGAAGAAAAAGGGGCAGACCGCGTGAAACTCTGAAGAGAACATTATTAAGAGAGGCCAAGTTAACAGGCATAAAATCCTTTGTTGAGGTTGAAAGACTCGCCGAAGACAGGAAAAATTGGCGAACTACTTTGCGAGCCCTATGTGACGTCTAACGGCACGGGAAGGATATAAGATATAAGATAAGAAGATTATCAAGTTCCTTCAGATAAATCCATTAAAACTCAGTCTCCTCCAATGAAGGTGAGCGTCAGCGTGGTGCACGTACTCCGTAGTAAAGATGGGAACATAAGCACTATGGCGACACGGAAGGGAAAAGGAAAAAAAGAGACTTTTGCATATCCTAAAGGAAAATTATAAAAACACTGCAAAAAAAAAAAAAGAACTCTACAGCTGAGACTGCACGTTTGTCTACATTCATACAATGACCACATTCTGTAGGTATCTTGTTTTCTGCGTTGCTTTATTATTTCAGTCCAACATTTGCCCTAGTCCAAGTGGTGGAAGTCTTTTTACTACACGCCAGCAGTAGCTGACAAAACACAGTATCTGCTCACTGATTTGTAAATACTCAGCGTGGACACGAATGAGATAGAGGGCTCTTGCTAGCGGCTTCTATTATAATCAAGGTCTGATATCTGTTGGTTTGGAAGCACAACAGTCCGATATCGTGTATGAATGGAAGGCTAATTTTCTTGTAGGGTGGAGTCTTCGTTCAAATGAGGATCAGTTATTAATAAACTGTGTGTATGTATATAAATACATACCTGCCTGCCTGTCTGTCTGTATGTATGTATGTATGTATGTATGTATGTATGTATGTATCTATCTATCTATCTATCTATCTATCTATCTATCTATCTATCTATCTATCTATTTGTCTGTCTGTCTGCCTATGTGTTTGTTTATTATTACGACTACTACTACTCTTACTGCTACTACTACTACTACTACTACTACTTCTACTACTACTATTACTACTACTACTACTATTACCACTATTATTATTACTACTGCTACTACTGCTAATACTATTCTACTGTTACTACCACTAATATTACTACTCCTACTACTACTACTATTATTATTACTACTAATACCACTACCAGTACTACGACTACGACTAATACTATTACTACTACAGCTACTACTTGTACTAATACTACTATCACTACTACTACTACTACTATTACTACTACCAGTATTAAACAGGCCAAACATAACTGGCACGGAGCTGTCTTTTGGACATCATAACGTTCTGCTGCAGCAACAATAGTTATAAATGCTTGTCACATGCAACAATGATCTGTATCTGCAGACTTTTTTCCCCTTAACCTCTGGCCCTTCCTCTTCCGTCGCCCTAAACTGCAGGCTGTTCAGGCTAATGGCTAATCTGCCACTGCTTCTAAGGCTACCAGTCTTTTAGCTCGTCATTTATAACAACCTGTTATTCTTCGGGTCCTCCCCTTATCTGGGTGCTTTTTGCTCTGTGCTACGGTCATGCGTCTTTCGACACATCACACCAGACTTCTGCACGGCGTATTTTATAGGATAGTGTTTTCGCTTTCCCAATGCGACCTTTATTCACATTGCCCAAGTACTATCTGTGTCCAGAAGGCACTATTGTTTTTATTCAACATGATTTTGCTAATACTAACGAAAGCAATCGCCCTTAGATCGCTAACCGTTGTCTCATTCAGCTTATGTACTGCATCTTCTACCCCTGGCTTCTTATAACATTCTCTATTTTTTTTTTACTTTACTACTTGCAGAGCAGTGGTCTTCAAGCTATG
This sequence comes from Achatina immaculata, assembly GCA_009760885.1. NCBI lineage: Eukaryota > Metazoa > Mollusca > Gastropoda > Stylommatophora > Achatinidae > Lissachatina > Lissachatina immaculata. The sequence continues at coordinate 11,202,512 of CM019715.1, forward strand.
GCCCGGGGGTGTTATCAGTTTGATAGTAAGTGTGATCGAGATTGTGGTGAATCTGCTTGCTGGTTCTTGGCTGCTGACGTTTGGCTGTTCTTTGTGGCCGTTCAGCCTTGGGATATAGACGGTTTTGTACTGTAGGGTGTCTTGGAATTAGTTTTGTTCGTAGTTCATCTAGTCTGGGGCATTTAAGTAGGTAACGTTCAAATGTTTCCTCTTCATTATAACAGTGTCTGCAATCTGGACTGCGGTTTTTTTTTTCTTTATTTTGTTTAAGCGTTTGTTTAGGGTGATATGGTTTGCTCGTAGCCTGAAAATGATGCTTTTGTTTTGTTTTGTTTTGTTTTGTCTGTTTAGTTTGTATGAATCTTCATGTGGGCCAGGTTTATGTGTATGTTTGTATATGGCTCGCTCAGGACTCCTTCATGCTCGCTTGTTCAGCGATTATTTGGCGAAGCCTCTGAAAAGATCTGCCAGGAATGTTTAGTGGGGTACTTCCTTGTTTGGCTGCGCGCCATTGTACAACCTGTTTGGCAAGTTTGTCCGTCTTTTTCATTTCTAGGGATTCCACAGTAATTTGGCATCCACTGCAGTGCGACTGATATACCGTATTCTTTGTGCATAAAACGAAATGGACCAATCACATGCACGGTTCAAAAGGACTGACAAATGCAGTGGATTTAGTCCCAATGTGGTATGCTCGGAAACAAAACAGCAGACACCCTAGTGAAAGAAGGAGATAAACTACCACAAACAGACACTAGCAAATCATTTGAGTAGGCCAAAACAATGATAAATCTCAGCTACAGGAACAGATGGGAGAAAGTACACCCATACCACCAAAGAAACGATGCCTACTACCAGCAAACAGAAGAGCAAGTCATCATCCTAAGTGTACATACTGGGCACAACGGGCTAAGATACCATCTACACAAGAAATTCAAGTTAGGATCAAATGATGAATGTGCATGTGGCACCGAAAGAATGACAGCAGACCACATTCTGCAGGAGTGCCCAGTATATGAGCAACAGAGGAGGCAAACACGGCCAACAAATACACAAGTCTGGAACAAGCTGTATGGGAATATCAACGGCCTCCAGATGACCACTAACTACCTCAGAAGTATACTTGTACCATCTTCCAGTAACTGCGAGCTGGTGATCTTTGCAGCCGATGCTGTGAAGATGTTGAGGCACATCATCGTATCGGCGTGGGAGCGGGTTATGGCGGCTATTTTTTTAGTCCCGGAGTACAGCTAAAAAGCAGGGGGTGTGCAATGCTTCTTTAGCAGATTCCACCACCTTGAGAACTATGGCAATCCCTGCCCCGTTAGCCAGGCTAGGCATGCTACTGTGGGTGCCACGGAGAGGTGGGACAGTGTCTTGGTCAGCTGTGGGTGGCGTATTGCTTCATCGGACAGCGTCTCCATCTCCTCAGAAGTATACAGCTGGATGTCTGAAATTGTTTGAAGAAGAAGAAGAAGAAGAAGAAAATTTTAAAATAAAAAAGTGAAATATTTCTATCGTTGCCATATTATATACAAACTGGATAGTCTGCATGCTTTACGCAGTTGGTAAAGCGATCCTGGACGTGAAACTGCTGAGAACCGCTGATAAATAACGACACTTCACATCCACACGCATAATTGTTACTTCTTATCTTCCAATCTTCAAGCCTCTAACGATAAGTCCTTTCTTTCCTTCTTGTCCTTTTTTTTTTCTTTTTCTTCTCCATATATTTCCTGTACCAATTCTAAACAAACAGAGAAATCTACGCGTTGGGTCACTATCTCCCTACCGCTCTCATACACGGAGCCATAAGGAACATTTGGCCGGGCTTTATTGCCCCAACCACCAGTGTTAAATCAATGAGTAACGTGTTTGTAATTGGCAGTAAAAACAGAGAACGTAGGAACTATTAGCGTATCTCTTGAAGTCCATAACTTTATGCCAGAACCCCCCGCCAAAAAAATGCATCCGCTTCTAATCTGCCAAATTAAAGCGATGGCAATAACCAAAACCGCCCGTCCCGTGTGCATTGCAACCGTCCCTTTCTTAAAAAAAAAAAACCACCCCTGGTATACTGTACCTGGAAAATGAAATATCTTTACCGGCGCTCTTAAAGGAATCTAAAGTTTATGATAAGATTATCCTGGAAACGTGATAGACGGAATGAAGAGGTGTAGGAAGGAATATAAAGTTTCAATTATCTTTATTTTCATAAATTTTTTTTTTGTGGTTTTTATCAACGTCTTTCAGCATTCCACCATTATTGTGTGAGTGTGTGTGCGCGCGCGTGCGCCCGCGCGCATGCGTGACGAAAACGTAGTTTATTCTTTGTTTCGGAACTACTTTTTCTCTCTTTATATTACTCCGCCACATATTCCGTTATCTTGTCATTCCAAGAGAAGATTTAATTACAATGAAGAAGGACTGCATATCTTATTTGGGGTATATTACCTTTGTGCTCTAGAAATAACTCTTCAGAATACATTAAAAGAATGAATCAGGATTCGTATTTCATGCCGAAATAATGGCAGATTTAATGAAAACATTCTCATCTGGTGCCGAAGGCAACATATTTAACTTCATTTCTGAAAATAAAAGTAACAACACACAGTGATAACATTACAATTATATTTTAAAACGAAACGAAAAGAAACAAACAACATATAAACACGATACATACGGGAAAATGAAGTTAGTTAAATTAAAATCTTCTTGAAAAAGCACAGATTGTATCTTCCTGAATAGCAGATTGTATCTTCTTCAAAAGCATGGATTGTATCTTCTTCACACAGACTGTATCTTCTTCAAAAGCATGGATTGTATCTTCTTCACACAGACTGTATCTTCTTCAAAATCACAGACTGTATCTTCTGCACAAGCACAGATTATATGTTCTACTTCTTCTTCTTCTTCTTCTTCGTTCGCACTGTCTGTCTATATCTGCAGTCCTGTCTCTTGGATAAATTTCACTGTTTTTTGTAACTCATGTATGGAACCGTAGAGCTTATCTTCTTTAGTGGTTTCACTGGGCCAGTAATTATTTCTCAGTGTCTCGTAGTTGATGCAGTTCTGGAGGATATGTTCCACGGTTTGGGGCACCTGGGCACATGTACATAGATTAGTAGTACCAACCTTAAACTTTGTATACATATGACTTCGGAGTCGGCTGTGTCCTGTTCGGAGACGGAAGATGGTGACTTGTTCCTTTCTGTTTAGCATGTGATAGTCATCATGTGGTGGTGTTTGTGGCTTCCTGTAGGTTTTTATCATGCTTTTCTTCTGATTATAGGTGACTGGTATGTCTGGTTGCTCCATTTCAGTGCCCTCTTTGGCCAGATGGTCAGCTTTCTCATTGCCTGGTATCCCACAGTGGGAGGGAATCCATTGCAAAGTGACTCCATGTTGTAAGCCAATTTTTGACAAGGCATCCTTAAGGTCTGGTAGTTTGTTGCACTGAAGAGCCTCCAGTACTGATCTTGCATCTGTGAGAATTACTACAGGACATGTATCAATTCTGGAGTCTGATAGTTTTTTCAACTGCAGCAATAATTGCCCTAACTTCTGCATCAAAGTTATTGCAGTATTTACCAGTGGGTATGGAAATCTTGTCAATGGTGTTGTTTGGATATTCAATATATGCTCCTGCCCCACCATTCTTTATGGCATTATGTGCAGATCCATCTGTATACACACGTATCCAGGTGTCACATGGATATTTGTCATCTAGAACACTAAGTGTGGCTGTTGATCTTACAAGACTGCTCTGCATCTCACCATTCTGCACACCTTTCACTTCAGTCTGAATAGTTATTTGTGTATAATCTGCTTCTTTCCATGGTGTATGCTCTGGTACAGATGATAATGGAGTGACTACAGTTGGAAGGTCAGGTATCAGCTTACGCATACGCTTGGCCTGATGAATGAAGCTGCTTCTTTTAAGCCGTCCTAATGCCAAGTTATTGAATCTCTCCTTCAGGGGATGGCTTACAGAGCTAAGGAATTTTTCTCCCATGGTCATGACCTTTGTGTCTCTACGTTCCTTTAGCGGTTGAACACCAACTATTTTCTGCATTTCTACTATTGGTGTGGACCTCATGGCACCTGTGATAATCCGTAGTGACTGATTTTGAACCTTGTCTAGATTATGCAGCGTAGTGTTTGATGCTGTGCACCAAGATGTTGAGCCATATTCTAAATGTGGTAGAATACTTTGCTGATATACATTCTTGAGGATTCTTTCACTAGCTCCCCATGTAGTCCCACTCAATTTTCTTAATATGGCTAGTTTTCTTCTGGCTTTTGCTTCTGCACTGTTGATGTGTTGCTTCCAAGTCAGTTTTGAGTCAAGAGTCACTCCTAAGTAAGTGGGTTGGTTGTCCATCCTTAAGGGTATTTCATTTACAAAGATCTTACCTGCTTTCTGTTTAGATGAGAGGGTGAACAGAGTGGTGCTTAATTTCTCTGTGTTGATACTTACACACCATTTGTTTGTCCATGATGTCAAGATGTCTGCTGCTCTTTGGAGTCTCTGTGTAGCAACTGTCGCATATTCATCTGTACACCACATGACCAGATCATCTGCATACAGTGCTGCTTTGATTCCATAGGGAAGTTCCTTGACCAGGTCATTAATGAATACAAGGAATAGTGTAGGCGAAAGGACTCCTCCTTGTGGTACACCGTGTCGCAGAAGTACTTTCTGGCTTTTGTGTCCACCCATTACTACTCTAGCTCTTCTATTGTGTAAATAGGACTTTATCCAGTTGTACAGTCTTCCATTCACATTGCAGTTTCTTAGTTTCCACAACAGACCTTTTTTCCATACTTTATCAAAGGCTTTCTTCAGGTCTATCCACGCTGCTAGTACAAGGTTTTTCTCTTGGAATGCATCCTCATCTCTTGAGAGAGATAGGTCACTTGATCTTCCGTACTGTAGTACTGCCTAAATCCTGCTTGTTGTGGAACGAGAAGGTTTTCACTTTCTAGGTACCATTTTAGCCTCAGGTCAATGATGCGTTCCATCGTTTTGCATAGGCAGCTAGTGAGACTGATTGGCCTGTAGCTGGAGGCAGTATCACTGTTTTTCCCTGGTTTTAGCAGTGGTACCATGCTTGCTTCCTTCCAGATTTGAGGTAACTTACCTGTGCTCCAGCACATATTGAAAATATCCAACAGCTTTCCCATTGCTGCCATTCCCAGGTTCTTGATCATTTCATTGGACACTCCATCTGGTCCTGGTGATTTCCTTGGTTTCAGTTTACTAACTGCTAGGTCTAACTCACTGCGTGTGATTGGTGCATCCATGACCTCCACTTTTCTGACTTGTTCCTCTTCTTTCTGTGGCTCGATGCGCACTGTACGCTCCTTCTCTGGATGGATATCAATGTTGCAGTCCTGTGCAAACATGCGAGCAAAGTGATCTGCTACCTGCTTACCTGTAAGAGTTTTCCCATCCTCTATTAGTGTAATCTTTGTACTTCTTCCAGTACTCTCATCGTTTAACTGTTTGATTAGTTTCCACAGCTTCCTTCCATCCTTTTCAAAGTTTAGGGACTCTGTTTTCTCTCTCCAACTTTCCCGTCTGGCTTGCAGCTTTGCTCTCTGAAATTTGGCCTTAGAATGTTGGTAATTATTGTGGTGTTCTTGGCATGGTCTATTTTCTGCTTGCTTTCGAGCTGCTTCCACGTCATCATGGAGTTTTCCCAGCTCACTAGACCAGTATGGTTTATAGTCCCTGCGAGCTCCTCTGGGAATGGTTTCACGAGCGGCCTGAAGGATACAAGCATTGAATTCCTTCCTATGCTGTTAATATCCTTACCTTCTATGGACAGCTGTCCCACCAGGGTACCTGTACAATGTCTGTACATTGTCCAGTTTGCTTTTTTATAGTTCCATCTGGGGAGAGGGTTACTGGTGTTAAGGAGATATGTTCTACAAAAACACAGCCTGTATGTTCTGCAAAAGCACAGATTGTATCTTCTGCACAAGCACAGACTGTATCTTCTGCAAAAACACATAATGTATCTTCTAGAAAAGCACATATTGTATCTTCTTCAAAAGCACAGACTGTATCTTCTGCAAAAGCATAGATTGTATCTTCTTCAAAAGCACAGACTGTATCTTCTGCAAAAGCACAGATTGTATCTTATCCAAAAGAAGAACTTGTGTCTGCTTCTGAAAAGCATTTGTGACAAAATATTTAGAGAAGGTTGATCGATGTCACTACAGCCAAAATCTTAACTTTTAAACGAAACAAAACAAAACAAAACAAACAGCGTCGCAGAAACAATAGTCAGAGTGTCGACTGTACAAACAACCTGCACTGTGGTTTAAGAGAAAGGAGTAATGTCTCATTTTAGAGTGTGAAGTACCTTCTCATTTTAGAGTGTGAAATACCTTCTCATTTTAGAGCGTGAAGTAATGTCTCATCTTAGGGTGTGAAATACTGTCTTATTTTAGAGTGAAGCTTTGTCTCTTTTAAGTGTAATGTACTGTCTCATTAAGAGTGGTGTACTGACCCATTTAAGAGTAGTGTACTGTCTCATTAAGAGTGGTGTACTGACCCATTTAGGAGTGATGTACTGTCCCATTTAAGAGTGGCGTAATGTCTCATTTAAGAGAAGTGTGCTATCTCATTTAAGGGTGGTGTACTGTCTCATTTAAGCGTGGTGAACTGTCTCATGTAAGAGTACATTAACTGTTTTAGTTAATAGTAGTGTACTGTCTCATTTGATAGTGAAGTACTGTCACATTTAAGAGTGGTGCGTACCGTCTCAGTTAAGAGTTGTGTAGTATCTCATTTAAGAGCTGTGTATGCTGTCTCATTTAAGAGTGAAGTGCTGCCTCATTTAAGAGACAAGAATTTAATGTGAGCTAGCTACACTGTCACGTCTGAGGTATGGTGCTTACTTGGTACTATGACTACTGGTACAGGGGCGTCTTGAAAACCATATCCTGGACATGCGGTGCCGCCCAACACGCCTTACTCAAAGCTGAATGGGATAGCAATCAGTGGACCAAGAACTGAATTCCCTTGCTATGCTTACTGAAGTTAAGCAACCAATACTCTATTCTACCGAATAAACAGGTGACTGGTCAAGGAATAGGGATGGAACTGCAAAAGCTGATCAAAAGTAGATCAAACGTAGATCTTATCACGAAAGAAAGAAAGAACCATGCCCCAGGTGGAATGTTTGGTGCCGAAAAGTTTAGAAATCGCATTCAAGCTGTAAACGGTGACACAAACACAAGCAATGCCCTTTTGAGAAAGAGGACTTCGTCTTCTTCTTCTTTTTCTTCGTTCGCTTCTACCACTCAAGACCGCCCTGTGATCCCACTGAGTTTTCGCCTGTGGTTCTCGTTAAGTCCCGTGGTCCCCCATGAGGTCCCGAAAGAACCACACGAGATCCACGAGAGGACCACAAGAGGTTCAGAGTATCGTAGGGCTTGAGCCTGTATTCTTGGTGGGTCTCAGAAGCGGGTTTGCGTGGCACCGTGGTTTTCGTTGCACCAGTTTAGTCTAGAGCTGGACTTTCTAACCGGAAAACCTCGATGTGTTTTGGATATCAGTATATCCCCGCTGGGTGAGAGGTAGTAGCCCACCAAGGCCAGAGTTGGACTTTCTCACCGGAAAACCTCGACATGATTTGAGATCACCGTCGGGTGAGAGGTGGTTGCCCATCCAGTCCAGAGTTGGAATTTCTCACCGGAAAACCTCAGCGTGATTAGGATACGTAAAAATCCCCGCCGGGTGAGAGGTGGTTGCCTATCTAGACTGCCCTGGTCCAGTGTCTCTGACTTCAGCATTTTGTGGTCGTGGCCGCTATCTTTCCTAGTTCTGACCAGGATGGAGCTTTTGTCCAGGAAGACGAATCCTCGCCACTAGTGACTTCCACCCATGGGTTGAGCCAGTTTAGGCATATTATCCCAGTATGGGGATGTTTGGGACGTGACCGACCTCTAGAGCAGCGGTACCGTGACATGTGTAGCCTTCAAGATTCACCCCTGGTTTGAGCCGGTTTAGGCACATTTCACCAGTATGGGTGTATATCGGGCGTGACCGACCTCTAGAGCGGAGGTGGCGTGACATGCCTAGCCATCATGTTTCACTCCTGGTCTATGCCAGTTTAGGCATATTTCACCAGTATAGGTGTATTTCGGACGTGGCCGACCTCTAGAGCAGAGGCGCCGTGGAATGTGTAGCTCTCGCAGCGATACTGCTGGACATACTGATTAAACTTCACGTTATCCTTTCCTTCACCTTTTCACATCGGCGCTGCACAGCAACCTTTATTTCTTTTCCGCAGTTTCTTCCTTGACTGGGAGGAGCTTCACTCCACCCGCGGCATCCGAAGAATCTCACCAGCAGTATCTTAACCTCTCGGTTAAGCCGATTCAGGCATTTCACCCGATATAAGTGCACTTATGACGTGGACGACCTCCAGACCAGAGGTGCCGTGATTTGACTGTTTGCTTCGCTTTATCCTTTCTACCACCTTTTCCGCAGTGGTGCCGCACGGCAACCCCATTTGCACCTTTCTTCACTGGCTGGGAAGAGCACCGCTCCACGCACGGCAGCTGAAGAATCTCGCCAGCAACGAGAGATGGAGGACAAATGCAAAAGAAGAAGAAGAAGAAATATTCCTTAATATGTGTGCTGTCATGACTAGAAGGTCCTATACATTTACTAAACAAGAGATATCAGAAGACATTAAAATGGTGATGACTAGTGAACAGTTGTGAAGCGTATTGATATTAATTCTCTGTGGACGTTGCCAATCAGAGTTTACAAAGACCCACAAGTGCTTCTATCAGCTCTTTCAAAGTCGGCACCAGTACTTATAAGCAAAGCAAAATGATTATGTCATTGAGTTTACGGCTTTTCCAGGAAAACCGGTATAGAAGAAGAGCTTACGGCTTTTCCAGGAAAGCAGATACGAAAGAAGAGCTTACAGATTTTCCAGGAAAACCGGTATGAAAGAAGAGATTATGGCGTTTCCAGGAAAACCGGAATGGAAGAAGAGCTTATGGCGTTTCCAGGAAAACTGGTATGGAAGAAGAGCTTATGGAGTTTCCAGGAAAACTGGTATGGAAGAGGAGCGTACGGATTTTCCAGGATAACTGGTATAGAGGAAGAGCTTTCGTCGTACTGCATAGACATCTCTCTTCTACCATCAGAGAATGTACACACGAAACACTCGCACTAAAAATTGTAGGAAAGAAAGGGGGAAATCAACCATGAAAGAGGTAAGTGGAGGGAATAAGGGAAACTTAAATATCCCATTAAATCGGGGCAAGACGGAAGAATTTTATTTAAAATAATAATAATAATAATACTCCATCTGTTCTCTCAATACTTAAAATTCAGTGAGATAGGAGACAAAGACAAGACAGTACGTCAACTCCAGAAAGACAGGAGACAAAGACAAGACAGTACGTTAACTCAACTTCGGAAAGACAGGAGACAAAGACAATACAGTACGTTAACTCAGCTTCGGAAAGACAGGAGACAAAGACACGACAGTACATCAACTCAGCTTCAGAAAGACAGGAGACAAAGACAAGACAGTACGTCAACTCAACTTCAGAAAGACAGGAGACAAAGACAAGACAGTACATCAGCTCAACTCCAGAAAGCCAAAAGGTTGTTCATTACTTTTAAATATCTTACAAAGTTGGTTTTGATACCAGAGAATGATGGACAGGATGAAACTCTCTTGCTGTCACAGTAGCAGCGTACCTGATTCTAGATTTTTTTCCTTCAGAGTTACTCTTCTTGGTTTTGATTGTCCCAATGTACCCAGTATTTGCTTCTTCATCTTCTTAAATCTTCCTGAAACTACGGGCTGGTGTCCTATGCAGTAGATGCGGCGAAGATGCCGGGGCACATCATAGTGTGGGATTGGGAGTGTGTTATGGCAGTTATTCCTTCAGCCCTTGGGTAGAGCTAAAAATCCAGTGGGTGTGCAATACTTCTTTCCCCGACTCCACCACCGTCATGGGGACTATGGCGGTCCTTTCTTCGCTAGGCGGGCTAGACCTGTTACTGTGGGTGCCAGTGGAGAGGTAGGACATGGTCTTGACCGGTTATTGTTCGCCAATCCTGATTCAGGCAGGCGAGCTACAAGTATATGCCGCCGACTGGCCAAATCGAACATCGTCTCATGTTGCTACTGCACGATATATGGCAAATCTGGTCGAGATGCAAACAGTCCATTAAAATGATGTTCCATTAACGTAGGAAGCTGACAAAAACCAGTCAATAAACTCTTTGAAAGGCAATGTCCCAGATATGTCACAGTGATTTAAAAGTGTCCAACAGAAGACTAGATGCGGCGGTGGTCCAGTGGTTAATGCACTCGCCTGCCGATGATAGGATCCCTGGTTCGTTTATGCAACCCATCTTCAGTAAATTATTACCTGGGATTTCACTGGGCCTGGAAAGGCAGTGGGGACAGATGTTGTCCTACCTAATTAACCGTGTTATAACAGAGCGGAAATGTCAAAGTATTAACACTTAACAACAGAATAGCACACGCAAATCACAGGAGGACACGGTTTCTTTCTTATCAAAAGACTCCCACCACATTTTGAGATAATCTAGAAAAAAAGTACCAAAATGACTTCAGCAAGTATGGTTATCCGTTTGCTTACTTTTTATATTCCTCGCAAAAATCTAGAAATTGTGACCTCACATGTCCTAATTTACACCGAACGCATTTCTTTTCTGTCCTAAGATACTCTACGTAACCAGTCTTAGCAATGGAACCAGTAAAAACAACAAGAGAATGTAACATGGCCAAAGAAAATAAGAAAAAGAAGGGTCAAAGCATCATGCACTGTCCAAACAGGTGAAGAGGATTTTTTTTTTTACAGTCTCACATGCAAAAGTATACTCTTGGCCGCAAACAGATAAAGTGAAGTAGATTCATATTCAGAAATCTAAACGTCGAATTCACGAGAGCTTGAAACGGGAAATGAAACGAGCGTTCGTTTGGCAGACGCTTAAAGAATTCAGCATTTGCCAAGATTGTTAGAGATGTGGTCTTGACGTTCATTGTAAGCAGGGTAAAGTAAGTCAGTATTACCTGTTACTGGTAACAGTGTGGCTAGCATCTCTTGTCAAGGTTGTTTGTAAGAAAGTAAAATAGTAATATATAATGTAGCGGTTTTTGCAATGCTGCAGACTATATGGAAATCAAAAATAAAAACCAAAAAACTAAGCATGAAGACGAAAATCATGACATTTAAGAGTAATGCTCTACGGAGGTGAATGCTGGAAAATCACCAAAACCATAGGAAAAAAACCCAAAACCATAGCTTAATTCTTTTCAGACTAAATGTTTACCATGAATTAGAAGAATATTTTGGCCAAACACTGTAAGAAATGACATCTTTACAGAAATGCAGATGAAGCCACTGACAGCAATACTGAGGAAAGACGCTGGCGATGGTTGGGACATGTGCTCCGGATGACTGACAACTCACTACCAAAAATAGCACTAAGAACAGAGGAACAGAAGTAAGGGTAGACCAAAAGAGACATGGAGAAGAACAACAGAGAGGATGTTAAGCAAAAGAGCGCTCACTTGGGCAAGGGCGAAAAAAAAAGGCAAAGGACAGGCATTTGTGTAAAACCCTTGCAGAACCCCCATATATATATATATGTAATGTAGTAATTTCTTTTTCTGAAATGCTAGCGTCAGAGTTGGCGTTCCACAGCTGGGTAAGACCTTGTCAGATCTCTCTGTCGGTCCTCTCACTAACAGACCCAGCCTGGCTAAAAGGCCAGTGATCGCTATAGTTCATTCGCTGGTGGAGCCTACTGGAGAAGTTCTGTAGACTCCCTGCTGTCAACACTGAGGGACTGAGAAATATAATTGCCATGACCAGCTCCCATAGCACTATGCTGTACTTCAGTACCTTCGCTTCACTGGCCTAAAAAAACACAAGCACGCAGTTCCAGGAAGAAGAAGAAGAAGAAGAGTTATGGCTAACTGTTATTATCGGCAATGATAACAACGTTAACAGTGCCGGAAAAAAGAAAAATGATTGAGGACACTGAAACAAAGCTTACACAGAACCCCCCCCCCTCTCTCTCTCTCTCTCTCTCTCTCTCTCTCTCGGCGCATCTAGTAACAAGTTCAGTCTGACCAAAGATACAAAGGCTTCACTACCATGGCCCTCTTGTTTTGAAGTATCTACATAGGCTCCACCTCGGAAATTTTCCCCCGAAAAATCATTATAATCCACTCTCATGCTGGTACGCTTTCTGTGTTTGCAGCATTGGCTGCTAGTATCATGCAGCAGGCAGTTCAGGGTGTAACAACAGTGTCATTTCTGTGGGGTGGCATACACAACTGTGTCATTTCTGAGCTATGACACACACAACAGTGGCATTTCTAAGGTATGACACACACAACAGTGGCATTTCTGAGGTATGACACACACAACAGTGGCATTTCTGAGGTATGACACACACAACAGTGGCATTTCTGAGGTATGACACACACAGCTGTGTCATTTTTGAACTGTGGCATGTACTTAGTATATTAGAATTGCACACCACCCCCCCCTGCTTTTTAGCTGTACTCCGGGACTGAAAAAGTAGCTGCCATAACCAGCTCCCACGCCGATACGATGATGTCCCTCAGCACCTCCACAGCATCGGCTGCAAAGAACATCAGCTCGCATTACAGGGAGATAGCACAAGGCAAGACAAAACAAGAACTTAATACAGTGGTACCTCGGGTTGTGAACTTAATTCGTTCTTTGACTCCGTTCGCGAACCGAAATGTTCGCGAACGGAAACAATTTTTCCCATTGAAATTAATGCAAATCCAATCAATCCGTTCGTCCACCCCGGAAACATATTGTTTTTTTAAAAATCTTTTTATGGATTTATGTGTGGCAAAAATATATAATATAAAATATACAGTATAACTTTACCTTTGTGGTTGATAGTTGCTGGCACAGGTAGATGGTAGAGGAGGAAGAGGAGGAGGAAGATTACTCCTTCGAAGGAGAGTCCCATTCCATAATAATGTCGAGCAGATGTGTAGTTATTTCTGTTGTTTTTGTTTCTCTTGTTTGTATCCTGGGAAGTGGTTGGATTGCTGGGCTCGGTGGCTGGTGTTTTCACAAGATAAACGATCCAGAGACATTTGTCTTTGTCAGATAATTTTCCGAAAATGGGACATCTCATTGTCATTTAAAATGTCCGCTGCTCTGCTGGTCACCACTGTCACTAACACTTTTCACTTTCTTGGAAGCCATAATGAGGGTTCATTTAATGCAAAAAGCAAACAAAAAAAAAAGTGTCAGGAACAACGCAACGACAATGTTCACAGTATATGGTACGGCTACTGTATACTGCCATTTCTGGAGTATCACACATGTTTATTATACGTTGTTAGCTCCTACAGTGTCATTTCTGAAATATTGCATGAACTTAGTATATTACAGTGTCATTCCTAAAGTGTGTAATACACGTCAATACTTGGGTTTATCAGATTAAACAAATTAAACTGTTAGGGAAAAACAAAAGATTGAGTCATAGAAGAGAGACCACAACTAATGATAGAAAGACCAGATGACGATAGAGTTGGAGTTGAGTAACTGCCTGACTCCTCACAAAAGAAAAAGAAATGTGGGGAAAAGCACATGTAAATAGAGATCCGATAACATGGTTGCACCTTCGTGTAATGAGCACGCAATACCGATGAGCATTCAGGAAGATGGTGCTCACTATCCTTTTCTGCCTCAGTTGTCGCCAATCTTTTCTGATTCAGTTGTCCTTAACCTTTTTTGCCTCAGTTGTCGCCAATCTTTTCTGACTCAGTTGTTGACAACCTTTTCTGACTCAGTTGTCGCCAATCTTTTCTGACTCAGTTGTCGCCAACCTTTTCTGACTCAGTTGTTGCTAATCTTTTCTGACTCAGTTGTTGCCAATCTTTTCTGACTCAGGTGTTGCCAACCTTTTCTGACTCAGTTGTTGCCAATCTTTTCTGACTCAGGTGTTGCCAACCTTTTCTGACTCAGTTGTTGCCAATCTTTTCTGACTCAGTTGTTGCCAATCTTTTCTGACTCAGTTGTTGCCAACCTTTTCTGACTCAGTTGTTGCCAACCTTTTCTGACTCAGTTGTCGCCAATCTTTTCTGACTCAGTTGTTGCCAATCTTTACTGACTCAGTTGTTGCCAATCTTTTCTGACTCAGTTGTCGCCAACCTTTTCTGACTCAGTTGTTGCCAACCTTTTCTGACTCAGTTGTTGATAACCTTTTCTGACTCATTTGTTGCCAACCTTTTCTGGCACAGTTGTCGCCAACCTTTTCTGACTCAGTTGTCGCCAACCTTTTCTGGCTCAGTTGTCGCTATCCTTTTTCTGACTCAGTTGTCGCTAACCATTTCTGGCTCAACTAGGTGTTGAATACTCTGATCGGAATCGGAGAATCCTTTTCAATAGGCGTTTCAAAATACTTAAGTAAACTTTGGCAGTGACAGTCTGTTCCTCTGGCATAAATTCTTTGTGAATAACTCTTTTGCTGTCGTAAAAACACACCAACATTGTCTTCACTTTCGACTTTTAAACCCAAATTTGTTTGCCTTTTGGTGGTGATGATGACTTCCACTGAGCACTTTAGCGTTTAGCTGTGGCAACATAGCGGAAAATCCATGTTTCATCCTCTGCAACAATCAAATATAAGAAATATTTATTTCTGCGACACGTTTTGATGATGCCTTTTGCGTACTCAACACGCTGATTTTTTTGGTCATCAGACAACGAATGTGGTACAAACTGGCAAGCAACCTTTTTTTCTTGCCCAGATCTTCCACTTACATTTTACGAATGGTCTCTCGATTAACACTAAATTCATCTGACATCATCTTTGCAGTCAAAGAACGATCTTCTTGTATCTGTTCTCTGACTTTTGCCATGAGTTCCTCATTATGAACAGAAATTGGGGATCCATGTCTAGTTGCATTTGTAATCGTTTCCATATCACTTTTGAACCGTGAATACCACCTGAATATTTGTGCACGAGATAAACAATTATCCCCATAAACTTGTCACATTAATTCAACTGTCTCAATGGCATTTTTTCCAAGTTATAAACATAATTTACTGTTAGCTTTATGTTCCATGCTGATTACGTAACAATGCACCTCTGACTAGGTCAACAAAATGGCGGCTTGTTTGTCGTCTAGTTATCAGACGGCTATGAAAAGTTGCCATATCGTAGACGAAGGTTGCCTCTTTGGATTCCATGATTTGCTTCATAGACGATATTTTTGTCTTGGCCATATTAGAATCAGTTTCATTACTTAATTGTCGCACCTTGTATGTAGATCCAGAGAAGAAGGGACCGTTTTGTTTCACTTAATACTCTATTAAGTATATAGACTTTAGGTGCCGTTTTCTGTCATTTAATACTCTATTAGGTATATAGGCTTTAGGGGCCGTTTTGTGTCATTTAATTCTCTGTTTTGTATACAGGCTTTAAGTGCCGATTTGTGTCATTTAATTCTCTATTTGGTATAGAGCCTTTAGGGGGCCACAGTGGTGTAGTTATTAGTGCACTCGTTTGCCGATCAGACCGTCCCTGGTTCGAATTAGCACTCTGGGCAGAATTTCTTTTGGATGGACCTTAAAAAAGGTTTAGTGGCCTAGAAAAGTGAAGGAGCCAAGACTTGACAACCGTACAGGACGCAAATTCTACGGGACATAGATTTTCATATAGGCTGTACTAAACATCAGAAGAAAGGAAGAAAATTTGACTGTAAATCTATAATCCCAAGAATGGATGAATCGGTTTAGCAAAGAAAGTCTGTCACAGAGATGTTACCCAATATGTCCGATCATGACAGATGGGCTTGCGTCTGAAAATCTGTTCCGTCTTTTCAAAATGCAAACAGCACCAGCAGGAGATAGTTCGTCACATATGTTTTGGAATACTGGGCTTCTAGAACAAATTACGGACTTCAAGAACAAATTGTGAGCTTCAAGAACAATTCGTGAGCTTCATGAGCAAAATGTGGTTTTCAAGAACAAAACGTGGGCTTCAAGAGAAAAAATCTGACCTTCAAGTACACAGTGTGAGCTTCAAAAACAAAATGTGGGTTTCAAGAACAAAACATGACCTTCAAGAACAAAATGTGGGCTTCAGGTACAAAATGTGGGCTTCGAGAACAAAATGTGGGCTTCAAGAAAACATGTTAGCCTTCAAGAACAAACTGTGATTCCCAAGAACATATTGTGAGCTGAAGAATAGAATCGCGGCTTCAAGAACAAATAGTTCCCTTGAAGAACAAATTATGGGCTAGAAGATTAGGCATGTATGTTCACTATCACAGACATATTCGCACAAACAAAAGGAAAAAAAACAAACAAAAGAAAAGAGCGGTAGGTTTTTTTTATGAGTCTTTCATCCTTAAAGTGCCCCCGATGAAAGCTCTAGAAGAAAAGAAACTCAGAGGGATCTGCCTCCAGAATTTGGCTTGCTAGCCCCTCGGCCCTTGGGGCAATTTGAGAAACAGAGAGAATATGGCCCGCCAGAAGGGAGGGCAGGAAGATTCTCGGTCCACAGATTAGCATGATAATGACGATTGATCATGGTTTATGTGACGTCAACAATGGTCTATGAGCCTCGTGACATTCTATCCGTTGCGCATGCGCGCGTGACACCCATTCGTTGGGGGACTCGTTGTGAAGCTGAAGGGGTCATGCAATACGCCACACGCAAGTCGCAAACCACCAGACGTCAGACGGGCGTAACATCCTCTGGAAAGCTGAGATCCTTGTTTTGATGGAATAAATACGGATTTTTTAGAATTAGAAGAAACCTTTGTCTTTGTTTCTTTTTTTTTTCAGAGGACAAACAGAGATGGGAAGACACCAAATATTTCACCCTTTATACAGAAGATCTATTTTTATAGTCCTGTAGGGGTAATATCATCTGTTCTTTCGTTCTTGCTCTACGCCGTGGAATTAAGAGCTGAATGTTCTTCGATCACGATTCAGTGAAGGTTTTGAAACACAAACATCGTGTTCCATATACGAAGAGGGTTAAAGTGGAGGGGATTCCAGACCAGGAGAGGAATTAGAGAAAAAAAAAGTAGGAAAGGTGTTAATGTGTCTAGCCAGACTCCCTTCATGAATGGGGTCAGAGTGATCACTCCCACGCTGGCACAGGCTAAGCTGTTATTGGGAACATCAAAGGAGAGATAGGACATGGTCTTGACCAGCTATTCTTCGCCCGCCCTAAACAACTGTGCCGTTAGTCCAAAACAGTCATCTACGCCCGCTCAAGTCCTCTACTTCTAGGTTGTCCAACTTCAACTACGTCAAGGGGCACAACTGTTTACGGAATGAAGTGGCTGGCGAGGGGAACGAGGGGGGGGGGGTGGCATCTAAATCAACGTGACAGTTAGGAACTGGAGGCGGACTGGCTGTTTTTTTTTTTTACTGTAGCTAGCTTTTCAGGTCTTTTGAAAGTGCCTTATCTAAATATGTTTTTTTATAATTTTAATCAATTACATTTTATTTTCATAATAACTCGTTGGCCCTCAACTGGACACACTTGGTTTATAAGAAACGCTGAGACTTAACTTTGGTATCTTTTCTCCTCCGTTATCTTTCTGGCCATCCCCCCTCCCACAACTCCACCCTAGAAATGGATGTGTACCCCAGTTTACCTTTTACCTGTCATTCTATCATTGTTTCTATGATCGATTCGCTTACTGTGAATATTAACCCACCTGTTTTACTTAAGTCTCTCTTTACCTTTTGACCATTAAGAATATACCCGGCAGATATGTAAAGCCACGTTGCTTTAAAACGAGCAAATACACAAACAAATAAACAGGCGAACGAACAAGCAAAACATTTCAGGGTAAAATTTGCTGAACATTCTCCTTTTTTTTTAAAATAAAGGCAAAATTACTAAAATGATTGCTCTTGAAAATGGAAAACAATACTTAAAACTGAAAACGCTAACTTGTTTCGAACTTTACACTTTTCTCATCATCAGAAATGTTCTCTAGTGCGCATCGGCTTGCAGATAAATTCTCACCTGAACCGTAGGTACTCGCTTCTACGACAGGTGAAACTGGAGAGTCCAGGCAGTAGATTTCACATCCAATAGTCTCTCCTATTGGCGAACTACTTTGCGAGCCCTATGTGACGTCTAACGGCACGGGAAGGATATAAGATATAAGATAAGATAAGATAAGTCTCTCCTAAAAACAAACTGTCAATTGATAATTGCCAGAGCTCCTTTTGGTCAAGAGATTTTGTTGTTGTTTTTTTTCCACACTTTGACTTAACTATTTCACTCCAGGCCAACACTGCCAGGGTTGGTAGATCTTACAGACGTCCGCAAATCAATGCTCAGAGAGATACGAGGGGAGATTGATAAGTTCTTGGCCTAAGATACAACGAATTATTTGTGGACAACTTTTTGGGGGTTATTTCTCGACATAGTCCCCTTGCAAGTTTATGCACTTAGTCCAGCGATCCTGGACCATACGGATCCCTTCTGTGTACAAGTCAGCATCTTGTGCCAGTAGAAAGTGGTCTACACCATGAATGACGTCATAATCTGAAGCACATTTGCGACCACTGAGCTCCTTTTTGAGTTTGGTAAGCAGGTAATAGTCCGAAGGGGGCAAATTTGGAGAATAAGGAGGATGTTCAAGAAGCTGGAAGCCGCATTCATGAACGACAGCCATTGCCACCGCCGACTTGTGAACTGGAGCATTGTCTTGATGAAAGTTTACTCCTCTCGTCAATTTTCCTCGACGCTTTTCCTTCAGTTTGATCCGCAGTTGCTTCACAAGTTTAGCGCAATAGGCCTCGTTGACCGTTCTGCCCTTTTGAAGATAGTCTACCAACAGTACACCTTCTGAATCTCAAAAGATCGAAGCCATCACTTTGCCTGCAGACAGAACCACCCTTGCTTTCTTTGGAAGTGGGGATCCATGATGTTTCCACTGCTTTGGCTGTTCTTTGGTTTCTGGTTGAAAATGATGAACCCAAGTCTCATCCATAGTCACAAATTGCTGAAGAAACTTTTCAGAATCTGCAGAAAAATGACCAAGATTGTCTCTTGACATGTTGAGACGCTGTCGTTTGTGATTAGCTCCATGAAGTTTCGGGACCCATCGAGCAGAGAGCTTTGTCATTTGAAAATCATTGAATAATGGCATGAACACGTTCCTGGGAGATGCCCAACTCAGTAGCAATGTACCGCTCAGTTAGTCGTCGATCCTCCATTATCATGTCATGGATTCTGCCGGTGGTTTCGTCGGTGGTTACCGTTCTTGGTCTTCCTGGACGGGGATCATCTTCCAGACTTTCCCTTCCATGTTTGAATTGAGCTGCCCATTTCTTCACTGTGCTGTAAGAAGGGGCACTCTCTCTAGAGTCTCTACCATATCCTCATCGATCTCCTTCGATGATAAGCCCTTGATACAGAGGTAGCTAATGACTGCTCGATGAGAAATTTTATCCATTTTTTCAATTTCTGCCACCCCTTACCACTTCAGTAGCCTGTTTTTTTTTAAAAATGGCTGCAGTTAATTCCTTGAAACTTGGTGTTTAATCTTACATTAACCTGATCTACAAATGCACCTAATATAAACTGTGTATTTCAAGTATTTATACCTTATGCTGAAAACATATCAATCACCCCTCGTATTTAGGCAGTCTAAATAAAATGAAAAGTAGCTATTTTTTGTAACCCAATCCATTTTTTAAAATTATAGAGTAACTTCTTTCTAGTTTTTTTTTCTACGTAAATTTCTCATCAAACTGAACTTGTCTATTCTGGCCGAGCATGCAAAATTAGCAGTGAATGAGTTCATTTAAAGAGCACTTGTGATCTGCGACTTACGACGTACCCGATTTACCACGACCCGCAGTTACAATTGTCCGTCACTGCCAGCCACGTCACCCTCCACCCCCCCCCCCCTCTTGCGGTCTAGAAACTGTCAGATGTCACGTTTTCTGATGCGCCGGCCCTTAGAACCTATACATGTCATCTGTACATGATCACTGAAATTAAAGATACAACAGGCAAGCACAAGAAGGTTGAACCTTGCAGCGCAATCATTGGCTGCTGTTGCTGTGGCCTGGTCTTTGTAAGCCCTGCGCTGGCAGAATTAAATCTTAAGAGATGGGGCTGATGTGAAACTCTGGCTATTAAAACAAACGCCGGCCCTGGGACATGCGTGTAGGGCCCATATCTGGCAACCTTCACCGGCAGCGTCTGATGCTTCAACTACCTGCTTAAGAATCTTCTTCTGAAGTGACAGTTGTTCACGTTCCCCCCCCCTTTTTTTTTACTATCTAGTTTTGTAGCTTTCGTTTCGAGTAGAACAGTGAAGTACTTCATGATTCCCTCTGATTTTCGAAACAAAAATTATGGCATAGTTTTTGTTTTGTTTTGTTTTTTCTTTACTTGTTTTTATTTTCATTTTAAAGAAAATCAGGAATATTTCAACCAATCTTGAGGAGTATCAATTTTAACAACCTGTGTCAACATTCCCCCCAAAGTTATATATCTTATATATCCTTCCCGTGCCATTAAACGTCACATAGGGGTTGCAAGGTATTAAGCCAATTTTTCCTGTTTTCGGCGAGTCTTTCAACTTCATCAAAGGATTTTATGCCTATTAATTTGGCCTCTTTTAACAATGTCCTCTTCAGAGTTTCACCTGGTCTGCCTCTTTTTCTTTGGCCTGTTGTGTTTCATTTTATAGCTTGCTTTGGGATTCTCTAATCATTTCTTCTCATCACGTGACCAACATATGTCCATCTCCTTTTCCTGATCACCCATGAGACTGGTTGTTGTTCAGTCATCTGTCTTATCTCTGCATTGTTCTTAAATTCGTTCCACTTTATACCGAGTATTTTCCTTAGGCATTTGTTTTCAAAAGAGTCTAATTTCTTGCCAGTTGTTTTAGTTGTTTTCCAGCTTTTATATGTATAAATGAGGGTGGATATTACATTTGAAATGAATAATCTTAACTTGGTTTTTGTGCTTATAACTTTTGAATGCCATATGTTCTCAAGATTCTTCATTCCAAAGTTATAGTAACATTTTTATTATTGTTGTTATATATGAAGCAGATGCGGCATGGAAGTGAATATTTTAAGGCTAAGGCTTCTTTCAGGAAATGGACTGGTCAAGTGCTCGGAAGAGACCCCAGCGACATGGCTAAAACAGCCATGGGATGGACACCCAAGGGGGACAAGAAAGAGAAGACAACCCAAGGCTACCTGGCGGAGAACTATGTAAGTAGAAATGAGTAGCATGCAGCACAGCTGAGAAACAACACAAAAGGCTGGGCAGCAGACCGTGAGAGGTGGAGAGGGGATTTGTTTCTGCCCAGCAAGACGCCACAGGGCGTAACGGAGGGGGGTGATTGCTTAGCCAATCGCTGAACAACGACATGGACGGATCGATGGATGCGTCTCGTCAGAAAACCTGGATGCCAGTTGTGGTAAAGTCCCATTTTTATTTTTTTATTTCCCGTAGGGAACAATATATATATATAAAGCCCTGCTAAAGCACTCTGCTCCTCCCTCCTAGTTAACCTTCCCCCACCCCCCAATGATCTACCCCTTCAGTGGACACTGGGAAACGAATACATAGGGCGTATCTAGCACTTCTTGCATAGATCCACCTGGTCGTACAACAGTTGTGCTTCAGATATTATATATGTTCCGTCCCGAAATTTTTGTTTAATAGGTAGTCATTTATGTATGCATATAGTTACTTCTGTACTGAGTGAATGTTTAAGAGCGAAACGTAAATGTTATATTTTATTTTATGTCTCTCAGCTTCAATGTTACTTATGTTTGTTCCATGAACAGCCAAGCAAAAACTGCATTTCAGAGAATGAGAAACATATTATCCAACACATCCTTATCAATGAATGTTAGAAAACGAGTCCTAAAATGCTATATTGATCCTATCTTGTTATATGGAAGTGAATCATGGAAAATAGGCAGGTCTGCACAAAAAACTTAGGAAGCAGCAGAAAGGTGGTTTATTAGAAGAATGTTGCGAATCCCTTGGACAGCAAAAATAACTAATGAAGAATGTATGACAAGAGCTGGAGAGACAAAAAAATCTTGTCAAAAAAGATAAGAGAGAGACAATGTACTTTCATAGGACATGCAATGAGAAGAGGAGGCATTGAAAATATTATAACAACAGGAAACAAATAGAAGGAAGAAGATCAAGAGGAAGACCGAGAGAAATGATACTGGACAGTCTGACGTGATGGTGTGAGAGGAGATCATCAACTGAGCTGATGGCCTGCATGAAGGATCGTGTACTCTGGAGAAGCATAATAGCACGGCACCTGATGATGATGATGGTGATGATGATGATGATGATGATGAGGATGATGATGACATGAAAAGCATATTTATAAAATGTCTGGAATAGAGCGAAAGATGTATGATAAAGGGCAGAATCTCAGACGGGCCTCGTGCCCAATTCTTAACCATTTTAAAATAAAGATCAATCAATTAATCAATCAATCTTTCGCTCCAAAAAGACACTGGCAGTGCTGGCAAATCTTGCACACCTACGTAAATCAACACTCAGAGAGTTATACTTATTCAAAGCTGACAACAACAACAAAATCTCTAACCCAATCCATATCTTTAATTACACAATAAGTCCCTTCCAGTTTTCTTCTATCAAATTTCACATCAAAATTTCTTCTGGTGGACATGCGGATTAATCTATGGATAGAAGAGTTGTTAAAAATGATGATATTGATGATGATACTGATGATGATGATGATGATAGTAATAATAATTATTATTATAGTGCAAATAAATGGCACATGTTTGACATCAAATTAAAACCGTGCACTAAAGCTGTCTAAATACAGCCTACAGTATGAAATCAGAAAAAAAAAACAAAAGAGAACGCTTACACTAGAATTAAAGGGCCCTGCGGCTCACCCAGCCTCTAAAAATGGGTACCAGAGAAACTTGGGAAGGTAAAAGGCGCCAAGCCTGATACCGACCACATAACGCTTTCATGTACCGGAAGTCTTGGAAATACGGGCCTAACACCGTATCCCCCAGTGATGCCTTAATGACATAGAAACGGAGATTTAAAAAAAAGCACACACACACTCACTCACACTCACACGCGCACACACTAGAATTCACACCATCGGTAAATCCTTGAAGAGATTCTATTACCTTTATCAGAAGGGCACTAATCTTAGATGTGCAACTTCAGTGACCTCAAGGGCCACAACTGTTGGGGAAAAAAAACAAGTGACGGGCCGGATCTAAAACAACTTTTTTTTTTGTGACAACCTACATAAAATTGAGGGAAAAGTGATAGTTATAAATTTTTAAATGCTTTTCGTGTCTTTCAAAAGTGATCTTACATTTTTAAAAAAAGTTATTTTAGTCAAGTAAATTACATTTTCACAATCCTGGCCGCATAAAAAAGGCTTCGAGGACCGCATGTTGGACACTTCTCTCATTGCGAAGGAGTGGATGGATACAAGATCAAGTCTCAAACTACATTCAAGAAACCTGTGCACTGAAAGTGCCTGTAAAGAGAGCCTAAAAACAGTTTAATTTATGCAAATTACTCTATACATTAAGGAAGGTATAAAAACAGGTCTTTTCCTTTTTAGTTTCAATTTTTTGAAAGGGAAAAAAAGAAGAAAAAAAAAAAACAAGAGAATTCAGTTCAAGAAGGAAGCTATTGGAGAAAAGCTATTAATGGATCTAACACCCAAAGTTCTACCCAGTTCTATCACATTTCGTCCTATTCTCCGCCCCTATTGGACTTGACCCGGACATTATATTCCAAAACCGGTGATTTAGGTCAAGATTTAGGTGACGCAACTCTTCCTTTCTCAATACGGAAGGCAAGAGTTACTGCCCCACCTCGAACTTGTGTGCCATCACATAAACAAGGCCGAGAACATCCAGATAGAAGCTTTCCTTTGCATTGTCTGGGTTAGTTCTGTTTTTGTCTGTCTTTGTCTGTGTGTGTGTGTGTCTGCAAAGCTTGTTCTCTTCTGCAGACTTTTTTTCAATACTATAAAGAAGATTTTGGAAGGTTATTTTTACAGCTTTTTCTATTTCTATATTCTGTAGTGATTTGTAATATTTTAAAGGCATATCTATCTATCTATCTATCTATCTATCTATCTATCTATCTATCTATCTATCTATCTATCTATCTATCTATCTATCTATCTATCTATCTGTCTGTCTGTCTGTCTATCTGTCTGTCTGTCTGTCTATCTATCTATCTATCTATCTATCTATCTATCTATCTATCTATCTATCTATCTATCTATCTGTGTCTGTCTGTCTGTCTGTCCATCTATCTATCTATCTATCTATCTATCTGTCTGTCTGTCTGTCTGTCTGTCTGTCTGTCTTCCCGTCCGTCCACCCACCCACCCATCTCTATGTCTCTCTGTCTGTCTATCCCCTTGACAGTCTAATTATAACCCTGCCTATCTCTCTGTGTATCTATCTACATTTCCTACCACTTTCCATTTGTGGCGCCATTGGCGAGGGCAATAAACTAACTCCTCACTTCAGCACCTCATCTCCGCCACATTTTATCAGTGGCTACATATCCCAGCCGGCTATCTGGCTTTAGACCTTACACCTGTAAATCAAATTTAACAAGCAGTAGATACCTTGTCACAACAAAGAACTCACCTATTAATTAAAGGCGGACTACAGAAGTGTGTGTGAAAAACGGCCAAGTTTTTGTGTCTTGGATGAGCATGTTATACAACAGGTGGTTAACACTATTTTTAATCTAATTTTGACATAAAAACATAGTAGTACGAAGTTAAACTTGACACGTCTTGTCTTCTATCTTCTAGCTGGTGTTCTTTGCAGGCGATGCTTTGAAGGTGTCGGATTGGGAGCGGGTTATGGTAGCTATTTGTTTTCAGGTCCTGAGTGCAGGTAAAAGGCGAGGGGGGGGGAAGGGAGGGAGGGAGGAGGGGTGCAATGCTTCTTTAACAGACTCCACCACCGTGGGGATTACAGCGATGCCTGTCCTGTTAGCCTGGCTAGGACCTGTTACTGGAGGGTACAAACGGAGATTTGGGACAGGGTCTTGGTCAGCTATGGTTAGCCAACCCTGACGCTAGCATGTCAGCTTTGGGTTGCAGATTTCCAGAAACAGACAATCTTTACTAACAATCAATGTTATATTTCAACTTTTTAGCTCTTTATTTCATAGAAATGATTACAAACAGCCGAAGAGAATAACACAAAGAATAGATGCTTTGAGCTGCAGATAACACAGAAAGTATGTAGAAGTAACTAATCCGAGCAGCAGAAGTTCAGACAAAAAGTAAGTAAGCCAAATGTTTACGTACGATAAAAGGAGCATTCTAGTCAAATACTGTATAGAAACGACCTATTGTTAAGAGAGATATATGACAGCACTGTCAACAGTGATTGACGAGAGAAGATGGCAATGGATCGGTCATATTATGAGATATGACAGGCGAATCCTTACGATTAGCAGGTTTGGTATGGACGCCACAGGGAAAAAGAGGCAGGGGGAGACCAGGAGAGAAATGACGATATTACAGCAGAGAGAATGCTGGGATAGACAGGAGCGACAGTGGAGACAGCTGCAGAAAGACAGCGAAGGACCAGCGGTCTCATGTGACAGACAGACGGACAAAAGGATAGACACCCCGACAGCCAGACAGACAGACAGACAGATATATATATATAAGACAGACAGACAGACAGACGGACGGACGGACGGACGGATGGATGGATAGATGGATGGATGGATAGATAGATAGATAGATAGATAGATAGATAGATAGATAGATAGATAGATACATACATACATACATACATACATACATACATACATACATACATACATACATACATACATACATACATAGAAACAAAAACATTCGGAACTGAAAGCCTTAATCAGACTAGAGAGAACGTAAACAGTAAAATTAGTAGAACACCTAATAGCATGAAAACAAAAAAGATAGAAAACTGTGACCGTAGTGCTCTGAACAATAGCAGTTAATACAAGAACACTGAAAGCATATATCCAGCATTTCAAATGAGGAATCACTTTCCAGCGTAGAAATCGATATCAAAGAGCAGTAAATTAACTCTAAAACTCCCAATAACACGCGCCTTCCTACACGGGGACTACGAACACAGCGGCGTAGTAATCTCTCGGCCACTGCGCATGTCCTACAAAGCTAAGTGTCTCAAACGGTGTCGATTAGATAGGATTAGATTCGTAAAGAACTGACAAGTAGTGTACCTTTGTGCGCAGCGGAATTTTGTAGCATTCTTACATTGATAACACTTATGAGAATATACTGAATATAGTGAATACAGTATCAGACTTGATTTTGTATCCATCCAATCCTTCAGTTATACCAGAAGTGTCCAACATGCGGTCCTCGTAGCGTTTGTTTTTTTTTTTTGCGGACAGAGAAATTAAGGATGAAAATGTAATTTACTTGATTACAATTATTTTTTTAAAATGTTAAAACACTTTTAAAATACCTCAAAATCAGTTAAAGATTTATAACTGTCACTTTTTCTCATTTTTATTCAAGTTGTCAAACATTATTTGATTTACATGTGGTTCGTCACTTGATTCTTGAAAATAGTTTTGGCCCCTTGAGTTCACTGAAACTGGACATCTGAGACTTGTGCAGCTCTGAAAAAGATAGCAGAAACTCTTTTCGTAAATACAGTCAGTCAGTCATTTGCATGCCCCTTGAGGAACTGCCTCCCTAACAGCTCTCCTGTAGGCCTCTCGGTTGCAAGCAAGATGCCTTGCTGCTGATGAGTCCATTAGCAGATCATCAACGATGTCGTGCAGTCATGTTCGCCTTGGTCTTCCTCTCTTTATTTTTCCCATTATGTACCCTTCTAAGACTTCATTCATTCATTCATTCATTCATTTGCATGTCCCTTGCGGAACTTTGCCTTCCTAACAGCACTCCTGTAGGCCTCTCGGTTGTGACCAAGATGGCCTGCTGCTGGTGCATCCATTTGCAGATCATCAACGATGTCTTGCAGCCATCTTCGCCTTGGTCTTCCTCTCTTTTCCCATTATGTACCCTTCCAAGACTGTCTTCTCTAGATTATCATCATATTTATTGTGTCCAAAATATTTAATATTTATTTTAACTGAGTATGAAAAAACTGAACAGTGACAGCTGAACGTGAAAAAGTGAACATCAGCACGTGAACATAAATATGTGAACAAGAAAAAAATATACATGAAGCCATGGACATGAAATGATAAAAATGAACAGAGGAGCAATAAGAGGCACATGAAAAGAGGTGCAATAAGAGGCGCACATGAACAGAGGGACAACGAGAGGCGCACATGAACAGAGGGACAACGAGAGGCGCACATGAACAGAGGGACAACAAGAGGCGCACATGAACAGAGCAGCAACGAGAGGCGCACGCAAAGAATAACCAGAAGATAAGAGTTCCTAGCTTCCATGTGCAAAAAGCGAATAGACGACTCGCTGCCTAAACCGACACGGGCCATTGATTGATTGCATGATAGACTTTAATTACAATCAAAGAGAGTGCCAGCCGTTAGATTTGTACACATTCAACTCTCCTAACAAGTGAACTATTGAACCCGAAGCCACGGCCTCATTGGTCTGGACTTAATCAAGGGATTAAACGCATGGGGACAAACAGAGCGCAAAGAATGAACGAAAGAAACTCATTCAGGCTAGTGGCGTTAAAAAAAAAAAATCCACTAGTAGCATTCAATCAATCGCTGGATTGTTCAAGAGGAGATGGAACTTTTTTTTTAAAAGCCTCACAATGGAGGATGTGATGTACGCCTAAAAAAAAAAAAAAAGTGCGATTAAGATCCTCATCGATAGAACGGACAGAGGAGTTGTACAGACATTACTGGAATATTGTATGTAAAAGGCAAGGATTGAAAGATTGGTAAGCTCATCAGTTATGTGATAGACAGACAGACAGACAGACAGACAGACAGACAGATAGATAGATAGATAGATAGATAGATAGATAGATAGATAGATAGATAGATAGATAGATAGATAGATAAATAGATAGATAGATAGATAGATAGATAGATAGATAGATAGATAGATAGATAGATAGATAGATATAGATAGATAGATAGATAGATAGATAGATAGATAGATAGATAGATAGATAGATAGATAGATAGATAGATAGATATGCAATGAAAACATCTAACTTTCTTAAACAGGCAGACAACACTAGCAACTTGAAATTTATAGTCTCACAGACAAAGGAGATGATATATTTCAAGACTTTTGCCGAATGCTCTTTCGTGTTCTCTAGAGTGCTGTACCAGCAACATTGATTTTTTTTTGTAACTCCATTTTTATAAATCATGATTCATTCCGCTTCCTGGAGATACAACACCGCGTCTGTTTTTTTTTTTTTTTCAATCTCGACAACTGTCTCTGGGTTGAAGCTTAGAACCAGATACGGATTCTCTCGATCCATGCCTGGCAATCACGAAGGAAAATGTTGGAAATGTTTCTTTCTTTCTTTCTTTCTTTCTTTCTTTCTTTCTTTCTGTGCTAGGAGTTTAAGGACTGGCTTCATTGTTATAGGTTACTGTACTGGTTTTATTAGAGCCAATCCAGATCTAATCTTCGTGGTCTCATGATATAAATAAAAGATAAATAAATATTTCTTTTCAAAGCTTTTTACATATGCATAGCCCAGTATTGATATATTTAGATTCTGCTAGATCGACGACGTGAAACTCTAAGGAGGACATTGTTAAGAGAGGCCAGTTTAGCGGGCATAACATCCCTTGATGAAGTTTAAAGACTCGCCGAGAACAGGAGAACTTGGCAAACAACTGCGAGCCCTGTGTGACTCAACGGCACGGGAAGGATGTAAGAAGGTGCTATTACTACATGTTGTACTAGTGGAGCTAATTTTCTTCTTTGCTGTGTGAATTAAAATGAATTTTATATCACTTATAATTAATTAATCTTCATTATTGCCCTCGAGTTATTCCGTGATAAAACATGGCGGATGTTTTATCATATTTTTATGTCTACTTGAATTTACCTATTATCATTACTTTTTGTGGAGAAAGATTAAAGCTATTGTGCCTTTAGCGCGATGCTACCACTACTATCTATCTATCTATCTATCTATCTATCTATCTATCTATCTATCTATCTATCTATCTATCTATCTATCTATCTATCTATCTATATATCTATCTATCTATCTATCTATCTCTCTGTCTGCCTGTCTGTCTGTCTGTCTGTCTACGATTTTCCACAAATGCCTCTCCTTTGCTTTTTTTTCCGCACTTACCCAGGTGAGCCCTCTATTGCTCAGCATTCTCTGTTCTTCACGTCTCCTACTCTTACTTCTTTTCCCTTGTCGTGTTATTTTTTGGTAGTGAGTTATCAGTCGTTCGGAGCACATGTCCCAACCATCGCCAGCGTCTTTTTTCCATACGTTCTACTGTTACATAGTTCGCACTACTACTGCTACAATTACAGCTGCTTCTTTTACTACTACTACTACTACTACTACTACTACAACTGCTACTACTGCTACTACTACTACTACTACAACTGCTACTAATGCTACTACTACTACTACTGTTACTACTACTACTACAACTACAACTGCTACTACTACTACTACTACTACTACTACTACTACTACTAGAACTAGTACTACTACTATACAACTGCTACTACAATAACAACAACAACTACTACTACTACTGCATCTACTACTACTGCTATTACTATAACTGCTACTACTACTACCACTACTACTACTACTACAATACTTCTACTACTACTACTACTACTACTACTGGTAATACTACTGCATCTACTACTACTGCTATACTACTACTACTACTACTGCTACTACTACTACAAATGCTACAACTACATCTGCTACTACTACTACTACTACTATTACTACTATTATACTACTACTACTACAACAACAACTACTACTGCATCTGCTACTACTGCTATTACTATAACTGCTACTACTACTACTACTACTACTACTACTACTACTACTACTACTACTGCTTCTGTTGCTGCTGGTACCGCAACTACTACTACTATCACTACTACTACTACACTACTACTACTGCCACTACTACTACTACACTACTACTACTACCACTACTACTATTACCAGTACTACTAAAACTACTATTACTACTACTACTACAACTACTATCACTACTACTACTATTACTACCACTACCACTACTACTATTACTACTATCACCACTACCACTACCACTACTATTACTACTACCACTACTATTACTACTACTACTACTGCTACTAGTACTATTACTGCTACTACTTATACTACTACTACTACTACTACTGCTATTTCTACTACTACTACTACTAATTCTACTACTACTGCTACTACTACTACTACTACTACTACTACTATATTACCACTACTACTACTATTAAAATAATTACTTTTACCTACTATCACTTATAATTGGTATTACATCTACTATTACTTTCACTACTACTATTACAACTGAAGCCATGGGAACCACATCACCCCAGCTACTACTATTAGTTATACTGTTATAACTACTGATACTAACGCTACTGATAACCTGGACGTTATTACTTTTAAGAATCTGTAGTAAGATTAGGACTACATTTTTTTTTCTGCTTTTTAGGAATATTGAAAACTCTGCCTTTGTCTCATTTCCCTCAGTCTTTCAACCATTCTCTCACTTTCCCTAACACAAACGCACACACACACACACACACACACGACGACGACAATCACACTGTCAGAAAAGGGAAGAAAGAGGGAAGAAAAAAAAAAAAAGGCTGCACAAATCTCAGGCCAGGAGCCAGGAGCCAGGAGCCGGTAGCCCGACCCCCAGGTAGTCGGCGCACACCGTACAACGGTCGTTAGAATTCCTTAGCAACTTTTAATATTGGAAGAGATACGGCCTTTTAATTAACACGGGTGGAAAGCCTAGTGATAATGCCGTGTGGGGAGGACGTACTTTCCCTGCTAATTTATGGTCTCTTTGATTTCTATCTTCAGGCTTGTGCCATGTCCCAACAGCTAGAATATGTTTTTTTCTGGCCTGTATTCAGCCTTCATTCTACCCAAGTTGTTTGGCTGCATTTTTTCTGACGCCACGCCCACTTCTAAGTTTCTAAACACCCACTTCCCACGCTTTTTTCTTCTTTTTTTTTGGGTTGGGTGGGGGGGGAGTTCCTATTAAGGAACTGCTGGTGGGAGCCACAGAGTTAAATTTTCTTTGCCTTTGTTCACAAACAGAGTGGTTCGCCATGCATCTTAACAATATTATGTGAATAATCTCTTTTTTCCTTAATATACTAACAGATGTACGGTGTATTCATGTGTCAGCCATTCAGTCAGTCATTCGTATATCCCTTGCGAACTTTGCTTCCCTAACAGATCTCCTGTGGGCTTCTCGGTTGTGAGCATGATGGCCTGTTGCTGATGCATCCATTTGCAGATCATCAACGATGTCTTGCAGCCATCTTCGCCTTGGTCTTCCTCTCTTTCTTTTTACCATTATGTACCATTCGAAGACGGTGTCTCTAAATTATCATAACTTTTAATGTCGCCAGATATTTAAGTTTTTTTAATCCTCTTTACTAGCCAGCCTTCTTCAATATTAAGTTCTTGTAGTATAGACATATTTTTTTCTTTTTTGTGTCCATGATATTTGAAGAGCTCTTCTGTAGCATTTACATTCAAAGGCATTTATGTGTTTCTCAGCTGTTTTGTTAAGTGTCCAGGTCTCACAGGCATATGTTGCGATGGAAAAGATGCATGGCCTTAAAAATCTTATTTTTCTAGTTCTGTCTGTTCCTTTCCACAGCTTCATTAATATTATTTGAAGAGTGATAGATGTCCTCCTTTTAATATCCCTCATTGTATCTCCATTATTAGTTAGTAATGGTCCAGGATATTCAAAATAAGATATTCATGTGTGCCTTAAAGAAATAAATAAAAAAGAGTGGACCGTTCTGACAGATACTTTCCTTTTCTTCTCCGCATCCTAGCACAGTGTCTGGAGATACCAAAATAAACGTTGGATTTGAACCATCAGTCTACTCAGTGACATTGCTGACACCCCTGTTGTTTTTTTTTCTGTTTTTGAAACTTACTGTCCAACTGTAGTCGCTCCATTATCATTTGTACCAGTGCATACACCATGGAAAGAAGGAGATTGCACACAAATAACTATTCAGACTGAAGTGAAAGGTGTGCAGAATGGTGAGATGCAGAGCAGTCTTGTAAGATGAACAGCCACACTTAGTGTTCTAGATGACAAATATCCACGTGACACCTGGATACGTGTGTATACAGACGGATCTGCGCACAATGTCATAAAGAATGGAGGGGCAGGAGCACATATTGAGTATTCAAACAACACCACAGACAAGATTTCCATATCCACTAGAAAATGCTACAACAACCATGATGCAGAAGTTAGGGCAATTAATGCTGCGGTTGAAAAACTAATAGACTCCAGAAATGATACATGCCCCCTAGTAATTATCACAGATGCAAGATCAGTACTGGAAGCTCTTTAGTGCAACAAACTACCAGATCTTATGGATGCCTTGTCAAAAATTGGCTTATAACACGGAGTCACCTTGCAATGAATTCCCTTCCACTGTGGGATACCAGGCAATGAGAAAGCTGACCGACTGGCCAAAGAGGACATTGAAATGGAGCAACCAGACATACCAATCACCTATAATCAGAAGAAAAGGTTGATAAAAACCTACAGGAAGCCACAAACACCACCACATAATGACTATCACATGCTAAACAGAAAGGCACAAGTCACCATTTTCCGTCTCCGAACAGGACACAACCGACTCCGAAGTCATATGTATACAAAATTTAAGATTGATACTACTACTCTTTGTACATGTGCCCAGGTGCCCCAAACTGTGGAACATATCCTCCAGAACTGCATCAACTATGAGACACTGAGAAATAATTACTGGCCCAGTGAAACCACTAAAAAAGATACGCTCTATGGTTCCATACATGAATTACACTAAAACAGTGAAATTTGTCGAAGAGACAGGACTGCAGATATAGACAGACAATGCAGAAGAAGAAGAAGAAGTAGAAGAAGAAGAGAAGAACAATAACAACAACAAGAATAATAATAAGAAGAAACTTATTACAACATAAGGACATATCCTGCAGATTGGAAGAATTAGAAATTCTTTAAAAAAATAGATGTTCTAAAGATTGTGAACCTGCCCAAGTGATGGCTTTATCTTATGGGCATTAACTTTTCTATATATAACTTGATTTATAGTGGCTTATCTTAACCAAGCATAGTGAACATTCTTTTCTAATCAAAGATTGTGTCCGCCATATTTTACTTGGAAATAATGCATTACTTTCTACAGCGTTTCCAGCAGTTTAACTATATATATATATATTACTTTCATTTTTTACAGCTGTTCAACTTATTGAGATTAAGAAAGAGGGTAGGACTTAAAAAAAATAACAAGAAAATAACAGATCCTGTCTAATGCAGCGTTGTAAAAGTAGTGAAATATTCTGACGCTGTCAGAAATTGCAAGATAAATAAAACGTTCGGACTTGTGTTTCTAGTACACTTCTCCTCCTCCCAAGGGATATAAACAGCCGTAAGGAGCAGACATGGGACGGCACGGGATGATTGCTTCTGCAGACATTGTCCTGAAAGGCTATGAATGTTAAAAAGGCAGGCCCGTTGATTTTCCTATCAAGTCAATGTCTACGCAAAGTCAATAAATGATGGCGTATGTGACATTAATTCAACAGGACTTTTTTTTGAGTTTGCGCGTGTCTGTATTTTTCATAGACTGAGATATGCCAATGACAACATTTCGATCAGCAGAAAGCGGAAAGCAATTCGCAGAAACTTGTGAACAAGATTATAGAAGAGAGCAATAAAGGAAGCCTAGAAATAAGCAGCAACGGGACAGAAATAAAGGTAATTTCGAAACGAATACACGTAGCGCGGTGCTATATTCTTTCACACTGGAGTTCACTGACACAAGTAAATAAATTCAGTTACCTTGAAATAGCGTTAAAAGATGATGGTAAGTGCATGGATGATGCAAAAATCACGAGTAGGTAAAGCAAAGGCAGCTTTGGGTGACAAGAAGAAGAAGATGCCAAGAAAGAAGGAAATGTCCCCAAAAAGTGAGAAAAAAACCCCCAGTATTGTAATGCTATATAGGACACTGTCTGATCAGGCAATCAAGGGCCCATAACTCATATGTTAGCTTCAGGGTTAGCGAACCATAGCTTATCAAGACCCTGTCCCACCTATCCGTTGGTACCCCTCAATAAGAAGCAAAACCTGGCTAACGGCCTAGGGATCGCCATAGTCCCTATTCTGATGGAGTCTGGTAAAGAAGCATTGCACACACCCTCTGCTTTTTAGCTGTACCCCAGAACCGAAAAAGTAGCCGCCATAACACGCTCCCACGCGGATACGATGATGTGATTCAACAACTCTACAGCATCGGCTGCAAAGAACACCAGCTCGCAGTTACAGCAACAAGACAAGTGCTATATAGAACCAGTATTGCTATACTGTTGTGAAACTTGGACAGTGAATATAAATATAACAACGAACAGATACGTCACAACTGTGTGCTCGTTAATGAATAAAGCTGTTCCTACTTTTTTCCCCTAGTTTATACATCTTGAATGCATCAAAGATCTGGTTTTGGGGAAAGTTGCATCATACAGTTGGTTATGGTGATTAACATAAGGACCGGTAGTGGACCCTGAAGAAAAAAATCCTTTAGGCAGATCCCAATACAAGACAAGCACAGCATTCGAGCTATTAGTGACCCCATCAGAAAGGTGAGTAAGGTGAATAACAAGGTATATATTCTGGTAACCATGCAAGTCTCATTTCGTACAGTCGCCTTAAAAAGCATATTTATAGTTACGTTAGTATCTCAGTGGTTCTCATACGTTTTAGGGCTGCCCTTTCATTGTCTCACACGGCACGTTCCTGGCTGCCTGAATTGCTGTTCTCGCTCGTTTGATGCCCTGTCTATCTATCTATCTATCTATCTATCTATCTATCTATCTATCTATCTATCTATCTATCTATCTATCTATCTATCTATCTATCTATCTATCTATCTATCTATCTATCTATCTATCTGTCTGTCTGTCTGTCTGTCTGTCTACCTACCTACCTACCTACCTACCTACCTACCTACCTATCTATCTATCTATCTATCTATCTATCTATCTATCTATCTATCTATCTATCTATCTGTCTGTCTGTCTGTCTGTCTGTCTGTCTGTTTGTCTCACTCTCTTATGTATTATGTGATCTAATATAAAGGATAAAGAATTATGTGGTACTATCTTTGTTGATGACTGCACTGTTTACACTAGTGAAAATGGCTGTACTAACCTTCAGTCAGCTCTTCAAATTGAAATAAAAAGTCTAATTAACTGGAGCAACAACAACAGATTACTCATAAACACCAGCAAAGCAAAATCTATGCTCATTACAACAAGACATAAATAACAAATTCATCAACAACAACACTACATCTCCGTGCTGGAACTTCACAGATAGAAAATGTTCATTCATTCATTTGCATCTCCTTTGCGGAACTTTGCCTTCCTAACAGTTCTCCTGTAGGCCTCTCGGTTGTGAGCAAGACGACCTAGTGCTGGTGCATCCATTTGCAGATCATCAGCGATGTCTTGTAGCCATCTTCGCCTTGGTCTTCCTCTCTTTCTTTTTACCATTATGTATCCTTCCAACGCGGTCTTCTCTAGATTATCATGGCGTTTAATGTGACCAAAAATATTTAAGTTTTCTCTCTTTAATCATCTTTACTAGCCATACTTCTTCAATATTAAGTTCTTGTAGTATGGATATATTTGTTCTTTTTTGTGTCCATGATATTTGAAGAACTCTTCTGTAGCATTTACATTCAAAGGCATTTATGTGTTTCTCGGCTCTTTTGTTAAGTGTCCAGGTCTCATGAGCATATGTTGAGATGGGAAAGGTACATACCCTTAAAAATCTTATTTTTGTGGTTCTGTCTGCTTCTCTCCACATCTTCTTTAGTTGTTTTACTTTCTGAAGAGCAATAAATGTCCTCCTTTTAATATCCCTCATTGTATCTCCATTACTAGTTAGTAGTGATCCAAGATATTCAAAACTTTCCACTTCCTCCAGTTTTATCTCATTTCAGCTTTTCTATAAGTTTGTTAGTTTTGACTGAATGTAAGAATGCAAGTTTATTTCATGCTGTTGCATAAGTCATAACGTGGAGTATATGGACAAGAGATAAGTGTATTATTTATTTGTGTAATCATTTAATGGTGTTTTCATAATTATTAATGCTCATTAGTAAATGCTGAATGACTGTGACTGAGTGAAAGCTGTATGATTAAGGGCAGAATGTTAGACGGACCTGCATGCCTAATTCTTAACCCTTTGAACATAAAGTATGTTAGTTCGTTCGTTCGTTCGTTCGTTCTCTGTGTGTGTGTGTGTGTGTGCCTGTTTTTTTTTTCATTCTCTCCAAGACTGTATGGCTCAAAAGGAGCATTCTAAATAGCCTCGGAATCCCATTCTCTCCTCTATCACAGCCCTAAATTTCTTTCCTGTAGGGTTGATTTTCTTGGAAGGGTATATATTGGGGAAAAAGAAAGAGAGGAAGACCAAGGCGAAGATGGCTGCAAGACATCGTTGATGATCTGCAAATGGATGCATCAGCAGCAGGCCATCTTGCTCGCAACAGAGAAGCCTACAGGAGTGCTGTTGGGGAGGCAAAGTTCCACAAGGGACATGCAAATGAATGAATGAGAAGGTTGATTTGGGATGGTGGGAGGGGGAGTTTCCCACATGCTGAAAAACCTTGCGTTAGTATTCTTCTAGAGAATATAGTGCAGACAGTCACCAGGATGCGAGCGTTCGACTTACAGGCAATCTGTACTTACTTTCTTGGTTTGCGCCTGTTTCCGTCTTACGTACAAATTTAGTTCGTAAACCGGAGACTACTTGTAATTAAATCACTGAAGTCAGTTATCATTGAGTTTATTATAATATTTTATGTTTGTTTCAACCATACATAACATGATTGTAGGAAACACATGGTTTAAACAACATCCCCGAAGACTGGCAACGTGGTGCAGCCCAGACAAAAAGACTTTTAACCAGATAGATTACATATTAATCAACAGACGATTCCACAATGGATTACTGACACCAAAAAACCATGCCTGGAGCTGACTGCAATAGTGACCATAATCCACTCTGTGGAAAAATTAGAATAAAGCTAAAGAAAAGTGAGAAACATCAAACTCAATACAGAACTCCTTAAAAATGATCAAGAACTGCGAGAACAATACAGAGTTATTATAACAAATAGATACAATGCAATAGCAAAGATAAATAGTATAGATGAACAATGGGTAATGTTAAGAGATTCTATCCACCAAACTGTTACGGAGATAATACCACCGAAAAAAGAAGCCCCTAAAAATAAATGGATGACAGACGACATCTTAGGACTGATGGACAAGAGGAGGAGGAGTAAAAATAACCAAGAAAAATTATAGCAAGATAAATAAAGAAATAAGACGCAAATGCAGAGAAGCAAAGGAAATGTGGTTAAGCCAGCAGTGAGGACAAATAGAGGACTCCCATAATAAAGACCGCAAAAACATGCACAAACGAATTAGTGAACTCACAGGCAGGAAGACAAAATATACCAAACGATGCATGAAATCAAAAGAAGGTAAAATGTTAATGGGAAAAGAAGACATTGTGGACAGGTGGACAGAGTATATCGGTGAGCTATATGGAGGAGAAAGACCAGAATTAACACAAGATATTGAAAACTGTGATGGACCACCAGTACTTGAAGATGAAATCATAGATGCCATCAAACACATGAAGAAAGGAAAAGCGACTGGGCCTGATAATATAATAATAGAAGAAATAGAAGCGCCAGAGGAGATATAAATAAAAATAATAATTCTCACAGAAGCAAGATCAGTACAGGAAGCTCTTCAGTACAACAAACTATCAGATCTTAAGGATGCCTTGTCAAAAATTGGCTTACAACACGGAGTCACCTTGCAGTGGATTCCCTTCCACTGTGGGATACCAGACAATGAGAAAGCTGACCGACTGGCCAAAGAGGACACTGAAATGGAGCAACCAGACATACCAGGCACCTATAATCAGAAGAAAAGCATGATAAAAACCTACAGGAAGCCATAAACACCACCACATGATGAATATCACATGCTAAATAGAAAGGCACAAGTCACCATTTTCCGTCTCCGAACAGGACACAACCGACTCCGAAGTCATATGTATACAAAGTTTAAAATTGGTACTACTACTCTTTGTACATGTTCCCAGGTGCCCCAAACTGTGGAACATATCCTCCAGAACTGCACCAACTATGAGACACTGAGAAATAATTACTACCCAGTGAAACCACTAAAGCAGGTAAGCTCTATGGTTTCATACATGAATAACAAAAAACAGTGAAATTTATCCAAGAGACAGGACTGCAG
Organism: Achatina immaculata; assembly: GCA_009760885.1. Lineage (NCBI taxonomy): Eukaryota > Metazoa > Mollusca > Gastropoda > Stylommatophora > Achatinidae > Lissachatina > Lissachatina immaculata. The sequence goes on from CM019715.1 coordinate 11,241,188, forward strand.
ATATAAACAGACAATACAGAAGAAGAAGAAGAAGAAGAAGAAGAAGAAGAAGAAGAAGAAGAAGAAGTTACAGAATGACATTTACAACAGTGGTTATATGCCCAGTGACCTGCTTAAATCCACGTTTATAGCACTACCAAAGAAACCAGGTGCAAAGCAATGTGATGACTACCGGACTATCAGCCTCTCATGTCACATAAAAAAGCTACTTCTGAGAATTATTATGAGAAGAACAATGGAAATGGAAGATGAACAGTTTGGATTTGTTGAAGGAAAGGGAACACACAATACCATTTATGCTCTATGAACACTAACAGAAAGAGCTTTAGAAATACAGAAAGATCTCTACTTATGATTCATTTATTACACCAAGGTATTCAACAAGGTGAAACATAATGAAATTATTAAAATGCTTAAAGACATCAATATAGACGGCAAAGACCTGAGAATTATAAAACATCTATACTGGCAGCAAGAAGCAGCGATTCGAGTTGAAAATAAAACTGGAAAATATAAACCTAAAAAAACAAGGGGTGCGACAAGAATGTTTACTATCTCCAGACCCTTTTTCTCAGCACAGCGAGAATATTCTAAGAACGATCATAACAGAACTAGGCATAAAAATTGGAGGATACAATATTAACAACCTTCGGTATGCTAACGACACAGTACTGATAGCTGAGAACCAACAAGACCTGCAAAATCTCTTGGATAAAGTCGATAAAGAAAGTGAACAGAAAGGCCTTACTTTGAACATCAAAAAGACAGAGACTATGGTTATATCTAAGAAACAGAATCCACCGGCATGCAGTATAAAATTAAATGGAACTATTCTAAAGCAGGTGCAGAAATTCAAATACCTTGGAGCAGTAATAACTTCAGATGGGAAATGCAGAACAGAATAGGCCAAGCAAAGACTGCATTTCAGAGAATGAGAAACATTTTATGCAACACATCCTCTTTATCAATGAATATTAGAAAACGAGTCCTAAAATACTATATTGAATCTATCTTGTTATATGGAAGTGAATCATGGACAATAGACAGGTCTGCACAAAAATCATTGGAACCAGCAGAAATGTGATTTATTAGAAGAATGTTGCGAATCCCCTGGACAGCAAAAATAACTAATGAAGAATGTATGAGAAGAGCTGGAAAGACAAAAAAAAAAACCTTGTCAAAAAATAAGAGAGAGACAATGTACTTTCATAGGACATGCAATGAGAAGAGGGGGCATTTAAAATATTATAACAACAGGAAAAATAAAAGGAAGAAGATCAAGAAGAAGACCAAGAGAAATGATACTGGACAGTCTGACGGGATGGTGTGAGAGGAGATCACCAACTAAGCTGATGGCTTGCATGAAAGATCGTGTACTCTGGAGAAGCATAATGGCCAACAACAGTCGGCACGGACATGATGAGGATGATTATGATGATGATGATGATGATTCAACTGTACCATCGTGTTTCCTCTGTTTAACGACATTTTGAAGTTAGCGGGGACTCTCAGGGGTTTTTTTTGGAGGCGGGGGCGTCGGGTACGGTGGAGTCATCATGTACAGTGGAGTCATCATGTACAGTGGAGTCATCATGTACAGTGTGGTCATCATGTTCAGTGAGTCATCATGTACAGTGGAGTTATCATGTACAGTGGAGTCATCATGTACAGTGGAGTCATCATGTACAGTGTAGTCATCATGTACAGTGTAGTCATCATGTACAGTGTAGTCATCATGTACAGTGTAGTCATCATACTGTCAGATCTATAGCCTCCCCCCCTTCCCGCCTAAGAAAAACCTCCTGACTGACGTCTCCTCTCTCTTAACGTCATCACACCGTGGCAACTTCCTTCGCTTAGACTCCGCTTCTGTCTTTCTAACAAAACAAAGACAAATAAAATGAGAAAAAAAAAGTGGATCTGGTTGCATTTTTTATTTGGAGATTCAAATTTATGTCTTCTAGGCTTAAGGTTATTTCAGCATATTAAAAATGGCGACTGTCTTTATTATATTTTTCTTGCACATCATTTTCGATTTTGTGACTAGCAATGAAAGAAGTTCATCGGCGAATAACAGCTTCTTTTGCAGGACAGAAACTAGCGCAAATGAAGGAGTATGTTGTGAGCATATGTTGTTTCATTTCGTGCCGGCCGGCCGCATGAAGGATAAACAAAAGAATACTTCCGAAAAACAACAAGTTTTGAGTAGTTAAGTTTGCGAAGGAGATTCATCATTCATTCCGGAACATGGCCGTGTGTAGGGAGGAGCATTGTGGTCGTCTCGTATTTTCAGTAATTCTGCATTGTGGCCGTCTTGTATTTTCAGTAATTCTGCATTGTGGTCGTCTCGTATTTTCAGTAATTCTGCATTGTGATCGTCTCGTATTTTCAGTAATTCTGCATTGTGGTAAGAAAGATTGTTTAAGCAATGATCTTCACCTTTGTCTCCTCATTTATGTATGTTTACGTGATTAGTCTTATAAGTGATGTGATAGTATATATTGGTGGTCAGTCATGTGTAATATGGAAGTGAATCATGGACAATAGACAGGTCTGCACAAAAATCATTGGAACCAGCAGAAATGTGATTTATTAGAAGAATGTTGCGAATCCCCTGGACAGCAAAAATAACTATGAAGAATGTATGAGAAGAGCTGGAAAGACAAAAAAAAAACCTTGTCAAAAATAAGAGAGACAATGTACTTTCATAGGACATGCAATGAGAAGAGGGGACATTTAAAATATTATAACAACAGGAAAAATAAAAGGAAGAAGATCAAGAAGAAGACCAAGAGAAATGATACTGGACAGTCTGACGGGATGGTGTGAGAGGAGATCACCAACTAAGCTGATGGCTTGCATGAAAGATCGTGTACTCTGGAGAAGCATAATGGCCAACAACAGTCGGCACGGACATGATGAGGATGATTATGATGATGATGATGATGATTCAACTGTACCATCGTGTTTCCTCTGTTTAACGACATTTTGAAGTTAGCGGGGACTCTCAGGGGTTTTTTTTGGAGGCGGGGGCGTCAGGTACGGTGGAGTCATCATGTACAGTGGAGTCATCATGTACAGTGGAGTCATCATGTACAGTGTGGTCATCATGTTCAGTGAGTCATCATGTACAGTGGAGTTATCATGTACAGTGGAGTCATCATGTACAGTGTAGTCATCATGTACAGTGTAGTCATCATGTACAGTGTAGTCATCATGTACAGTGTAGTCATCATGTACAGTGTAGTCATCATACTGTCAGATCTATAGCCTCCCCCCCCCCTTCCCGCCTAAGAAAAACCTCCTGACTGACGTCTCCTCTCTCTTAACGTCATCACACCGTGGCAACGTCCTTCGCTTAGACTCCGCTTCTGTCTTTCTAACAAAACAAAGACAAATAAAATGAGAAAAAAAAAGTGGATCTGGTTGCATTTTTTATTTGGAGATTCAAATTTATGTCTTCTAGGCTTAAGGTTATTTCAGCATATTAAAAATGGCGACTGTCTTTATTATATTTTTCTTGCACATCATTTTCGATTTTGTGACTAGCAATGAAAGAAGTTCATCGGCGAATAACAGCTTCTTTTGCAGGACAGAAACTAGCGCAAATGAAGGAGTATGTTGTGAGCATATGTTGTTTCGTGCCGGCCGGCCGCATGAAGGATAAACAAAAGAATACTTCCGAAAAACAACAAGTTTTGAGTAGTTAAGTTTGCGAAGGAGATTCATCATTCATTCCGGAACATGGCCGTGTGTAGGGAGGAGCATTGTGGTCGTCTCGTATTTTCAGTAATTCTGCATTGTGGCCGTCTTGTATTTTCAGTAATTCTGCATTGTGGTCGTCTCGTATTTTCAGTAATTCTGCATTGTGATCGTCTCGTATTTTCAGTAATTCTGCATTGTGGTAAGAAAGATTGTTTAAGCAATGATCTTCACCTTTGTCTCCTCATTTATGTATGTTTACGTGATTAGTCTTATAAGTGATGTGATAGTATATATTGGTGGTCAGTCATGTGTAATATGTGATAGTCCTGGAACACTGGGACATTTTCAATGTAAAAAGTGTTATCTTGGAACACTAGGACATTTTCAATGTAAAAAGTGTTATCTTGGAATACTGGGACATTTTCAATGTAAAAAGTGTTATCTTGGAACACTGGGACATTTTCAATGTAAAAAGTGTTATCTTGGAATACTAGGACATTTTCAATGTAAAAAGTGTTATCTTGGAACACTAGGACATTTTCAATGTAAAAAGTGTTATCTTGGAATACTGGGACATTTTCAATGTAAAAAGTGTTATCTTGGAACACTGGGACATTTTCATGTAAAAAGTGTTATCTTGGAATACTGGGACATTTTCAATGTAAAAAAGTGTTATCTTGGAACACTGGGACATTTTCAATGTAAAAAGTGTTATCTTGGAATACTGGGACATTTTCAATATAATAAGTGTTAGTCTTGGAATACTGTGATATTTTCATTTAATAAGTGTTAGTCTTGGAATAGTGGGACCTTTTCAATGCAATACGTGTTAGTCTTGAAATAGTAAAACTTACTACTGGCGAGGATTCGTCCTCCTGGACAAAAGCTCCGTCCTGGTCACAACTAGGAAGGATAGCGGCCACGACCACAAAATGCTGAAGTCGGAGACACTGGACCAATGCAGTCTAGATAGGCAACCACCTCTCACCCGACGGGAATATATTTGTATCCAAATCACGTTGAGATTTTCCGGTGAGAAAGTCGAACTCTGGACTGGATGGGCAACCACCTCTCACCTGGCGGGGATATACTGATATCCAAACTACGACGAGGTTTTCCGTTGAAGAAGTCCAACTCTAGACTAAACTGGTGCAACGAAAACCACAGTGTCACGCATTCCCGCTTCTGTGACCCACCGAGAATATAGGCCCAAGCCCCACGACACTCTGAGCCTCCATCCTAAATGAGACTATCGCGAGAAACCACAGGAGTAAACTCAGTAGGATCACGGGGCGATTTTAGTGGTAGAAGCGAATGAAGAAAAAGAAGAAGAAGTCCTAGAATACTGGGACATTTTCAATATAATAAGAGTTAGTCTTTGAATACTGGGACATTTTCAATATAATAAGAGTTAGTCTTTGAATACTGGGACATTTTCAATATAATAAGTGTTAGTCCTGAATACGGAGAAATTTTCAATATAATAAGAGTTGGTCCTGGAATAATGGGACACATTTCAATTTCACTGACCATCATTATTTGTTAAAATCACATGAAGTTTTGATGAATTGAAATTCAGATATATTTTCACGCCATTCACTATATTTTATGTTCGATGCCATACGTTCATTTAGAACTTATGTGTTTATGCCTTATGATCATCACTGTGGTCGTTAACATAAGTTGCCATCACCACAAGTTGTGCCACAACTTTGATGTTTTATCTGTTTATGGTTGTGGTCGTTAGTGGAATTAAACTGATATAAACATCTTGAGGAAATAGTCTTCAGTTATTGAAGCCATAAGAAATAACATCTTGATGGCAGAACTGCAGATGAAGCCACTGAAAGCAGTTATTGAGGAAAGGCGCTGGCGATGGTTGGGACATGTGCTCCGAATGACTGACAACTCACTACCAAAAATAGCACTAAGATGGACACCACAGGGGAACAGTAGTAAGGGTAGACCAAAAAAGACATGGAAAAGAACAACAGAGAGGATGGTGAGCAATAGAGGGCTCATCTTGGCAAGAGCAGAAAAAAAGGCGAAGGACGGGCTATTGTGGAAAACCCTTGCGGCAGCCTCATGTGCCCTGGGCAATTAAAGTTCAGAGAGTGAGAGAGAGAGAGAGAGAGAGAGAGAGAGCGAGAGAGAGAGAGAGAGAGAGAAAGACTGAAGTCATGTCCGTGTCGGCTGTGTGCTTGTGTGAAGTTTCGAACTGTCGTTCAGCTCAGGCAAAGATTTACATTAAGTAACAATCATGTTGAGCCACGAAAGTCCTAAGGGACACAAGATTGATGAAATACATAATAAAGAAAATTCCTCGGTTCAG